>WBMY01005575.1:104911-116783 GCA_013397315.1 Donacobius atricapilla | reverse complement strand
TTTTCAGGATTTCATTTCTAAAATTTAAGGGAAAAGGGAGATTCAATTGTGAATTCACTTTTTTTTCCTAACATTCAGACTGTAAGCCTGGAGCAAGAAAAGAGGAATGAGAAAAAATAGAACAGGTTTGAGCAGCTGCTATGCTATTCACTTACAGATGATACATTATCAGATAAGCAAAAATTATACACAGCTTTTCATTTTAAGCTAAAGCTTACCTCTGGAGACAAGATCTGTATGAGGCTGCGTTATTCCAGCTGTCGTTATGGCCAGGTGGTGGAGACAAAAGCTATAGAAAAACCATCTTGCCCTTCACCAGGGCCATCATGAGAAGGAAGAGCAGCAGAGTAAAGAAGAAAGAGAACCGTGGCTATTTAAACGGAACGACAATAATGCCTATCTGATGCAGCAAACCTTCAGTCTCTCTCCTGGTGCACAGAGTAAGGTCTCAGACCCGGAGGGGCCACAGCGTGGCTTCTATAGGCTCAGTCATAGAGGGTTCTTCGTAACACCCAACTCTCAGACGCCCAAAATGTTTGAAGGAGCTCAATATCCCATAGGACTAGTTCTCTGCATTCCTGTAGCTCCTGGTATGTGAGCTCAGAGACACTGTCAAAATTTTCCCGGATCCCAGGAACTGGGTATAAGCATATCCTGTGGAAATCTGGCTGCCTAGAAGATTTTGCTTATTATTTTGACTCATTTAGACACATAGAATAACAAAATATTTCAGGTTGGAAGGTACCCATAAGGATCACCAAGTCCAATTCCCTGCTCCTTGCAAGACTAGGTAAAATTTAAAAATATGACTAAGCCACCCTCCAGACTGTCCTTGAACTTTGGCCAGTTTGGTGCCACGACAGCTTCCCTGGGTAGGCTGTTCCAGTGATTGGCCACTTCCTTCGTGGAGAAACTTTTCCTAATGTCCAGTCTGAACCTGCTGGGACACAGCTTCATTCTATTTCCTTGTGTCCTATTGCTGGCCACCAGAGAGAAGTCAGCACCTCCCTCTCCACTGCCCTCCCTGAGGAGGCTGCAGACTGTGACAAGGTGCCCCCTCAGCCTTCCCTTCTTCACGCTGTGCCAACTAAGTGACCTCAGCCACCCCTTGTAAGTCTTGCCCTTGGGGACTTCCACTGCCTTGGTGACCCTTCTCTGGACACTCTCCAAAACTTTGTTCTGTGGAGCCCCAAGCTCCGGAGCATAGTGAGAGCACACAGAACTCAAGGTGGCAACACGCCAGAGGGAGAATCACCTCCCTTGACTAGATGGCAATCTGTGCTTGAATCCAACAGTACAATGTATAATCCAATGATTTCCAATGTAAAAAAACAAACAAAAAGACCTCACCAAAAAATCTCTGCAAGGAAGTTATTTAGTTAAAATTGAATTTCCTGAAAAAATAGAAATAAATGATAATTCATGCATGCAAACCAGAATGGTCCTGTTCCATGTGGATTTATATTCAAACCACCACACATTAACAAGTTCAATCTGACAAACACAGTATATTGTTAGAATGCTGTATGACATACAATTTTATGCTGGAATTAATGAAATTTTCTTCAATTTTTATTCATTGCATTCAGATATGTGCTAAAACAATAAATTCCTTAGAAAGAGTGAATATTCAAAAGCCCCTGTTATCTTGTGTATTGAAAGACACTTGTTTTCAGATCAGATTTAATGCATGACATTTACTGAATAACTCAGTCAGGCATAGTTGTTTTGTCTACATAAATCTGCCAGAAGAAAGATTCAAATTTAAAAAATCAGAAAATAAACCAAACAAACAAGAAAAAAAGCAAACAAACTCCTCCCCAAAACACCAAAACCCTGAAATTTATATAGGAGGAAATCCATACCAGACTAAATGTAGTCTGAATTAAATTAAAGATTGTGAAGCAGTATCATTATAGCCCAATTTGCCCCCTTTCAATACTACATTTAGCTGATTTAGATTTACAGATGCTTTTATAACTCCAAAGTGTAATGAAAATGGTGTAAATGTTCCCATATTAAGATCAACTGTGAAGATACTTTCCCACTATGCAGCTGTCTCTGACTTTTTGAACAAAATTAGAGATCACTTGAGAAAAGTGGGTGTAAAACCTATAGAACTAGATGAGATGTGTTTGTGGGTACAAGAGCCGCCATTTGCTGTTGTAAGGCATCACTCTAAGTAAGGTGACAGAAGTTAGGGGAAATCCCCAGTGATTGTAATAAAGGCAAATGTTGCACCCATCTTCAAAGGGCAAGAAAAGAAGAAGCCTGTTAGCTTAAATCTGTCCACACAAAAATTAGGTGGCAAACTTTCCTGAAGGACATTTCCAAGCACAAAAATTTGAGTGGGAGCAGCCAGCACAGATACATCAAGGGTACCTCACACCTGACAAGCCTGATGGCTCTATATTATGAGATAAATGGGTTATAGAATAGCTGAAAACCTGTTTAAGTGGCTTTAGCAAGGCATGAGTAGTCCATAATAACCTCACAGCCAAACCAAAGAGATAGACTAGAAAGTCAAGGCTGCTTTGAACAACTCTGAGGATCTGCCTATAGTCATAAATTTATTATTATTTTCTTCAGTAGCAAAGGAGCATAAATGCTTACTTTCAATGAGAAAATTCAAGTGAGTTACTGAGTTCTGATGTTCCTCAGTGCATGAAAATAAAAACAGCCCCCATGACAAGCTTGAGGACAGCCAGACAGCCTGAAAAAAATAGAACATGATTAAGTGATTATGACCTTTGCTTACTGTCAGCTACTTCTGCCTAATGCAGTTCCATTAAGACTTTTAGATTACGGGATGAGGGGGTGGTGTGGGCTCAATATTTCTGAGCCCAGGAGAATTTTAGCTTGCTAATCATTGCTAGCTCTTTTCCCAAGGGAAGGCTGTCAACAGTTTCCTTTTCTTTTCAAAACATCTCTCCATTTCTCAAAACAGGTTAAGTAAACAGTGTTCCCTTTTCCATAACAACTGTCCCCAGGCGTTGTTTCCTTACTTTCCTATTACTTAACCAATGGAGAGAAGTGTCAGTCCAATGGACCAATAATAGACCTTTTTAGCGCAGCGTGATATAAAAGAAACTGTTGGAATTGTAAATAAAGCCTTCTTTCTCTTCTGACAACTCTATGGAGTCAATCTATTTCATGTCCTACCATGACAGGGTGGGACTTTGGAGATATATTGATCTATAAATATATCTGATAACTGCTACCCTACTTTTCTCATCTTAACTGTGAATGTAAGAGCAGAAGTACTCAGCACTGAATTCAGAACAACCCTATATCAAGGATGGCCACCACACTATAATTTAAAAGAAATGCTGTCACATATTTTCAAATATACTTTGGTCTAAATGCAAAATATCTTGGACATATCGTTCTGCAATTAATAAAATTGCAGATAATATACAGAATTTATATGCTTAAGAGTAGAAATAGAAGTGCTGCTGAAACAAACTGTCTGTAGACAAAACCAGGTCAGAAGGATCACTAAGAAGATTCTCTGGGTGAAGAAGGTATCTTTGGATCAGTTCACACAGCAGAACCCACATCAGGAGTTAGCAAGTTCAGAGATCTCTGTGTTACACAGCACCCGAACAAAAGGGTTTAATGAGAAGAAAGAGATACTATCTACACACCTATGATTTTTTGATTTTTCAGTAATGAATACAATGGAGGTTGCATAAGGGTGGATCTAGAGATTTTCATCACAGAACATAGGCATTTCATAGAATGATGAGAAGATAAAAAGAAAACACTTGAAGGGTTCCTGTTTCCTGTCAGTGGAGAAGGGATGTTGAAATCTTATGGAAACACTGGAAAAAACAGCAGGCAATTCTATGGCTTTATTGTCACTGTGGTGTTAGAAATGGTTTTGATTACTGAGATGGACTACAGTTTTTGCACACAAGTAACATCTTTGATCTAAAATGCAACTGCTGACAGGTAAAAAAGTCTGTTCAGTGTTCAACTTTTCTCACTCTCTTTTCTCTCTTTGCCTGGTTTCTTTGAAGTTCAGTAAATTACTCCTAGCATGCCATCACCATGACTTCATATAAAAAGCACAGTAATCCAGACTACTCCTGATAAATTATAGATAAGCTAAGCAATATTATCTTTCAAACAGACTACAGCTTGGGGTAAGGTGTATCCATCCACCTGCCTGGCAAAAAAAGTATATTTATTCAGCTTTGTATTTTTCTAACCTACTTCAAAAAATAGGAGGGGAAATTTATTTCCTGACAACACTCACAAAGTCTCACTAGGACTGTACAGCAATACTTGGCATAAGAAAAAAAAACATATACCACATTTCCCTTAATTCTAAAGGGACTGGGAAAATAGAAAATTAAGTAACCATAACATTTCATTGAGGAAAGGAGGACTTTTTCCCTCATTATTTTGGTTTTTAACTTTACAGTAAATACCTGCCTTCTTTGTATGATGCATGCACCTTCATTAAACTCACAGTATTTTCACATGTTGTTTTACAGTTCATGCTTTATGGGAATTTAGAACAATTTATCTCTCGTTTATCTTATTTTAAATGTTTGGTTACAGTAGCACCAAAGTTCACTTTGACCGATTCATAGAGGTGCACAACTTCTAAATTTGATAACAAGTAGATTCCCAGCTTTCTTAACAGCGAGTGAAGTCTCTAGAAAATCAGGTTTGGTTTTTTTCCTTTAGTTTGTAAACAGTTTGTAATCCACTCTAATGCTGAGACTGACAGCTGGAAGCTAATAGCAGGGGCTAAGGGAGCTGGGGGTGTTCAGTCTGGAGAAAAGGAGGCTCAGGGGGACCTTATCACTCTCTACAACTCCCTGAGAGGAGGTTGCAGTGAGGTGGGATTTCGTCTCTTCTGTGAAGTAACAAGTGACAGGACAAGAGGAAATCACCTCAAATTGTGTCCAGGGAAGTTTAGGTTTGATATTAGGAAACATTTCTTCCCTGGAAGCATTGTAAAGCATTGGAATAGGCCGCTCTAGGAAGTGGCTGAGTCACTGTCCCTGGAGATAATTAACAGACACAGGGATGTGGTTTAGTGGTGGACTTGGGCGTGCTGGGTTACTGGCTGAACTTGATGATCCTACAGGTCTTTTAAAAACTCAACAATTCTGCGATTCCCTTTGAAATGAAATGCGCTCATAGAGAAAAGATCATATTCCAATGACCTCATTCTATGTCGGTAACATCAGCTGGGATCTGAGTCAAACTGAAACATGAAAGCTTTGCAGGGCTACGGCCATCGAGGAGATATCAGATGCAGCTCAATGGATATGATACATTGGAACACATATCAGACTGACAGCTGTGGAAACTGAAATCCTTGCTCTTCCACTGAAATACAAGGTAAGCCATTACTGGGGAAACTTCTCACAAGCATGGTTCACTTTTCCAAACATGGGTTCCACTTTGGTGACAAAAAGGCATTTATGTCACCTCCACTGAGATTATCAGCAAGTGTGTCTATGGTTTACCCTTTTTCTCTCTCCCATAATACAAGTTCTTCTGGTACTGTATTAAGCATAGGTAATTAACTTGTTTCACTTGCTTGTTCCTTTATCTTCAGTCATTGTGTTCAACCTAGAAAGTTAAATTACTTTTTGTACTCTTTGAACCCAAGTTTCGTAGTAGTTTGAAAACAAGAGACAAATGTTTTAAACTTGGTGTGATTTTCTCTGGGGAGTCAGTACTGAGTTGAAACTTCTTCGACGGGTTTGTAATACCCATTGCCACTGATTCCACTGGTGGTATGTACCAGCTGGAGCTTCCCAAGCTCTGGGGTCTCCAGGTCCATTGACTGGATCATGGAACTACATCAGAGCTCCAGAGACAGTAGGAAAATGTGAAAAGTAGACGTCAGCTGGAAATGGTTGGCACAATGTCAGCGAAGAATCCATCAGTGATCTTCACTAGGGGTTTGAATTAGGCAGTCACAGGGAAACCATTCACCAATTATAATCATGGGCAAAAGAGACATGACAGCAGCAAAATTAATTTTATTTCTTTTCAATTATTAACAATAGTAAAGTGAGAAATAAAAACAAAATTAAAAACACCTTCCCCTCCACCATCCCTTCTTNCTTAAAGGTACAAAGCAATATACAGAACAGACGATTGGGGATACAGGCATCATAAAGTCACTCTAGGACACCACGCTTAGCTTCAGTCCTGACTCTTTTACTTTCTCTGCCCCAAGCAGATCAGGGAGATGAGGTGTGCCGGTTGGAATCAGATCACAACTCATAACTTTGTCTCTGCTGCTCCTTCCTCTTCATGCTTTCCCCCTGCTCCAGCATTGGGTACATCCTACAGGATGCAGTCCTCCAGAAACTTCTCCAACGTTGATCCTTCCCACAGAGAACAGTCCTTTGGGAACAAATGGCTGCACAGGTCCTGCCAGAAAAGCCTTCTGCATGGATCCTCTCCCAGAGGCCACAGTTCCTGCCAGGAATCTGCTCCGCTGTAGGGTTTCCATGGTTCCCTGAGCTGCCCTCAGGGCACATCCCCCTCCTCTTGTGCGGGGTCCTTCACAGGCTGCAGGGGGACAACGTGCAGCACTAGTCTTTTCCATGGGCTGTGCTCCAGTGCCCGGGGCACATCCTCCCCCTCCTTCTTCACTGACCTTGGTGTCTGCGGGACTGTTTTCCTGACATTTGCTCACTCATCTCTCACAACAGCTGCGCAGGACTTTTTAACCTTTCTTAAACACATTATCACAGAGGTACAACCAACAAAGCTGAAAGGACTCATCTCTGGCCATTGTCTGTTTTGGAGCTGTCCAGAACTGTCGCTGTCTGACATGGGGGAAGCTTCTGGCATCTTCTCACAGAAGCCACCCCTTCCACCCCCCTGCTCACAAAACCTTGGCACATAAACATACGTACCGCTGCTAATAACATCTGGCTGGCTTAGAGATTTATTCTCAAATGCCTTATTCATTGAATTCTCAGGCAAAATTGCTGCCTATCTGTCCTGGTTATAATCCAGCACAGGGCTTTGAATAGTGGCAGATTTTCTCTAACAAGAAGAGACTACTCTAGTATTATTATTATCATCATTATTCCTTTAAAGTCATCATAAGATGTGTTTGCTTCAGTGAGCACTGTGATCTGTGCACATTTTGTATTTTATAAAAATAGGATACCCTCTTTTCCCATTGCTGCATGGAGGCTGCCTGAAGATAAGACTGGCATAATAAGGTCAGCACTGCTGCGTAGTGTAACAAACTTGTCAGTAAATGTTAGTATCAAAAACAGCATCTCAGAAACCTTTTCTTTATTCTTCTCACTTCTTAAGATATGCAGTTTCATGTGTCACCGCTTGGTATTTTCAGAAAAAAAAAAAAAAACCAACAACCAAAAAAAAAACCCCTCACAGAGATTAAAAAAAAAGAAATGTAATTAAAACATTTAATTTAAAGCCTGGAAAAGATTCAGAATCTAGTCATTAGAAGGAACAAGTACAGACGCTCTACACCTTATTTACTGTGCATATTAGCAATGATGTCTTTTGGGGTGAATTTCTGACATATTTATCACCATCGTATCTAGAAACTATGGGCTAAATCTATGACCATGTATAAATCCTCTTTTTGATGCTTCAGTGGAAGAGTCATCATTACAGAAAAATACTATGCAAATCAGATTACATTTTCCTGCCTGAGGGATTCCAATCCTTCTGCCCCTTGGCCATGCCAACATTCTCTATACAGACATAGTAGGAAATCCCAGAAAGAAGCAATAAAAATAGTAAAATAATGAAAACCTTACAGTACACACAGAGAGAAAAGAGATTATTTTGCTGGGGAAATAAATGAGAAAGGTGCCTGTAGAAGGATGAAACCTGAAAAAAAATATGTAGATGAACTATTCACACTTCCATATATTCTAAATATAAGCATTATATTCAGAATTATAAGCAAAGAAAAAGGTCATGGTTCCAGCTCTGGGGTTTTGCGTCATGTTCAGCCCTTGGTGTGTGCAAACTTGAATCTCAGGAATGTGTTATGTGAAATGTGGTGCCTGAATACAAATTTTCTGCACTAACCATGGAACAGAATGTATGAAATTCTTTGTGGTATATCAGCTCAACTGTCCATGGTAACACTGAGCTCACACTGTCTGCACCCCAGAAGTTGTGGTGAGCGTAACAGTAAATCTGTGCTATAAGGCATGGATGAGAGATGCACCAGTCACAGTACTAGTTATCTGGGTACTACTCGGCTCGGAGAAAGTGGAGAAATCTGGTGTGTGCACAGAGCACGCTCAGTGTGCCAATAAGGAGCCACACAGATGTACCCACCAATAACCGGGTTCCAAACCATTGGAGGCTTTTAAAATATGTGTAGAAAACACCTTTTCTCTGTTGATATTTTCAGGTAATTTAATTTGAACCCATTTCTGCTTTCCTCTTTGATGAAAAAACAACAGATGTTTCCAAGTGATTCACAGAGGTGGTGGCGAGTAACATACTGTCTAACTCGCCTCTTTTCACTGAGCAACTGGAAAATTTACAGCTGAGCTTCCTGAGTGGGGAGGGAACAGAAGGAAGCATGTAATGACACCTAATTCCTTATTCAAGAAGTGCAGTATTATTCCACAGCCTCTTCAACAAGTACATTTATGGCTTTTACATTTGTGGTGGCTTAGCATTCTGACATAAAATTTGCATTTGTTTATTCAGTCTTGACTAGCAGTACAGGATTGCTCTGCAATCTCTGTATTTCCAGATGGTTTAGGGGAAAAGCAAGGTTCTGTTTGGAGACAGCACAGAAAAATTCCTGAGGCAAGAGGTTGCATAGCAATAGGAATAGTGCATGCTCAATACTGAATCGTCATCCCTGCCGTTCTGTTACCATGGAGATGGCATGGCTGCTCCACAGCATACTCTGCTACCTCCACAGCTGCAACAGGAGTTTTGGTGGGGTGCATGTGTGCTGCTCCTCATACCCTCTCTGTCCTTCACAAACACTACAGGGCAAACTGGTTATTGTTCAGTTTGTGCTTAGATCACAGCTTGTTAAGAAGTACTGTGTTACTGCTGTGTTTAAGAATATCTGTGTCAGTGCATCCTAGGACTGTGTGAAGCTCAAGGGAAAAAAACCCACATTCTTTAAACACATGCACCTCTAAAAATACTACTGTGAATGATCTCATTTCTGCCCAAAAGCCTACAGACAGGATATCTTATCCACCCATTTTTGAGAACTTCATATATACATTCAATTTAACATTGGGATGTGAAAACCATTATAATTAATGTACAAGAAAATGTACATTTATGGAGTATTTTATATTCTAGGGCTATAGTGAGGAAGAAAGGGAGGGGAGTCAAGCAGCTGATGGTTCCAGGTATGAAAAAGACACATATGGCAAGAAGCCAACGAGCCATCTCTCTTGTTGTTGTGCCAAAAATATTTTAGCTAACACATTGAACACAAAAGCAGGTCATAGGATGATTTCTTTTCATGCACAGAACTTGACAGGCTTCACTTGTTCAGAAGTATGTCTGCTTTTTTGAAAGCCATTTCATATTTTAAGATGGGAGAAGCAGTTACAACCCTATGTATAAAAATCCAGTTTAATATGCATGTGAAATCTTCAACAATAATATGAAGTACTGTTTTATCACAATCAACACCACTTGTTCTTAACCAGGACTACTATATATTCCATTTTTTACACTGAAAAAATCTGGTTTTCTTTCCACCGACCTATCTTGCCTGCATGGATTTTGAAGAATTGCCCTTTTGTTTTAAGTTTTGCCTGAATAATACTTGAGTTCAGATAAAAAGGCTCAAACTGCTTTGCATGCACTATATAACAGCATTGAGCTCTGATCTTTCATCAAGAGCCAAAATCTAGCAAGCAGGAAAATCAGGAGATTTTCTCGTGGATGTGCTCCACAGACAGAGGTACATGTGTAATAAAGACAGAGCTTTTTGAGAAAACATCAGTCCTTCTGCCCATCTGCTAAGCAAGAGAGCAGCACTGGAATCATCCAAGAAGCTTCAGGAAGTTATCAGATCAGCTTGCATGTTATTTTGTTGGCTCTGTTGAATTGTGTTATTTGCCATCACAACTGCGGCCATTTGCTATATAGACTCAACCCTTTAAACAACGTAAGATGTAAATAATATTTTGCTCAAAACTTCTTATTTCTGCAATTCACACCATCTACCCTGGAGAGTAAGTTCTATGAAGCACACTCTCTGACTCATCTAAGTGAAATACTCAGGTTATGCCACGGATAAAATTTATCTAATGTAACACTGAGTGGACCTCAGTCTAGATATAATACACTTTGCTATGTTACGTGTCTTCTGCTGTTTCAAAACCCTCTCGACGTTATGTTCCGAGGTGGGAACCGCTCGGCTCTTCTACTCAGGATGTCCAAGGGTGAGTGCAGTTCCCATTATCATCAGTCATGCTCCTTGCATAAGCGCAGTTCCCGTAAGCCTGGAGTCTGGCTCACATCCCGCTAGGACTGATGGCCGCATGCCCCCATCAGCGCCCTCCCCTCCGAGCCGCTCGGCCCCGGCAGGGCCGGGCGCTGTCCGCGGTGCTGGGGCCGGGGCGGGCACCGCGGCGCCGGGGAAACGCCGCTGGCAGCCCCTCTCCCCGTGATTACGGGGGAAAAAAAAAAAAAAAAAAAAAAAAAAAAAACCAAAAAAAAAAAAACCAAGAAAAAAAAAGAAAAAAATTCTGACTGAACATTAATTCTTATATAAACATCTTTATATGACATTGCCTCACATGGCGTGGGCTAGATGGTCTTTCAAGGTCCTTTCCAAACCAAACCATTCTATGATGCCATGAATATTAAAGCAGATTAAAACAGTGCTAATCTCTTTCCAAAACAGACCTCTTTCGATATCAATGTCACTAGACTAAACCAGCTTTCTTCAACATAAGGGCAGGCACCTACTGCCATGATTTTTGATTTTTCCTGGTGATTTTTTCAAAATCTGCTGTAGGTTTAAACTAAATAATCATATTTACATTGTGGATGGGTTCTTGTGATCAAGTGTCATCAATTAGCTGGTTTTAACCGTGCACTTCAATAGATTCCATGCTCTTTCTTGAAAACAGGACAACACCAAGACTGAACTGAAGAAGAAACCTGGATTTCAGGTGATTTTCTTTTCCCTCTGGAATTAATAAGGTACTTCAAAGAGATCACAGAAAGATAAGATCAAACACCTGAGTCAAGGAAGCACTTAAGACAGCAGTTTCTTCCACAGGGAGATTGTGAGTCATTTATATGGGAACCCAAGGAGTTTCAAGAAGAGACTGATTAGGAAGATAAATGGGATATGAGAAGCTGTTCTCTGGCTGGCACGTGGCCAGAAAAGACGGCCATGAATGAGACTCACTTTTAAAAAGGGTAATAAAGCAGTCACACACATAAGCAGTGCAGAAAAGCACACCTGAGACAATGAAAACGAGATGGAAATCTCCCTGACTGAAAGAGCTACCTAGACTGTAGACATGGAAAATCCCCAGGGAACTGGGATAGATAAGAGAGTCTCTAGAGAGTAGGACAGCAATTAATTCCACTGCTATCCTATGATTTAGCTGTTACTTTTCATACCTTTTTACCCTTCCTTACTTAGGAGTTTGTGAATATTTACTAAAGAGTGAAAAAAGCTAATGTCAATGTAACCAACTTTCTTTCTACTTAAAATATTCAAAGCATGGGAGTAGATTCATTAAAAGTATGGATATTTTCCCCAGTCCCAGCTGTGACACTTGCCATGGGACAGATGGCATTGTCCAAACAGAATCCACTGATTGATGCCTCAAAGAATTAAATTACTCAAATACTAGCATGGACATAATAAAAAAAGAAAAAGAAA
>WBMY01005575.1:81457-97276 GCA_013397315.1 Donacobius atricapilla | reverse complement strand
ATAATAAAAGGTTCATTTACTCTTATGTATTGCATGCATCTCTAAGTATAAACATTCTTACTAAAATCCCTTAAGGGCATGAAAAACATTAAACTTCCATTTATCTGAGACATTCTTACAATATAGAATGTCAACATTTTCATAAAATAGCCTGATACAAAGAGCCTGCCTTTAATTTCCTAACATCTTACATTCATGTGCATCAAGCGAAATTTGAGACAGATGCAATTACTGCATTTTAGAACTACATCTGCAACTGAAGTCAGTGGTTACCTGGTTAGAATGTGTTCTTTCTCTCTCCGGTTTAGACACTTGGAAGAAATTATTCATGTTAGGCATGAAACCGATTTTGACAGAACAGAGATTTTGTTTTACTGCTCCCCTCCTTCCAGAACTACAGCTAAAAGCCCTGTACTGCCTTCCCTGGGATGCATTGTGCTCAGTGACTGGAAGCTGTGGATGCACTCTCTGGGAAGGCACAGGGGAGGTGGACGTGCTTGTACCCCCTGGAGTGACCGGCACTGTGGCTTCACCACAGATCGCAGGTGGCTGGTCTGGGTCTGTGAGCATGTGGGAATGCAAATGCATGATTCCATTTCCCAAATGGAATTTTGGAATTTCCCAAACACATTATGACAAATACAACCCCTCTGCAATCTTGCAGATAGGCTCATGGTACCTACAGGAAATAGAAAAATATTTTTTTTCTCTCATCCACTTCATTTCCACTTTGACTTTCTATTGAAAATGTGGGCGTCATCTGTCATATTCTGCTTCCCCAAAAGACCTGCCACTTTCCAAGGCCATATTGCCACTCCTGAGCCAGCCAGGAGAGGGTGCCGAAGAACACAGTCTGCAAACAGCTCCCTGGGTAGTTTCATTCTTCAAAATGCAAACCAAAATCCATTAAAGTTATTATGTTTTCTGTTATCTCATATCTTTAATTTGTTCCCTTGCTAATTGAAGCTTCTTGGTATCCCCTCTATCCCTTTCAAATGGCATATTACAAGTGCAGACAAATTATAGATCTTTTCAGGTCTGGAATTTTCTTTAGATGGATTTGCCTGTTATTTGAAAAAGATTTAACACCCTCTAAAGTTGAATCTGAATTTATGTCTCACCTATGTACTGGTTTAAAGGTTATGTATAAAATCATAGAACCACAGAATTATCGAATCATCTGGTTTGGAAAATCTACCATCATTTTGATAGATGATCTTTAAAGATCACCTGTCCCTCCCACCACGGGCAGGGACACTGTCCACTTGACCAGGCTGCTCTGTGGATTGTGGATCCAGGCCCCATCCAGCCTGGCCTTGAACACATGCACAGCTTCTCTGGGCAACCAGAGCTTCTTTGGGCAACCTGTGTCAGGGCCCCACCACCCTCACAGTAAAGAATTTGCTGATTTTGTCCAACCTAAACCTCTCTCTTTTAGTTTAAAACTGTGGCCATCCAGCAAGCTCCTTATCCATCAAATAGTTTGTCCAAGTTGCAAAAAAAACAAATTTATTAATTTTCTTAGCCTGCAGCCCAGAATTAGGAAACAAAAGTCCCCTGGAATGGGAAGTATCTAGATAAAATAATGCACTATCTCAGCTTTTAAATTAGAATGTTTCTGATATTTTTAGATACATGTACACTAGTACATGGTGATCCTACTTTTATAAATGTTACTATGGTCCCCTAACCTCATAAATTGACAAGCAGTAATAATTATAGAATAAAAAAGAAAGATGGCATTACATTCAGGCAGACAAAGATCAGGCTAATAACTATCTATGACAAGCATAGAGAGTATATGAGCTCCATTCTCCCATGCTTTATTTGCAGGAGCTTCCACATTTACAGTCACGTGTGTCCTCCAGCCTTAATAGCAGAAACACCTTTGTGTGATATCCATGAAAGCAAATAAGAGAATTCTCTGCCATATTGTTATATTGTTAATGCCAATTGCATAGCGGTTTTTTTCTGGAATAAATAATTTACTCTATCACTTAGGTAAAACTGTTTGCCAAAGTTCATCTGACTTTTTTTTTTTCTTGGTTTGGTTTTGCTTTTGAAATTATCCTTGCTTATTTTTAAATGCATGTGAGTTTTCAAATGGAGGAACTTAGGTCACCTGGTCTCCATCAAGTGGGCAGAACAAACAGGCACTGAGTATAAATAATTGGTTCAGTAACAAAAGGGAAGAAAAAAGACAGCAAGGCGACCTTTTTAGTGTACAGCTCTGGGAATGGAACAACAGCTACAACCTTCCTAAGGCACATTTTCTACCCATCATGCCTGAGTCTACAGGACATGCAAACATCCTTTCCCCAGAATGCCCTGCCTGGCAGTGCAGCAACTTGCTCGCAGGAGCATCCAGGGAACGTGCCAGCAACATCCGAGGACTGTCTCATTTTTTCTGTGCTAGAGGTATGGGAAATTAAATAATTAAATTGATTTTTATGATTATTTTATTTTTTTAAAGCACACATATAAAGTTTATTCCTAGATAAATACATTTATTATATTATCCATAATGCATGCAAATATATATTTAGGTTTATATTATTTGTTCTCACCCTCAATGTGTTCACTTTCTGG
The DNA here is from genome assembly GCA_013397315.1 of Donacobius atricapilla. Lineage (NCBI taxonomy): Eukaryota > Metazoa > Chordata > Aves > Passeriformes > Mimidae > Donacobius > Donacobius atricapilla. Next base: position 94,687 of record WBMY01005575.1, on the reverse strand, counting down.
AAAAAAACAAAACATCAGGCGTCATTTTAAAAGGTAGTGAGATGAATATAGCTATTAAGCTGTCCCATTTTAGTGAAAATAAGCACTTGAGCCAACAGTTCAATAAAATTCACTCTAAATGGGCTATCAGATAACAGATTTTAACTTCAAGACAAAATTATTGCTCTCATACAAGGGAAAAAGAAAAGTGATGCCATGGACATTTGGAGGACTTCGATCATAAGAGAAAAACTTGAACTGTTAGTCTACCATTCAGTGAGTACGAACAAACCATGCTGCCAAGTTTCATTTCACTAACACGATCACTTGCCAATCAAGTGCTTACCGCTGGTGAGAACTGTGATAGATTTCAGTTTTGAAAAGGGATGCAAGGGGTTAAGAAGGATGAAGCTGCATCCCGAGGAGTCAAATGAATGTGCCAGGAACCAGTCCCTGGCACAAGGGCTGTCTGGCACAGACACAGCCTGTTACTAACTCCCAGGCAGCAAGGATCCTTGCTGCAGTTTGGAGGGCAACTAGGGTGAAGAGTGTAAAGAGGTAGGTTTTATTCTGGTATTGTCCTCTGACATTCAGCTGAAAGCCACCCACGGTGACGGTCTCATCTCAATTCCTGCCCCCTCCCAGTTTGAACCAAAATGATCTTTTTTCTACAAACTGTCTGTAGGCATCCAGCAGAGAAGGAGATGACTAAGAGCCAGCGTGGATTAGTTAAGAATAAATTATGTCAAGCCAATACAAATTCCTTTGTCACAGGGTCACAGGCCAGTGGGTAAGAGAGAAACAGCTGAAGTCATATATTCTGATTTTAGTACTTGTGACACTGTACTGACAGTGCATTCTCAAAGTAAGCTAGGGACTCATGATAGAGGTGGAACTATCTTTTACTAGATGTGAAACCAGTTACAAAATAATACCAGGAGGACAGTCATCAATGGTTTATTGTAAAAATGGCAACATGTATTTCAGCAGGGTCCTCAGGGATTCATCCTGGGTCTGGTAAACAGTTCCATTAGTGGCCTGCATATGAAATAAGGACTATGTTGTTAATGTACCGACAACTCCAAGCTGAATGGAACTGTCAGAGCTTTGAGGAATGGTTAGAATTTATAACAATCCTAACAAGTTATATCATCTGAGTATAATATGATGATTGTTTTAAACAGAATAAATGAAAATAAATGAAGGAATCGTGCTAAACAGAATAAAGAAGAACTGAGATAAGCAGGGGGCAGTATTCATGTGCATAAAAAGCTGCTAAAAACAGTGCAGTCTGTTCTTCATGGCTGTGGAGGACAGGACAAGAAGTAATGACTTTAACACTTTAGCACAGAAAGTTCAAACACCAAGTAAAGATAACTAAGAGTGGAAGAGTAAGGTAGTTTGGGAGATTATGGAAACCTTTGCTAGAGACTTCTAAGAACAAGTTAGACATGAATCTACCAGAATCAATACAGATATAATTGAAATTCTTACTCCTAGGATAATTTCTATTACTATCTAGAGAACATATTTATTATTTGATATATTCAACAAAGGAGAAAACCAAACCACATACATTCCTGATCATAGGAAGGTAGCTGATTTGTTACATTCAGCAACAAAAAATGTGAGTGTCACCAGATAAGCACATGCCTGAGCCTCTACACAGCCTGGGGGATGCACATGCACACAACTGACTCTGAAGAATCAAGGCTTCTCTCATGCTGCTCCAACACTCCCATAAGAAGCAACAGAATAAGATGCCGTTTTACCACTTAGAACATTTCAAATGCATTTATAATTATTACAAAGACAACTACATTTGCCAAGATCCAGAACCTGCAGGACAATGATAAAAAAAAAATCTGTTCTTTGAAACACTAAACCAACTTCCACGCAAACTTTCTAACTACTCTGAGGAGTAAGGTAGCATTTAACCTCTTCATTCCATAGGACAGAATTTAGGTTTATTTAGTATTGCCATTATTTCAAATATTGAATGAGGTTGCACTCAATCTAAAAGCATTTTCTGTGTGGGAATAATTCCAAGCATAACTTCATACTCTTCATATTTTTTCTAGTCCTATTTGGAACTGAATAGTGGCTTCTAACAAGAACCTGGAGAAAACCCACAATGTCTTCAAAATAAACAGATATAAGTGATCATTAAGAAAAAATAGAAAAAATATCCCTAAGAACTCTAAGAATAGTGAAAAAGCCAAGAGTATGAACAGCATTTGTGACATATTAATATACAAAACCAGTAAGAGATGTAATTACTCTCCCTATGTTGACAGAACATGAGATTCTAATTGAAGAAGAAAGAAATAACACCACCTCTGCCGATGTTATTAGTTACCTCTCATTGAAAGAGGGCCTGTCAGTGAATGTTTCCATCTTACAAAGCACAAAAAAAATCTACTAATTTTTGAAATCCCTAAATGTTCTTATCTTAGATTAAAATAAACTTCAGACTTCTGAACTAATATTTATTATATATTGAAGTAGACAGAAGATGGAAGGAGAAATTGTACAATACTTGGGAGAAGATGAATCAGAGGACCCTGAAAATGTACTGAATGATTTGTTGAATGATACATAAAATGTAGCCAAATACAGAAATTTTGGTGATATTAGACTGTGTAGGATTAGTGATATGTAGATTATTTTGATTCGTGATAGACTGTGAAAAGGAAGTTTTGTGAGGTCCATGGGAAAGATGACTTCCAATACATATTTGGGGCAACAAATAAAGCAATATACAAACTTTTGAAAAATAAAGATATAAAACCTAGAAGTACCTGTATTTCTATTGAAGCATTGCTAAGCCTATTTGTGAAGATTCCCAGCTGGCAAAAACAAGGGATTCTTTTAAAAAAAAAAGTTGATCTCAGCTCTGAAATCAGAATGGTTGTCAGTGTGCTCTGGCAACATCTAAAGATAAAATGTCCCTTCATTACAAAGCCCTGCATTCGCCAGCCACATCCAGCTTCATCAGCTGCAGTGGAGAACGGAGTTTCTCTGGAGGTCAAGGTCAGGTCACAGATAGAAACTGTTTGCAAAAGCACTGGAATATCTGATGAGAAATTGCATCAGGTCCCTGAGGCAGGAGCATGAGATTCCACACCAATCAACAGCATGCAAAACTTGGTATCTTTGGGCAAGATACACCACAAGTTGTTGGGTTTGGCACAAGTCCCTCACCTGAAGTAGATACAACCTCACCACTTCAGTGAAGTCCACTGAAATCCATTTATAAACTTAAAAGTGTTGCTGTGTACCAGGCATGAACTGAACACTAATCCCCTATATGCTCCCTTGTTACAAAGACCAGATGTTACACTGTAAATTCTCACAACCAAAAGTAAAAGAATTAGTCTGTATATGTAGAGGATCAGAGAAGCCAACCTGTATTTGAACTGTAAGGACAACTAAATTCTTAAACAACAACAGTGTTTCTAATATTCCTAAATAGTATTAGAAAGTTGTACTGATACTCAAATCCATTTCTTCCTTATTAAAAACTAAGACTTTAAAACTCATTTCTGTACTGGATATTTGTACAAAGAGTTTATGGTTTAATGGCTTTTTTTGCCAGATGATTGCTAACCTTATTCATGGGTGTACCACTTAAAACTGTAGTGACATGAATATTCAAGCCCTCTCTTTCTATTTGGTATTACTTTTAATGTGAAACTAACTTAATTGTTTGGCACAGCTTGTGGTATTTGCTTGCAGTAGGTTTCAGCAGGCTATATTTCATTTTGTCACAAGTTCTCTCTTGAGGCTCAAAGTATATTTAACTCTACTGATACCATAAAAAGTAACACTGGGTGTTATTTAAATATTGTTTATGAAGATTTTAAGTCATATTACAGCAGTGATGCAATTTTAATACTGAACTGAGGGCAGATCCTGCAGTCTTGCCATGAGCAGAACGGCAGTCCTTGCATCCAAGTCCTGCATCTGTGGCACTGTGCATCAATGTGGGTTAAATCTGCCTTCCATGAAAATTCAAGACTAATGTTTTGAGTCGGTGCTCTTGACTGCTTAAACTCAATTCAAACCCATGGTAAACAGTCATGATAATCTCTCCTAATGACTTATAAAATATCTATATTAAAATGAAAATGACGAGAAAAAATAAGAGGTATATGGAATAACAAAGGGAATCTACCATTTACCATACTTAAATACATTCTATACACTTTTCAAAGGGAAAATTAACACTTTTGAAAGTCTGAATCTGCATTGGTTACACCCCAAATAATTTGACCACTTGACATCTAGATTAAGAGAGCAAAGGGCAAGGAAAACAGGAAAACTAATGTGTAGAATAGGTAATTTTTAATAACATACATTTTTACTGACAAGTATTTTGAATCTTCTGAAATTCATATCACCAGTGAGTGTGCACTAACTGTATTAATTCAAGTAACCTTACTATCTACAGCAATTCCTTAGTAGGTGATTTCAAAGCTTAGGCCTTACTTTTTGTAGGAACTACAGGGCAAAACATAACCTGTCAGCTGTGCTGGTAATTATGAGTATACAGGGACTGTGGGTATGAATCATATTTCGGAAATATTTGAGTCCAGTCCCTCAGTCTTTCCTGGACTAAAGCTTGCCCAACACCGTTTTGTGCTGCAGCAGGGAATGCTGCAATCCATTGGTGCCAGGTGGCACTGTACCCAGGGCAGCTCCTGGGGGAACGGGATATGAAATCAGCTCTGACAGGATTCCTTCCTGTCCCTACACTTGCACAGATGCCCCTGCACTCGAATTCTGGGAGGCATTTGTTGCAATTAGCAATTAAATTGAGCTGAGGGACTGGGTGTCAGACATGTGCAGCTGGGGATTACTGGCTGGGCGCCTCCAGCCAGTTTGGAACAAGAGAGAGAGAGCCAACACATATCTCAGCAGGAGCTCTGCCATCGCGCCCCACTACAGCCAAAGGGCCTCGCCCAAGGAGAAGGGCACTGCCTGCAAAACACAGCTGAGTCTCAGTAAATAGCTAAGGGCGGCTGATGTAGCCTAGCACTGTTACCCATAATCCATGGCTCAAACTGCATTCCGTTCTTTCAGCTTAATAACCAGACTATAAATCAACAGTATATTTGACACGGTCAACAATTCATTGTCAGTAGGAAATATTTTCATGTTTATCTTGTCTTCTTTTAGAGAAAAATGAAATAAAATTACAAACATAGAGTGTAAACAAAATTTTCAAAACAGATGTAAAATTAAGATTAAAATTCTCATTTCTTCCTCTTGACATTTATAAACATTAAAAATCTTCAGCAGCCCTACACAAATACATCTTTTCTTTAAAGTGAAGCACTCTTCTTATTTGTGCCATTCATGTATTCAGTGTTCTCAGAAACTTCACAAGGCTTTGAATCAAAGCAGTCTCACTGTTACTTATTGACAATTGTGGAAACTGTGATATTGCCATTGTCTAAAGTAAATGCCTAGATTAAAAAAAAAAAAAAAAAAAAAGNAAAAAAAAAAAAAGTGCAGCATTTGCCTTTTAATTGCCCCAGTTGGCACACTTATTGAAGGGAATGAGAGGATGGTAACCACATACCTTATTCCTATGTTATGCAGGCAGATGTTATCAAGCAGAAATTACCTGTCAGGAGCCATGCACGGGTTAGTGTAATCTGTGAACTACAAACACACTGCTCCAAAACCCTTACACCAGTGATTTTGAGTGCATTTAGTAATCATTCCATTTGAATATTCAAGAATTTGTAGCCCAACTGGCATCCCAATAATCTTTCTGATGTTGAAGTCATTAAGCTTAACCATTTACTCCTACTAATATTACAATCTATTGTTTATATGAAGTAGCATTTCAGGGCCCTGTTCAAGATCACATTGAAATAAATACTGAAAAAATAGATTAAAAAGGCCTTGTCCCTGTTACAATTCAACCTCCAAACCTTTTCACAGAGCACCTATGTGGACAACACTGCTGGGTAAGTGTCTAGCCAAGAATGTCAGTAGAGACAGAAAAGAGCAGGAGGAGGAGAGTAACTGTGTTATGTTCCTTGCCTTATATACATCAATACTATGAAGTTGATAGAAGAAAGACCAGGCTCTAAGAATAAGATCAAAATATAAATACTATACCATTAGTTGAATAAATAAAAAACTATATTTCTAGTTCCTCTTCTATTCAAGTTTTCATTAACTAGTTTACAGATAAATACACATGTATAAATTCCTACTTGTTCAATACTGAACCTCAGTACTGAAAAATTCAGACATATCCCAAATCTTATTATTAAAGCAACCCCAGAAGGATTATTAGAGTTCTTAATAAGAAGATTAGGATAAAAACACAAGATTCTTAGTTTTTAAAGTTTACTTGGTGGCGGTGGGTGTTCGTATTTTTGCCATTTAAAAGGACCAAGTAAAAAGCTTCTGCTTTGACCATTCTTCTGCTGTTACCTTTGAAATATGGCTAAATTAAATTTAGTTATCCTGAGCTCAAATAACAGTGCTCTGCTAATACAGTTTCTGCTCATCCCTGAAGCTGGACAGCTACTGACATTGGCAATTATGTACAGTTCATGCTGGTTTTCTTACTTCAGCTGCAGTTGAAATGGATTCCTGCTTCATTTATGAAGCAAGGGAAATTATATCATTATTTTACCAGCAGTGCCTCAGATCACATGTGCACCCTTGACATCCTTTCCCCATTGCCTTGTGTGTGCCTCCTGGGGACGTAGAACTGATTGTCACCTCCTGTATCACATCTCACTTGGCTACAGCACGTGCAGTGCTTTCTGGCTCATGCAGAGGGGCCTGTGGGGATGCTCTAGATGCCATCTCCTTCTACACTGTCACGGTAGCTCACTTTGCCTTTCACTCCTGGGTGAGTATTTTTATAAACTGATAAAATTTGTACTGGTTCAAATCATCACATTTTGGCAGGAGCATGTGGTAATTGGCAAGGCATTACTTCGATTCATAGGATAGATTTCTTAAGAAACATGTCAGACATGATTAAGACACCAGGTCAGTGAGAGTTCATACTTTTAAACATATTGAATTTCTTCAACTAATTTTGAGGTCACCTTAAGAGCTCTGCAAGAAGTGTTCTTCAATTCCTGGGAAACTTTCTGATATATATATTTCACTGCATCCTTTGCCTTTCCCACAATGAGATTCAAAATCAAGCACTTCTCTACCTGCATGCTATGAACAGAATAAAAGTAGATCAGAAATAAATTTTTTGCTCATCGGAACATAGAAATCCAGGTACGTCTGCAAGTTAAATGAGCAGACACCTTCTCAGACACCTGTTTTGGGTTCATAAAAATCCTTTCACAAATGACACTTGTTTCCAGTTAGAACTAAAAATAACCAAGTTGCACTTCAGATTTCCAATCAAATGCTCTTTCTGTCCACTCAGCGATGCAAGTGCTATATACTATAAGCCTCTCTATATCTCATAATTTCACACATAAAGTACTGAGGAAAATAAAGTGAGATACTAAAATCATTTCCTTGACAACCCTAGGAGATGCAGCACTGACTAATAATTAACTCCTGAATACCATCACTAGTTACTTTCTCACTTATTCTGACTTAACATAAAAAATGTCTCTCAGATCCACCATACCTGTATCCTCCAGCTTTAATAATGCTTGGCTGATACTATAGAGCCAAAATAAAAGTGAACAACTTTTATTATTTTCTGCCCCAAAGCAGAAAAGCTTTCAAAACAAGGTAGAGACATTGTGTATGTCTGTCTCTGACCAGTCCGTTTCCCCTGACTACTCAGGTTTCAGCAATATCATACCAAAACCTAAACCAATTAAGGCTGAAGATTACACCGGGACTCATCTACCAGAAATAGCTGCACACCATCATCTTTCAGGATCTCACCGCAGCTGCATCCCAAGCTCTACTGCAAATCTGTATAGAATTTACATTATATAAAAAAGCCATATGTTGCAGTAGGATACTACTATTGAGCTTAGATGGCTGGATTTTAGGAATCATAACAAAGCCACTCCTAATCTTTTACATTGGACCATGCGGTAAGCTTCTCAGAGATTATCAAAATACATATCCTGCTATGTACAGCCATTTTATGAATTAGAAAATTTGGACCCATATAGCAATACCAGATTTTGTTCTGTTACAGCTCAGGCACAGCAGAAGTCTAAAAGACAGAATATATTTCTGTACCACTGAGACTGCACATCTACAAACTAACAGGCTTTGATGGGAGTGCCTGTTACAGTAAGTAATGGTAATCATTTCTAGATAGATTTTTAATAAGTTTACACTATTTCAAGAGCAGATCAAGTCTGCACTCTAACCCAAATTTCATATATTTACCAAACTGCTCAGATGCACAGCTGAGTCATGAGTTTTGGCAGAGTTCTGGGACCCCTAGGGAGAGAAGCTTAAATCCAGGCAGTTGCTGGCCACAGATTCTTCCTTGCAGCTCCATCTCCAGTGTGGGCATAGGCACAGATGTGCCTGCTTGCCATGACTCTGCCTCTCTATATCTTATCATTTCACACAGTAACTTCACAGTCCTGAAGCCAGACAAGTCAGCCCAAGTCCTTTCTACATATATAGGCTGCTTCACAAACATCTGAGAGTGCTCAGTGCTTTAGGTTGCTCTCTGGCTTGCATTTCACTGAGTAGTACTGACAGAGGTCTGTCTAGTACAAACAGATCACACAACTCATCAGAAGTCAGATTAAATAAATGTCTTGCAGAAAGTAGTAAATCCCTTGAACTCTTTCCCAATAGCACTGAACACACTGTTCCAGTAGACATCTCACACTGTGTACACAGGCAAGATTCCTCCCCTATTTCAGCTAAATGTTCCACTTCTTCTGCACCAATTCTCTTAACCACAGTTTAAGTCTAGGAGCTCATATTGAGATATTGGCTATAAGGGCTCAAAGTATTTTTCTCAAATTTGCTTTCCAAAACAGTTTCCCCTCCTCTTGGCAGAGCTTTGTTATTTGTCCCAGATGTTTTTTCTTTGAATTTGGCTGTAAGTTTTAAAATGTCACTATTCACTCCAACGAGCCTTTCTTACAAGATATGCTTCCTATAAAAATGTCCTGATACAGATTACTTATATTTTTAACCTATGATTTGTGTTGTCAGAGTCCCAAATTAATTATTCTATTATTTTTGCCCAAGACCAGCGTAAAGCAGTCCTTCCCTTTTTCTCTTTTCTCTGTCTTATAATGATATTCATAGTCTTCTCCTCTTTCTCTCATTTTCTAGTATCTCTGAAAGAGGATGAGAGAATCTTTCCTGGTAATTCTCTGCTGACCTCTAATGTAAACTACTGCTATGAAAATGGTTAACTCCAGCTGGTCTTCTTTTTAGCATTTGTGAAGTGTTTGAGATCTGCTGATATTATACAACCCATCTGAATAGAAAAACAGGATTGACACATTTGATAAGCAAACTTGTCTCAGCTGGCAAAGTACAGTTGCTTTCTAAGTCACCAACAGAAGCATTATCAGCTATGTGCCTGCATTAATGAAATCATATAGTCTTGGGATTACAGGGCCCAGCTCTGCCCTCTGACTCATTCATCATTGACCTCAGAGGGTGATGTAATTCAAAACCAAAACATGGCCTATGGCCAGTGCAGGTATTGCCCGCACTTTGTCAACCTGTGCAAGCCCAGTGAAAAACATAAATTAAAAACTCAGGCCCATGAAATTTAATCAAGAGAGATTTAGGCATGAAAACTCTCCAATTCAAAATAACTTTGCGAGAAAGCCATCAAACCCTAATGAACATAAGATCACAAAATGTGTCTCTGGTTTCCATCCCAAATGCCCACAGGCACTTTCAGTATCATAAAAATTTGAAGCAGCCCTGGTCTGAGCAATGAGCCAGCCTGGTTTTGGACCAGCATTCTTTGGGTGATAGTCTGAGTGTGGAAGCTTTCACTTCTCCACAAAGTCAAATTTTGCAAGTATATGCAACTACCAAATTACGACAGCATAAAAATAGCAAAGGTGCATGAGGTGACTGTTGAGTAAGAATTCACATAAGGCAGGAATCCTTGTTCAGCCTTTTAATTATTTTAATTATTACATACAAAAAGTGACTAAAACAAAAACAAAACAAAACAAAAACAAAAGCAAAAACAAAAACAAACACCAAAACAAAGAAGTCCTGCTTGCTTCCATTTTGAAGGACTGGTCAAAACAAAAGTGAGTTGAAACTTTCCTACTGAAGCTGAGCTATTACACAGAGAAGGAAAACTCATGGAAACAGGAAGAAACACTAAAGGTTATACCACAGAGAAAGTCACAGTTGAGCCTTGGTCTCTGCTGGCAGCATGAATAAACCACTTGTGTGGAATGGTGCAAGAATACTCTTGTACATATTGCTGAGTTCTAGGTGATTCTCTCCTGAGTATGTCATGGGTTTTGTTTATTCTTCTGAAGTGCCCAATTCTGAACTGAGGTATTTGGGTACTTAATTAGAATATTGAGACTTTTACTGTACTGCTTTCCTGCTGTTATTCTGGCAGCTCATGAGCACAAGTAGTAAGATGCAAGAAAGCAAACTGGAAAACAGCATTTGTGGATGTCTTGAAACAAAAAACTCAAGAAAACAAATTTCACAGAAAATTTTTCAAATACATCAGGTGAAGATTTTTTCTGAGCAGTTCAGATGTGGAAGTGTCAATGGAATGAGTTCCTTGCGATTGTGCTAATGGTTCCTTCTGGCAGCCAACTGCTGGCTCTGCTGAATTAAAATCCCATTCCCCCTCCCACTGGGAAAATTCAGAGGCAGCAGCAAAGCAGCATGTTCTGTGATCCTCTGCATTTCACCGCAGATTCTCTCCCCCACAACTTTCTTCTGGAGGAGCACTCTACCAGAATAAAGAACTTGGTAGCAAAGCCTGGAATAAAAACTGCCTCAGATACCTTGTTCCCCACTCAGGAAAGCATAAGATCTAACCCCAGGGCCTGGCGCAGTGCCTGGCTTCCCCTGGCAGCTCCTGGAGCCCAGGAGCTTCTGCTGAATCTGCAGCCCTCTGTAGCTTCCTGGAGAGCTGTTATTTTTTAGGAGGGAGTAAAGCAAGGAAAGGCTAAGAAGACACTGTGTTCTGTAGGTTTTCTGAGGCTCTTATGAATGCATAACATTTTTTCTTTCCAGCAAACACAGATTTCTTCAGTTACACTCTGGTTATAAAATTAGTTTTATAGATAGTGCGGAGATCCTGCTGGTTTCTAGAAGGCATAAGAGAGGAGTAAGAGTGATATCACATGTTCATCTCAAATACATATTCCTCCCAGTACTGATGATTAACTAGTACAAAGTAAAAATATTTTAATAAGTGACTTAAAAGTGAATTAATTCAATGGTTACTGAGAAGTGACTTTATTCCTCAATATTTATAAGATATACATGACCATAAGGGGAAAAAATGTTTGCTTGAAAGTTAATGATTGTTTTATGATTTATGATAAGGCTATAAACGTCTATGCCAAGAGGAGAGAAGATCAAAGGGAATCACATCCCATTATGAATCCTAAGGCAGCCTGAAGACTTCACTTCTCATATCTTGTTTCTCGGCAAGGCAAAAATTTGAGCTTGGAATGGAAAAAGATAAAACAGGCTCCGACAATTGAATCACCAGCAGCAGCTCTGGAGCTGAGTTACTATGGCAATGGCAGTGCTGCTGCGCAGCTTCTTCTAACTCTCACTATCTGATAAAACAGCTTTGCAAACGTACGTGGGAAATATCCACTCCACATGTGCCACGGGCAGCTTGCAGGGGAAGCGCACAGTCTCAGGTGCCCTGATCTCTACAGAACAGAAGAGCAAATTTGTGTGATTAAAATATGTGATTTGCAATTTTCCATGGAAACAGTCTCGGAGCAGTAGGGAAAGGTCCAGAAATCTTCCTCATCTTTTGTGGCAGGAAGGTAGATGCCAGTGCTTAGAAGAGATTTTATAAGTATCGAATTTTGTTACAGGAAATTTAGGTATTTCTTTTCAGCTGTAACTATCTCATGTCTCTGAATTATAGATGTCTTGTCACTGCCAGGGAAGGATGGTATCATCTTTTTGGCAGAGAATAGCTTGGAGCTCTACATAAGTAATGGATCTAATTCTGGTGCCTGGTTAATAAATTAATAATTATGATTCTTTGGCTGTACAACAATCAGTGCGTCAGTATTCAGCAGTGTCCTCTTTCCTCTTTGAGGTCTAGATAAATGCATCACCTTTCCTGTTACTGATGCTATGCTCTCTGTGCTACACATTAAAGGCACATTTGCTCTTAATTATTTTTGAGACAGTATTTAATATTCATGGTCTAATAGCAAACAGAAGTTCCCGACAGAAATTGGGCCCTTTATAGGTGTCATGGGAAAATTAACTATATCCCAGCAGAAACCAGGACAGTAGGAAGCATAAATTTAAAGGGAATCTTTGCCCAAAAATACGATTGCTGAAAGTACAACTTCTGCAAGCTTGCTACATCCTACAAGCAGACATATATGTGGAGCATCAAATGAGTTTCATATTGAGAATTTCATCATCCATTTTGTGGAAAAGCAGTTCTTTTCACCCATTGTGCGTGCGTGCTTATAGCCCAGATTGCAGTCCTGCTAATACTCGTTTTTAAAGTAGACCCTCTCCGGGGAGCAGATGAACAAGGTTACCACATGTGCATTAATCAATAGGCGGGTCAACAACAATTACCACAATGAATGGTAAGAGAGAAAATGCCACAATTAAATATAGTATGCAATGCATCATCTGAGAATCGAGTACGTTTTTATGTCAGAATCAGGTAAGTTTTTGTCTCCCCACATGTTCCATAAACACATTACTGAAAAATAACAAGAACACGTCCTTTACTTTAGGAAGAAATTCTTTACTGTGAGGGTGGTGAGACACTGGCACAAATTGCTCAGGGAGGATGTAGATGACCCAGCTGTGACAGTGTTCCAGACCAGCTTGGATAAGGGCTTGAGCAACCCGGTCTAGTGGGAAGGGTCCATGCCCGTGGCCGGGGAGGTTAGGACTAGATAATTTTTAAGATCCCTCCCAAACGCTGAACAGTCTATGATTCTATGACTAACAAGCGCAGAAATCTGGCGGCGCATTTTGCTAAGCGTATGGCTATACATCCATCGTATTTGTACTGGCATCAGATGTACTCTGCCCGTTTCCTTATGCCCACGTTCCCTTCCGCCGTTCGCGGCCAGGGCCCGGCAAGCCCGG
>WBMY01005575.1:51951-81324 GCA_013397315.1 Donacobius atricapilla | reverse complement strand
GCAACGCCACCCCCAGCGCCGCAGCGGCAGCGGCAGCGTTCGCGTTAGCGCAGCCCCGCTCGGCGCATCCCTGCCGCCCATGCCAGGTGCCTGCTGCCGGCCGCGCCGGGACTGAGGAGCGATGGGGCCCCTGCGGGAGAGCCGCAAGGTGAGGAGCCGGCGATGGACGGGGCGGCGGCGAGCGAGGAGAAGCTGGGGCAGGCAAATAGCGTCCTGCCCCCGCCCTGGGTGGGGGGGGCGGAGGGGCCGGGATTTGCCTGCCCCTGCCTCGATGATGGAAGGAGGAGGGTACATCCGAGAGGTTCCTGACGGGGTGTCCCTTCCCGAGCAGGAGCAGAGGACGCAGCTGGAAAAGGAGGTGTCCCGCAGCCGCATCCCCCGCCTGGTCCTTCGGCCTCATCAGAAGGTATCTCCCGCTTCCGAATCGCCCTTTTCGGAAGAGGAAAGCCGGGAATTCAACCCGCCCAGTTCCTCGGCGGGCTCCGGCAGGACTGTCAGCAGCAACAGCTTCTGCTCAGGTACCGCAGAGAGATCCCCGCAGCCTCGGGGTGCCTGGGGAGCGCGGTGTGCCCCGCACGGCCACCCCTGGGGCTTCGCTGCCATCCCAGCCGCAGCATCTGTGCGCCGGGCTCCTATCGAGCCCGCATGAGCAATCCGTTTTACCGATGAAGAAGGGCAACCATTGATTTTTCCAGGGAAATTTAGTATCTGTTCTTTAAATATGTGTCCGTAAGCGACACCAGATGTTTCCATTTCGAGTTCTGCTATCCACCGCTAGAAAACTTGGCGGCTTTATTGCGGCAAAAGCCTTGTTTTAAAGAGAGAGATTGTCCTTAACAACTGCAGCGTGGTATTAAGGCATTTTGAAAAGCCCTTAAATCAAAAGTCGGTTAAACAGGGTATCAGGCTGCAATTGCTATCAGTTGCTATTATGGGTATCAGACTCCAATTCCTTTTGGTTTTTGACAATGATCTCCATGGATTGGAGCTGAATATGTAGGTGAAGTTCCACTGGCATATTGAAATAAGTTCTGTTTATTTCAGAATTCAGGCTTCTACTGATGAGTGTGTCACCAGACATGAGTTGGGCATGATGGCTTCTCTACAGAAAGGATGGATGGGTGATGGATAAGTAAATTATTACCCTCCAACTGTAGATGAAAAAATGTCATTTGCTCTTCAAAATATTACATAAGGGAAGGTGAGGAGCCAGATTTTTTTTTTATGCTAAATATTTTCCCTGTGTAGAGTTTAGCACAATTTAAATGCCTCAACTGGCAGTGAAAGACTCAGATGCCTACTAGTGGTGAGTAATTTTTTAATTCAGTGAAACTCTTCACTGTAAATGACATTAATTGAGGGTCACAAAATTGAGAGTCACTTTATGAACACTTTGGACTCTATATGCCTGTGGTAATTTAAAAGGCATTTTTGGTGTGGAGAAATCAATTTTCAGGTTTTTGGAAAAGCATAACATTTTCAGTGGTGAAATTGGAAATGCTAGGTTAGTGGTTGGACTCAACGACTTTAGAGGTCTTTACAACCTAAATGTTTCTATGATTCTCTATTTAAAAATCTGAATTATAAGAATTTTTTTGCAGTAATTTCTGAGAGCAACTTCCCAAGCTTCCGTTTTTTAGTTCATATTTTCAAGTACCAGAGGTGTTCCTGGGAATAGACAGGAATGCTCTTATTTATCTTGGTCTTTACTACAGTGGATTAGATTATTGTGATTACTTTTTAAACTCCTTTCATGAAAAACAGTGTATTGAACCCAGTGTACAAGTTTTCTTAGATGAGAAGCACAATATCCATGTTTTGAGTCTAGCTTTGCCAGATTTTGCAGTTCAGGCTCAGTGGAATGATCTATTTGGTTATTGTTCAATGAAAAATGCAAAGCGTTATACAAACATCACAGGACTGTAAGAACGCTGGAGTCTTTTTCCCATGCCTTTTTAATCCCTCCACCTTACCTGCTTTAGTTTGTGTGTTCTAAAGAAATAAAAGTATTTAAACCTTTCTAGAAATACGTTATTTTTATAATCTCTCCCAAATGGCTGCTTTTCATCCTGATTTTTTTTCCTTCTGTGTTGAGAAGCCTTTCATCTTGATCACTGACACTTTTTTTCGTCTTTTGGGTTTATACCCTGTTCTTCAGACCTACTTAACAAATAGCTGCCACTGTCATATAGCCTTGCTGTCCCACTGCACTGCACAGGCTGTCTTGAGTCCCAGCAGCACCTTGTTTTTATTCTGGGTGTGTCTGATCTCATGGCTTGACAGTTTTAAGGCACCTTTCACAGTATTGCAGCGTGCAATGCTGGTCTCTTAACCTGCATCTTAAGCACAGCTATTCATCTCTTTGTTTTATTCATCTTTTATATTGTTTCATGAATGCTTCTTTGATTTAGTTTGATTTTTTTTTCCTCCATATGAGAGTTTTTTGTTTCCAAAGCTGCCTGCAGCCCCCATACAGGTACGCACTACGTTGTTTGCTGCTCTGAGTCTTCAGACCTTACACGGCCATGGACAGCCAAGGCACTGTCCTCCATCCCAGACCCTGGTTCACTTGTTGCTAGGTTTTTCGCTGAGATGCAGGTATGACAACAGTCACTGACTTTATTTCCTCATTCTCTGACATCTCTTTCCTGTCTTCCACTTATGATCCTTCTCTATCATAGTTTGTCTAATTTAGAGTGAAATCGCTCAGGGGCAACAGGTGGCTGCTAATTCCTGTTTCTGGGGAGGAGGTGGTGAACAGATGTGTGGAGAGGTGAGTGGAGGGGCCACGGCCCCTAACCTGCCTCTCCTGCTGCTTCTTCTTAATTGAGAAGTAGCATGTGCCAAAAGGCTATTTAAAGTTAGCAAGCAGAAGAAGAGAGCAGATGGGAACACCAATGTAGCAATATGAGAAAGCGCATGAGCATTTGGATAGATGTCTCTTACGTAATTTCTTTTGAGCATTAAACCGCAAAGTGTTCTTGATAAGCAGCAGATCGTATGAATTGATCCCTGGAATAATTCCTTTCCTCTGTCCTTCTCTTGTCAAGTTTTTCTCTGCCTTTCTTCCACTATTATTGACACCAAGTAGTTACGATCCATAGATTTCTTTTTACCCCAATAGAAATTATTTTTTTCCTCTCATCCATTAAATATGTATTTTTTGCTTCATTCCCTAGAGCTTCTGATGTCCGTTTTTCCTGTCTGCTTACACTGGTCTCCAGTGCCTAAGTGAAGGCTTGGAGTTACTTCTCTCTAAATGAAAGTAAATCTTGTAGGTATTTTTAATGTTGGTTTTGGGAACCATGGCAGTTCTGCGAGCGTGGTGGTAACAGCAAAAAAATATCTCTTGGCAACAGAAAAGAGACAGATTTTGTAGTGCTTAGTTTCTTTTGAAGAAGTTGTTAGTTCTGGCTGTGATAGGTTTAAATCTGCATGATCAGCTCCCTCTTTGTCTTCTGTCAGTGAATCAGAGCCTCACTTGATCATGTTGGTCAATTACTTGCAGTTGACTTTATGTCAGTTTTGCTTTGTAAGTCCATATGAAACATAGTGAGAGTGTTAGTCATATCTGTGGTATTCCTGATAAAATGTGTATTAAATATTCATTGTTTCTGCGAATGTGGATGCTGTCTGGATGTTGTGTAGGCAAGCTGAGTTTTTTCTATCTTCATTCACCATGCACAAACCTCTCTTAAAACCTTATAGCATCTGGGGTCCTGGTTGTCATTTGATATGGGAGCACTTCTCTTCTTCGGCTTGGATGTTGGCCATAGAACTCATATGATGTCAAATGCTGAAAAAACACTCTTCCAGCAGCTTTGTGTGGCACGGCTGCTACTGAGCATTTGCCTATGTCACGCATGTTTATCTCCTAAATTGCACTTGGCTTCCAAGTGGCTGTGTGCACTTACCTTGTCAGGTGGGCAGAGAATGTGATCTAGAGCATCTCAAACGGAGGAGCAGCTGCTGGGCCTTTAATCATTCAAGTTATTGTTTGCTTTGTAAGAAATATACTTTGGGTGGAGCACTGTCCTTGATTTTGGTGTGCATGTCCTTGGTTTGAAGTCAGCCTGTGCTAAGCTCAGTAAATGTATTCAGCTTTTCTTTTAAAAAGGAATTTAGTCTGGGATATACTTCCTTTTCTACTTTTGGTTTTTGAATAGCTCCACTTTTAGATTTCTCTATATGAAGACGACTTCTTACATAGCACCTTTGCAGCAATGCCCAAGCTCTCTTGCAGCCTTTTTTAGGATGCCAGCTGCCAGAGTTTCAGCAGGGAATGCATTGAAGCTTTGGTAACCAAGATGCAGCTTTGCAGGAAGCACTTGTACATTTAACAATTACTTCAGCAAAGGAATTTTTGAGCCAGAGGACTTGGTTTATACCTGTAGCAAAAGGTTCTCATTTCTTGGGCTTACCTGTAAATCACCTTTTTAATTAGACTGAATAGTCCTACGGGCTGTTGAAAACCAGTAGCATCTCTGTACATCAATGACTGTGACTCACTCCAACACAGTCTTCAAAAATAGGAGTTGAAGCTTCATTTTTGCTTTTTCTTTAAAATTTCAAGATCTGGTTTGATGCTTATTCAAGTTCAATCCTTGTTTCATAACTTTTTTTTTTTCTGGAGTAAAGATTTTATTTAAATCTTGTCCTTTTCATGTGTGGCACAACAAATGTGCACGTGTACAGTGGCTGCTGTAAGCTTGGGGTGTGGGTCCTGCAGCAGGGATCTCAGTGTTGCCATTCCTTGCTCACTTGCTCCTGTGCACTCCCCTTGATCTCAGAGATTATTTGCCAATTGGCCCAGCAATTGGTGGATACTGGGGCTGAGTTCACAGTGTGTCCAAAAAAGCACGTAGGCTTTAGGCCGGCTTATTAAGTCCATGTGAATGCACAGCCCATTTTGCTTGCCACAGACAAGAAGAAGAGGTTGTTCAACCGTTACTGAAGAAAGAAGCTGTACCTTCTTGCACTCCAGGAGATAATTTCTCTATTAGAGCATGGAAACAGATTGCATTGTAAAGCAGCTAGCATTGGAGACTACACTACATAAGTATGTGTACTGAAATATATATTCCTGAGTAGAAATAGATACAGAAAACTAAATTTTTAGTATTTTAAGAAGTCAACAGATTGAGGCCAGACAGTTAGTTTAAATTACTGAAAGTAATTGCTCCTATTATTTGTTTGTATATGTGTATGTATTGCTGTGGAAACAGTGAGCTCTCTCATTCTTCTTGTTTCTTGTTATAAGAAAAAAAAAAATTGTTTAAATAGTTCCTTACTGGTTTATGTGTTTGATTTTTACTCTGAGTTACTGATTCAAAGAAACATGCTTAAAAGTTCTCAAGTGTGTGACACTGATTCTCTTTCCTGCAGTCCTTTTATGCTATGCTTTTCCACAGTTATTTTGCTTTTTCTTCAGACTTCTGGAGGTCTTTTCTAGCACTTTTGTTTGCAGCACTTTGTAAAGCAGTTCAATGATGACTGTGATATTAATTTGCAAAAACATTGAAACAAAATCTGCTTTCAAAAATACACATATGGCCTTTTTTCATGAGGGTGACACTGATGACATGCTTCCTTTTCTCACTGCTGCTTCCCTAGAGAATTTCCTGCTGAACCAGCTTACATGCAATAATTTATTATTGCTTCATATTATGAGCCACCAGTTCTGTTTCTGTGGCACAGAGATCTGTTCCAAACTTGGAAATAAGGAAAGTGCCTAGGTACTAAAGAGCAAAGTCTGTCTGTTCCCCAGTTTTTGGCCTTTCCTTGCTTCCCTTTCAACTTCAGTATTTATTCCCCCTGACTAAGTAACAATCCTTTTGTTCCTCCTGCCACACAACAACATCTGGAAGCCAAAATATTTGACCTTTGGGATGTTTTTTATCACCTTTTCATGTGTCTGTCAGTACTGTGAACCTTTAAAAGCCAACGCAAAGCCTCCTGGGGTCAGGAGGACAGTTCCCATGCTCTCTGGAACATTTTGCATGGTGTCCTGAGAACAGTCACCCTTTCTACTATACCTCAGCCTGCCCTTTTAGTTCTAGCTTGTTGTGTACTATGGGCTGAATTCTAAACAACATCCGGTATTTTCTTCACCACAAATGCATAATCCAATACTTTTTTTTTTACAGTGCTTTTCGTGCAACTTTTTATTGAGTTGAATATTGTCACGCACTCTGAAGAAAATCACAACTTGTAGCAGGAATGAAAATTTAATCAGAATTCTTGGATTTACTCTGTGCTAAAAGAGAATCTTGGTGTTTTAAGAGAAAAATCAACATTACATATTTTAGCCCTACATTTATAGGATTAGTATATATCCATGAAATTTTCCAACAGTGTTTTGAAGGGTATGTGACTAGGTTCTGTGGTGCTGCTAAGTGCCGCTCTGGGTTTGAGGATAATTAAAAGAAAAGAAAAGTGTGCATAAAACAACAATGGATAGAATATATGTTATTTCCTTCCATGAGAAGATAAGCAGGGCAACCTTATGAGGTGACATTGAAGCTGTGAGAGTCACAGTTACATGTTGTTAGCCACAGAGACCAAACTAGTATAACATGTTGCACCATTTGAGGAATAGGTACAAAGTTCTTTGTGGTCTGTTGAAGATTTTTATTTCCAAAAATGGTACCTTCAAAACTGTAAAGAATATTTCTGATTTCTTTCTTTGCTGCATAATGGAAAAAACCACATAAAGTGCCACAGAAATCCATCTATATATAAACACATATACACACTTAATATTATATGCATAGTATTTCTTATCCTGGATGTGGTCAATGCTTTCCCACCAGAGGTAGCAGCAGTGGTTCCACTTCCAACTGTTCTCAGCAAAGAATAATGAGGTCTACAAAATTGCTTAAACCCATACCAAACAGAAAATACTCTTCTTTGTCTTTTTAAAGATTCTTTCCTGTCCTTATATTTAGTTTAAAATTTTCTATAAAATTTTCAAATAGATTTTTCAGTCCTTTATTCAGTTTAAGCCCTTTGTCCAGATGTTTTCTGTGATGTGATAATGAAACTCAGGGAGCTGTGCTATTCCTGACCACAGCTCTCCTAGTAACAGCACTATTTTTATTGATATTTTTACTAGTAAGCCCTTATGGTTCTCTTCTGTAATACACCATTACTGGGGCTATAAATGTAATGACAAAGCCAATAAGCCACAATTATGTAGTCCTCTTCTTTTTTTCATATGTTTTGACAGAGCTCATTTCAGTCCTGTTGGTTAGTGAAATGTTCAAGTAGAAGGAACATTAGTAGATTTGCTGCCAAAATCAATTAAAATTAGCTGCTTCAATATGACTTAGCAATTGTACAGTCAGACATCAAGAGCATATACCTTTAAAAACATATTTATGTGAAATCCTGCATTGAAAAAGATGCCCAAGCTTAGGAGCAGGTCAGTCCGTCTTTTTTCACCTTCCTCTCTCCTGTTCTATATAATCTCAGTCTGTCAGCATTCCTGCCATGCTGTGACGGAGCAGAGAGGGCCTCTTACCAAAGTCAGTGAGCAGCTCTCATACTAAATTTCCAGCAGTTAGTGTTCAGCCTAGGGTGTGACAAAGGCCGGCTCAAAAGGGCTGGTGAGCAACAGGTGCAAAAGTTGCCTGTACACTGATGATCCTCAGAAACCAGTTGATGTTTAGTCTTGATTCTACTGGGTTAGATTTTATGACTAGAACATTACAGTCAAAAGTTCTAGCTTGAAATATAGACTGTGAATAGCAAGGTGTTTTCCAGATGTGGAATACCTGACAAAAAGAAAAGCATGTATGTCATAGGGACCTGTGGAGATCATTTCATCCAGCCTCTTCTTTGAAGCTGGACTGTTCCCAGCCCATCCCAGCAGCCATGTATTTTTCTGTTGGAGTCTGGAAACCCTTCAAGGACAAGAGTTTGCACAGCCTCTGTAGGTGACCTCAGGGAGTGGTGGAGCTGCTAGCCAGCCTTTGTTCGCAAGCAAAATGGAGCATAGTTAATTCACGTTTTGCCTGCAGAGACACTGAGATTAAATGTGGAAATTATTTGCATGGCAGAATTTTGCATAAGTAGGCCTCCTTTTTTTCCCTGAAACTGCTGTAGTTGTCCTTGTGCTTCTGCTCTGCTTTACTGTGTTTGACTTTTAGTAAGAGAGGTGCCTCACAAGTACATCATATTCTGAGAAATCAAATACCAAACCAAACAGGTCTTCAAAATAGTTAAGAAATTACTTTTAAATTGAGCATAGTGACCAAAAGTAGTAGCATTTTTAGGACTCTATCTTTAATGAAGTTAATAAATACTGTTTTCTGGAGTCTGTGTGATTCTGTAAGTGACAAATTGTTATTGGCAAATTATTAAACTTACGGAGTACATACAATCACATACTGGAATGGCCCCAGTAAAAATGAAAGGTTTTAGTACAATCAGGAGCTGATGAGAATATTCTCACTTCTTACATTAAGCTGTGCTCCCTCAGTGGTTGCTGGAAGGGTGAGGGTGCCTCCAGAGGTATGAGGTAGGATTTATGCCTGTTGAGACCCTCATGGTGTGAATATGAACATGCTCCTACCTCTGCCTTTCTGTGTGTACTACTGATTTCATACTATTGTGTTTCATCTGCCCCTTCTACTGTGTTTCTCAGTTGTTCTAGAATGACACTGTGACTCTTCCATTAGCAGTTTTCTCTGCCTGGGCAGTGAGCCCTTACACTCACTGGTTCAGCTGCCCAGGTCAGAGCAGTGGTTGTTAGTCCTTGGAGAGAGCTGAGACCCTTCAGGCAGTGACTCAGAGTCCTGGGATGACTTAGCCTGAATGGGATTGTCATTCTGACTCACCCTCCAGAGGAGCCTCTTTCTCTCCTTTTAATGCAGAAAGAGACAGGTGGAAGGTAGGTGCCGTGCTCCCTTTGGTGTCTGTCAGCAACTTTCATAATTGCATTAACACCCCTGTGCTACAAGGCTAGCCATGAAGAGAAGACCAAAACAGTTCAAAAACTGAGGGTCAAAAAAGGTGAGGCAGACAAGCAGACTGGTAGATTACCCTGCAAAATTACCCTTTGTGGTACCCTCACTGCCAATAGCCAGCTTGCAGTGCACCTTTCTGGCTGAGCTGTGGCTACCCAGACTAACAGATCCTGGGACGAATGGAAATGTAACCGTCGGGTAAAGGCCAGGAAATTATTTTTGTCTTGGTACACTGAACATTTAAAATTTCATTAGAGCCACATGTTTAATTCCAGAATCCACATTTCTTGGTGGAAATTCAGACTATGTACGGCCTGAACACTGATCAAGGGATCCTTAGGAGGAGACAAATGTTGGACAGTAAAATAGGGATCAGGCAGGAACTGGACCATTCAGTGTGACAGGAGTGCCTAACTCGATCTGGCAGCTAGGAGCAAAAGTAAAAAGCAGTCAGTACTTCCTCAGCGAGAGCATCATTAATGATTTAGATCTGTTATATAAGGAGGTTGTATATTCGAAGTTTCTTGAAGCCTTTAGGAAAAGGCAGTATTTTTTAAAAGAAGGTTCTAAGGCATATTCTAGTGAACCTTCTAAGATATCTGTGCTGAGAAAATCATCACATCTCAACATATAGCCTAAAAGTCTACAAGAGCAGTATTTTTGTCAATTGTTCAGAGTATTATCTTTAATACTGTTGTTTATATTTTGACTTCACTATTTAAAGGTTAGTCAGGGCATGCAAATGTCAGAGTGCTCTGAGCAACTTTCCTGATGGTTTGTTTGAGGAGACACTATCCCGTGCTTGGCTTCGAAACTTGGCAGGCATGTCTGATCTGGGAGAGGGCTTGGACACAGAATTTCAAGTGATGAAATCCAGCTGATGTTCAAAGGAAAAGTCTGCTCCCAGAATGCTCCTAGGAGGCCCCTGAGAAAAAGAAAAGACACTATGAAAGAAAGAAATGGAAGTCATGTGTTATAAATTCATGTGATTTTGCCTCTTGTGCAAGTACATTCAGGCAACATTAGGAGTACAGACTTTCACAGCACTATTTATCAGCTTTCTCTTTTTTGTCTTCCTGATGCTGACGTGCCTGAGAAGGTAAATCAGGTCTGCCTCTGTTCTTGAGGAGTCTAGGTCTGAAGTCCTTACTGGGGAAAAACTGCTGTTGAGTTACAGGATTGAATCCTTAACTGACCTTGCTGGAAATTATATGCACATCATATCAGAAAGTGAATCCCGTTGTGGGCTCATCTGCTCCTATTACCTGCCTTTTTGAGAGATTCCATTTCTGGGCAGGTGGAGATCTTCACTTCCTTCCATCAGAGTTTCAGGGTTTAGGAGGAGCCTGCAGGTCTTGGGAAATACTGACTGCCCTGTGCTGCAGTCACATTCTGCTTGCAGGGCAGGAGCAGAGGGGTCACGGCAGCAGTGACCTGGGAGGGTGGTCAGGCTGTCTGGAGATGGAGGTTCCATGGGGAACTCTGCTGCTGTCCTGTGGGGAGGTCACCTACAGTATTAAATACAAATAAATAGCCTGTTAAGGTTTTAGTAGCAGGAAAGATGAAGGTAGGTGCAGGCAATTTGGCTGGCAGTAAGCAGCTGGAGAGCATCTCACTCTTCACCAGGACTTCTCCTTGTGCCAGGAGGGTGAGCTGTGTGTCGGCTGGATCCCCTGAATGTACAGCAGAGCTTCATCAGAGTTTCATAGGCAGCTCTTCTTCTTCATTCTGTGGTAGCAAACATTTTGATTATTCAAAAGGCTGACACAGAAAAATATTTATAGCTTGCCCTAGTTCTGGAAAATTTACAATTTTTTCATGTTTCTGGATAATAGTAGTAGAAGGATTAGAAGTTGTACATTACATTAAAAAGAAACTATGAGAGAAGAGGGGATACAATAAAATAGTTTACTGCAGCTGAAGTGGGAGGGCACACCTGGTTATTGGTGTGTCTAAAGGTTACAAGGGGTATGTGTGGAGAAGAGCTATTCTCTTTGTGCCAGGGTTTGTTCTTTTTAAAAATGCCCTGTTGCACTGAAGGCTGAAGTTCTTAACAGTAAAACAAGGATATGCAGATATGATATAATCTGATGGTACAGTGTCACCAGTGTGATATCACAGGCAATGTTGGGGAATGCCAAATAAAACATTTTTAATGCTATTTTAGTATGTATTCTTTAGCTACCTTTTTCCTAATTGTAGTTAGTTTTGCATGTTTGGGGTTTTTAATGCCCCCATTTTTGACACTGTAGTTTAGTTCTTTCATTGTGTAAAGTTTTATCTGCTCCCATGGTTCTTCCAGGCTGCATCTCTATAGCTTTGGGAGTTCTACATAAATTCTCCCACATACAACAGATCTGGGAGGTCTGCAGAACCTGTTCAGGTATTGCAGTAACTGTATTGGTGGAGAGATGAGGTAAATAGTTTCTTGTGGGTTTGGGTGGGAGGTTTTGGGAGGGGAGTTAGCTTGGGATTTTGGTTGGTTTTTTTTGTTTTTGTTTTAGGGTGTTTTTATTTGTGTGGGGATTTTTTGTTGTTTCTGTTCTAACATAAAGTTTGAAAACTGATGCCACATACAGAAACATCTAAGTAGAAAAGTCATAATTAAAAACAAACTGCAAGCTGTCACTTATTTCTGAATATATTTGATTATAAATGGTTGTGTGCTTCTTTAGAGAGGATGCTTTGGACATAGCTAAAGTAGCTGCTTAAATGTAATTCAGGAGCACACTCAATGGTGCCAATCCACTATCCTACAGGTAACATTCACTCAGCCTGCAGAAGAGGCTCAAAATGCTGGAGAAAGGGAAACAGATGCTGATCTGGGAGGAAATTGCCTCTTTCTCTCTTCTTGGTGTTGAGTTATATTGTGATGTTGATGGGAATGGAAAGGATAAAAAGTAAACTAAAGTCATGTGTTCAGCAATCCTGCCTTAGTCAGGATGAATGTAGGGATAGGCTGAAAAGCTTATTAGCAGTTTTCTATTTTCTGTTATTTTGCTAGGAACTAATTCTGAGTTGCAGAAGGCAGCAGCAAGATGGCGAAAAGGGATGCTTTATGGCTTAATTGGGATGATTTGAAAGAACTAAATATGATTAAGCTGGATTGGGTGCTTTGCACTAATTACTGTTACTGCCCTTTGTGCCCTGGGAGGTGTTTCTGGCAATAGGCTGGGTTGCCCCTTGGCCTGGCATCATGCCTGGCACTTGGCAGAGGCCTGAGATGCAACACCTCAGGCTGCTGGCTGCTCCTACAGCCTAATGCATGCAGCTTGCTCTGGACAGTCAGTACCTGTGGCAGGACATGGAGAAATGAGAATCAGAACATTGGAACAGATGAGTGAGGGTAGAACAACTGCCCAGGCATGAAGGAAACTGCATCATGTGAAAGGATGAAGTTTTTCTATTGTATTGAGGGAGCCATAGCTGACAAAAGCAAAAGCTGTTCTTTCCTGTGGAGGGGAGGTGAGCAGAGGGGTGTTAGACAGACATGGGGTATCCCTTCTGCCTCGTAAACGCCCAGTCATGCACTGGCTTTTAAGTCAATATGCCCATGCAAAGCTCAGTGCAGAATGAGCCCTGACCTACATTATGAACAGGGTGGAAGAGGTAAGTGCAAAACGGTCATGCAAATTATTTGGCGCCGTTGCAGGTATTTCTTTGGGTTTCACGTTAGCTAAAGATAATGTGTCAGGAGAAGAGTGCAATTGCATAATTTAGATGGCAGCTTTCATTTTGTCCTGGGAAAGAACAATTAGATTTCTCCAAGAGAGTCAGGGTAGTGTGTTTGGGTTTGTTGTGTATCAATTAAACGACCATGACTTTTAGGGGAACTGCAATTACTCCAGATTACATGGAATATGATTAGATGCAGTTGGGGTTTGATATGTGGATTTCATTCAAAATCAGACTTTGCATTCAGTTGTTAAGAGCTGGAGTGTTTATCTCCCTGGAGGCCAGGAACCTGGGTCTGTTCCCAGGGTGGCACTTGATGCCTGGAGTGCTGGTGTGCCCTCAGAGGAATTCAGCTTTAAACAAAAGCAATCTGTGAATAACCCACTCTCTTCAAAACCAGGTACCTCACAGCCACTTGTCAGGAATGGAAGACTTCTATGATCATGGTTGCTTTTAAAGGAAAGACAGTTTTGAGGAACCTGAGTTAATTCCAGTTACATGAAATTCCTGACTTTGTGCATGTGGGCTGTAGGTTGTAGTCGTCTTGTTCAGATACGGGAACCTTTCTTGCAGGAGAGCATGTGACCCATGCTTGCTCTGCAACCAGTGTGCATTTGTGTCTCATGTGTATCTTCATGCTGCAATATTCCCTAACCTTGTTAAAGGAATTCATCTTAGATAGGAATTTTCATTATGTAGCCCCTGATTTTGTATTTTGTCAGACTGAGTAATACAAGTACTTGCCCTTTTAGCTTGCCATAAGGTATTCAAGATGTCTTCACAAAATGGGTGCAACAAATAGTTTCTCACCAGGTTTCAGAGACAAGGTTGTACATATGACTTACTGTAAAGAGTTGTAGTTCAAACACTCTTTTATTCTGCTAACTTTCATATACTTATTAGTTAGAAATGTTGATGTTTTCCCTCTTCTCTTCAGATGACACTGGCTGTCCTAGTAGCCAGTCAGTATCTCCAGTTAAGACTCCTTCTGATGCTGGAAACAGTCCAATCAGTTTTTGCACTGCTAGTGATGGAGACTTCTCCAGGAAGAAATTCAGTCCAGGGTCAGTGAGTGAAGGGAATACGCAGCTGGCTCGATATAAGAAGGAGACAAAGACAAGCCTTGTAAAGCCCGGTGAGTATAATTCCTTTCATTTTCTTAATTACACTTTCTAATTGACTGGTATATTTACAAGTGTCTCCATACATACCATGTTGTGCCACTTGTGATACCACTAATGCTGATAGTAAATAAAATGGTTGGCTTCTTTCTGTGGAGCCACCTGAAAGATATGAAAACACTATTGTTACTGTCTTTTTCATGGAAATATAATTGAGTGACGTCTTCACTTTCTTTTATGAGGCTCGATGGTGATGTCAAATAGCTGAAATGGATTTTACTCTGTTTCATAGTAATTGCACACATATTTCAGTGCCCAAAGATAAATTACTCTTAATATAAGAAAAAATCTTGTGATGTCCTTAAATTTATTGTTGGATTCTGCCTAAACTTTCTGCTGCCAGGCTCTGATAGCTCTGGGGATACAAGATGTCAGACCAAGGCAAGAGGAGAGGCAGCCTGTGTGTGGGAGTTGGGCAGATCTGGACCTGTACTGCAATGGCTGAATCGAGAGTGTGTCTCCCAATGCCTGGGGCTAATGGGCCACCTCAGACCACACCTAAATCAGCACCTGCTTGTCACACATCAGTACTAAATACCCAGATGTGCCATTGGTTCCTGTAATTTTACTGAGTAGATATAAAATACTTTTATATCACTTGATTCATGTACAGGCAGCTCTTGATTACAAATGATCAGGATATTTGTGCTGCTATTTAATTAATCATGGAGACAGAGTTGGCCCTGTACATAGCCAGCTGCAGAACTGTCATGGTTTATGAGCTCAGGTACCTCCTGGCTATATTGTTTCCAACGTCATTTTACCTCTGGAAGCAATTTGGATACCTCCATGAAAAGCCAGCTCAGATTTGCCAGCACCGTGCTTAATCCAGAAACACTGGAAAATCCACTGCAAAATCTCTTCACTGGCTTGGTCATTGGAATACGGCTTACCACTATCCCCGCAAGTTCTTTGGCTCATTTCATTGCACCATGTTAGTTGAGTGTTCCCAGTCTCCCACTGCTGGGCATAATGGGTGATGAGGTAATATTTTTTACAGGGTTTGCAGTGAATGTGGTATATGACAGTCAAATCTGCAGCTGTGGCTACCACAACCATTTTGTTTGTGAATATGAATGTTGCTTAGCAAAATGTGAATAATGAATGCAAAACTATTTTTCTAATGAAGACTCCTATAGTCATGGAGAAGAGCTGTGCACCTTTTTCAATAAATTAATTCACTGTTTTCAATTTTACGCTTTAATTGCCTTATAATATGATGTTATTAGCCTTTTGCAGTATTCAGCAACTGGGTCTGTTTTGCAGAGTACTTCTAAGTTCCTCCTGCCAAATCTCTCACACTTTTTTGGTGAAAAGCTGTTCAAAATCATGTCATAGTGTGAGTGCTGACACAAGTGAGGGACATCAGACATGGAAACCAGTGGACAGCTGGGGTTCATTTTCCTCAGTGTTGGCCACGGGTTAATGTGACTTTCTTCCATTGCTATCTCATTCCATGGCTTCAGGTGGACCCAGTCTCTTCCCCATGACCTACTTGCGCATGAATTTCTGGTGACTCAGTCCAGAGGATGTAGCCAGTGTGCAAAGAGGAGGCATCACCATGGAGCAAAACACACAGAGAGTAACAAGGGATCAGTAGAAGGGAAGTGGGATATGGAGGAGAATAACAGCAACATGTCCTTGTCATATATAAAAGATATTGTGTGTAATTTTCTCTTTACCAAAAGCCCTTCTTGATTTATAGATTATATCTACTTCATATTAATCTGAAATGGCTTCTGATGATGACCACATAGCATAGCACAGATACATGAGACAAAAATCTAGCCTACCACTATTTTTTACCATGTCCTGCACTACATTTTTTACACAAGTACATCAATCACTGTGCACCTTTGGAATTCCTGTCATTTTGCTGATATCTGTCTGTTTTCAGTATTGTTTTCTTGGAACATGCTGAATCTCAGAAGAAACACATACACAAATATTTAGATAATTCAGCAAATGTCAGAAAGGGACAGCAGTGAGAATGAACCCTGGGATGTTTTTGGGCTGTTCCCAAGCCCTGATACTTTTCTGCTTCTCTAGTAACATCACTTCATCTTTCTTTTCTGTACTTCAAAATACAAAATACACATAGCCTTTTTATCTCTCAAACAGCCTAAGGCCTATATGAGTCTAAGCCATCTTCACCTCTTGAAGTATTAACAAAATAGATTCGGCTATCATTCATATTTTATATAGTTTGCATAGAGAACCATACATAATCCTGGAATGCTTTTGCTAAACCTATAAAATATTTATAATCGTGGAGAAATTATTCATTTGAGAGAGATGAAAATTATTTTTATTGTGCATTAAATCAGAATCACAGTAGTGTAGAAGTGAATTTAGCTTAAAAGCTGTGCCTGCTTTCCCAGGGAAGGATAGAGAGAACAGGAACATTAAGGAAGATAATAGCACATCCACTCTCAGAGATAGCTACAAGCCTTTTAGTTTCTGGATTTTAGAAGTTGGTCCTTTTTTCAGATGTGATTGATTTACATAATATTAAAAGCAATACAAAATGTGTTCTCTTGCAAAAAGGCACAAAAAGACTTAATTAACGTTGGTCTTAGTTTTGGATCAAGAAGCAATGCTGAATCCTACTGTTTTTGTAAGTGAATAAACAGGACCATAAGCACTTCTACATGCTCACATTCTTGTGTAGTCCTCCTAGAAAGATCCCTCCTGAATTCCTATAGCTCATGTCCACATCCTGTTGAGAACCGTGGGAAATGTTTTGCTTCCTTTGAGAAGTCTTTCTCATCTTCTTTTTTGACTTTCATTAGAATGTTTTGTGAAAGGATTCAAAATCTGCCTCTTTCAAAGACATGGATAAAGAATAGAATCTTTAGCAGAAGTTGTGTCAATAACTTTTAGAAAGAAGTCTTGAATGTTTAAACTAACACTGACGTATGTAAATCTCTGTGAGCATCAGAATTTGAAAAACGCATGAGCTATGTTCAGCATTTCTCTAAAGTTCTGGTCTTCCTGCTTTTGGTGTTACAGGCACAGTTGGGACTGAATGTTTGCTGTTGGAGCTGTTCTTAGAGCCCTCGGAATTGCTGCAGTTTCACATGAAATTAAGACCTAAGAAAAAACATTAAGGCTGTCCCAGCCCTTTTAGCACCTTCAGGATCCTGCAGAATAGAGGTGTAAACACCATTGCACAAAAGGAGCCCTAGGTGAGCCCTAGTTAAGGTCAGCTCCCAAACCCTGTAAGGATTGGCTGTCTGTCATTCACATCGTGGTACAATAAAAAACATTCCAGGTAGCAGAGAACTATGCAAAAAGGGCTTGGTTTTTATCACTGCTAATAACACATCTGGCCATTTATTACTAAATCTGGCTAAAATAGCAGTATTTTGGATTTCAGTGTCATTGAACTGCTATGAATTATGTTTCAAGAAGGGGCATCACTAGGAGTTTGGACATTAAATTTTTTTTCTGTTCAGATTAATGGGAAAATCTCAGAGGCTTCCACCACACAGAGCACCTACATTTGTTGGACGATAGGCAATGAGCACAAATTGGAAAACATGAAAGTCCATCTGGACACGAGAAAACACTTTTTTTTTGTCCGTGGTCAGACACTGGCACATGTTGCCTGGAGAAGCTGTGGACTGTGGAATTCATGGATATAGTCAAAACTCAACTGGATATAGTCCTGATGGCCTGTTCCAGCTAGACTTGCTTGAGTGGGGAGTTGGGCTGGGTGGCTTCAAAAGGTCACTTTTACCTCCCAGTGATTCTGTAATCCTGTGTTGCTTGACTTCTTTGTCCTTTAAATAATGCATCAGCCAGATCTGTAGTTGAGTAGTTGCAAGGCACAATTTGTGGTTTTCCTGCCCTTTCTTGGCCACTTAAGTTCATAAAAATGAAGGTATATTGAAAAAAAAAGTATTTTTTAGCAATCACTATTCAACTAAAAATGTTATTTAACAAATAGTAAGTACCAGGCAAAATAAGTAACCTTGTTCTCCACATGTGCTTCCTACTTTTGCAAGGTGAATTTATCAAGTCACCATAAGTGAGCCTTGGCATAGATAGGGTGTCCCAGTCTGACCAGATTAATCTTCGAGGGCTTTAGGACTATTAGAAGATTTAGGAGAGACAGGTGGAGCAGAATGTATTGCCCTTACTTGGTTGTGAGTATTCAATAGGTGCAGGTGCTTTTTTTTCAGTGTTGGAGCTGATAGTGATCAAAAAGGAGGCAAGGAAAATTACCCTAGATGACTGGAAATATTAAGACTAGAACTTAAATAAGCCAAAGAGATCAGAGAAGAAATGCAAAGTGTTAGCTGCAAAATATGTTTTGTCTGTTAACAATGTCTAGCTGTTAAAACACACAGCTTTTCCTGAAGTTTGAGGGTTTTTTATTCTTTAATTGTCTGGTGTGTGAGGATTAGATTTCCAGGACACTAAACGTCCAGGAACTTATTTCTGGGAGTCTCCTGTGGAAGCAAGGAGTAGTGACTAGTTAATCCATTAGTGTAAAATTAGCAGATAAATTAATCCATGTTGCTACTTTACTTCCATATTGGTCTGTATTCTAAAGGCAGTAGCTTTGGTTATTTTAAAACAAAACATAAAGGTGTTG
Source organism: Donacobius atricapilla (assembly GCA_013397315.1). Classification (NCBI taxonomy): domain Eukaryota; kingdom Metazoa; phylum Chordata; class Aves; order Passeriformes; family Mimidae; genus Donacobius; species Donacobius atricapilla. The sequence continues at coordinate 62,896 of WBMY01005575.1, read as the reverse complement.
ATTTTGGTTATATTCCTGACATCTTGCTCTATTATTTTATAGATGCTTTGTCAACTCATTCCCACATTTCAGTCTGACAGTGTGGAATAGCAGTGTCTGACTGATGTGTGTGTGTGTGTGCATGTACTTCACTTGAAAAACATGAGTTGGTGTGTAAGTTCTGTGAGTGGATTGTCTTACAGGTAATTCTGGAAATTTATTTCACTGTCAAGAACTTCCTTCTGATTACATCATTTTGCAATGACAGGACTTTGTTTGATCTTAGAAAGTTTGATAAAACATTAGAAAGACATGTTTTACCAGCACATTTATCTAATAACATTGTATCTGGTATTTGCATGACTTTTCTTTATTCTCTGTACCAAATTTCTGCAAGCACTTGGAAAATAATAGATCTGTTGTTCAGGAGCAGCAGTGCGGAATACAAAAACGAAGTTACAGAATGTGCTAACTTAATCAATTCCTATGGCACACAAAGAAATTCATGAATCTTTTTAACTACTGGCTAGGACATCTACCTATTATGTTGAAAGACTTCTTAAAATGTTAATGGTGTACTGTGTATTCTAACACAAAGTCACACTGTTTGGTTGTTGGAAAAAAAACCCCAAACCAAAACCAATAGAAAACTTGTATTTGGAGACAGCAAAGTGGCTTGGCTGGTCCTTAAGTCAAATTGGCATTCTTCATTCCATCCACAAAGATAAGAACAATGAGAAGACTGGTGTCTGTCTTTTTGCTGTAACTTATTTAACCACACCTCGTAACCCACATTCCAAGACTGCTCCTTTTCTTGGGGGAGGGGAAATTTAGAACAAGGGTATGTCAAAGAAATTTAACCCGGTTAGAAATACAGTATTTAATCCATGAGCACCATGTTCCCATCCTGCAACCAGTGATAACCATGCTTGAGTGTTAAAATTCGTGCTTCCATTCCTAGGAATATTCAATTCCTAGGAATCTGGCTGGTGTCACGTGCATAAGAATGCTGAAATTAGGAAATGAGCTACACCAGGTTTAGTGTACTTTAAATTGGTCATAAAACAAAAAAGGGTTCTGAAGATTGACTACGTGAATTGAGATGATACCAAATGATGGAACATCTCGCCTATGACTGACCATTAATTGTTCCCTTAAATTACTTGAATTATTAACAAGGAATATCTTGATCTGACAATGTTTCTTGATAAGTGTAGAGCATAAATTATCTGGCAGGTATAGAGGAGGCTGCAAGCAAAAAGAGTAAGAGCAAAAGCCCATGTTCCCTGAGTAACTTAAACCAGATGACAAGGGCTTTAACTTGAGCATTTTATCTTTAAGCCACTTGATATTTGGCAGAGCAGAGACACAGTGATCAATTACTTGTGCTTCTGGAAGGCTTTTGATTTGTTTTTTAAAACATCACCTTGGCAATAAAAGGGGAGGAGGCATCTTTCTCAGATATAAGCACATGGTTTGAATGCTTCACTTCTACGCCACAGCTGATAGCAACATTATAAGCACCCTGACATTCAGATCCAGCCCTGTGCAACATTTGTTTCCTGTACAGTTGCAGTCACACTCTTCTCCCTTTCTAATATGTGTATTTCATAATTTGATTTATGACACTGAAGTTTCTGAGACCTTTTCTAATACAGAATCTAACAAATACAGTTGTGGCAATTTTTGACCCTATTCATTTTTCTCAGTTACTTTTGCTTTTCTTCTTTCTTTTCACCTTTCATTTTGCACCCACACAAAATAGCTACTGCTGATTTTCTAAATAAAAAAAATGTTTCTGGATAATAATTCTGTATGTGCTGAGTCCTCCTGCATATTTTACTGCTTTAGTTTCATGTCTGTTGCTATGGAGCTGTGCAGATTGCTTGCCTCACCTGCCAGCACAGGGAGTTATTAAGGCCTCGGTTCTGCAGGTCCCAGAGGAGCAGGGTGTGCTCTGGGGGGGCTGCACATGCACATCTCACCCTCCAGGAGTGAGGACAGTCTGCGTTCCAGCCCATGCCATCCTCAGAGCTTCTGTTCCGCAGCTGGGCCCGGAGGAACATCACCCTGCAGAGGTTTGGTGGTTGTCACAGGCAGTAAGATCTGGAAGGTGGCCCGCCTGTGAGGTTTGGGGGATGGTGGTGGGGTACTGCTGAGGGTCTGGCATTTACAAAGGCCAGCCTGCTCTGCACACTCCAGGATATCTAGATTCTTATTGCCCCTTTGAATATTTCCTTCTAGTTCTAGACCCAGCACAGCCAGTAGATCCTGTTGGTTGGACCTCCTCTGTCTGGCATAAATCCCTCACCTTTTGTGATTCCGAAGAAGTCATATTTGAATCTAATTGTCTTCTTAGACAACCTTCAGTAGCAGATGGGATCTGGCTCTCTTCCTCTGGTCCAAGTAGCTGGTTCCATTGCTCAAGGGACACGAACCAGCTTTAACAGGCAAACCTGCCATTTCCCTTCTAGGGGTTACATAGCTATTTTAGAGGTAAGGGACATGTGAATTCATGGTCTTCATCCAAGACGAATGGAGCAGAGATGGCCCCCAATTCATCTTACCTCAATTCCCAATTTGTAGTATAGGGATTAATTATCTTTGTCTGCACTCATGCAGACAAAGATAATTTTTTATCTATTTTGTTTTAAAAGAGGTCGAACAAATGAACCCACTGTGTGTGGTGTGTGATCTTTCTGACCAAATATTAAAGTGTTTACTTTAGGATTCACTGGTTATGAGAATGGACTGAGAATGGGACTGAGGTTGGCTCAGACACGGAGACTTCCACATTTAGTGAGATGAATTCATCAGGCCTCTGACACCTCTGATGCTGGAACTTACTGAAGTCAACCACAGTCTCTGTGATTTTTCCTTCTTTTTTGGCTTCTTTCTTTTTTTAATGGAAAGGGAAGTTCTTAGATACTCACTTGTGGAAGAAAGTTTGTGCTTGAAAAGCACACGTGGACCGTCAAGTACCTCTAATTAGATGCTTTTTCCTCTTCTGTTCATCCCTGATAAGCTTAGGCACTCTCCATTTGTCCACTTTGTGAGGATTGCTGCCCAAACTACCTAGCATTGCAAAGGGAGATTCTGAATCCCATTTTACACTATGGATTCACAGAAATAAATATTTTTAGGATTAAATAAAGTCCTAAAGCTAACTAAATCACATTGTAGTAAGTGCTCTGTAGCTTCTGAAAAATAATACTGGAATATAACCTGAATATAAATATTTTAAGCAAAAGATACTTAGAAAGGTAGGTAAAAATTATTAGTATAGAAGTTGGTTTTTGGTTTAGATTTATATGTATTTTAGATTTAAACTTTTAATTTAAACAAGTTTGCTTGAATTTACATGGAGGAACATGTTCAAATACCCAAATATTTCCTACAAATTTGAATAAGCAAAATAGAAGCTACAAGTAGTGCTTCAACTTCAAAGCATTTCATAGTATTTAACACAAATCTACGAATTCCTGTTAAAGGGGCATAGAAAAACCATCTTTAAATTCTGTGTCACCAATTTTATAATCCAACCCCTTCTAAAAAATTATTTTAGATCTTGCTTAGTAGAGACATAGGTGATTAGTAGGTAGGTTGTCGCTTCTCAGGACATCCATTTCTTTGTTCTGAAGACTGTTAGGCTGCAAGAGGTGCCCAGATGTCACAGCAAAAATAGAGGATTCAAAAAAGAAGCCAGCAAGTTGTAAAGGAGAAATTAGCAAATAAAAGCTGAAGCCCGAGTCCCACCTGTTCTACACAGTGACCTGTCCAGGCTCTGGGCTGGTGGCACAGGCCACCTGCAATTCAGGGCCTGTGGCAAAAATCTGCAGTTATATACTGCCTTTCTTACAAATAAATAAAAGGATGTCCTTGTTGCTTAGTGCAGTAAATGGTAAAGAAACTTAGATTTCGATCTCTTTGTGTATCTTTTGGGGGCTGCGCTTAAACAGAAAGGAGAGGAGTGCCCTAATGCAGAGCCGCTGGGCAGGCTGAAGGGATGCAGGGTGTCTGCTCCCAGGGAAGCTATTCCACTTTAACTTGGTTACTCCTTTACTGGGGGTTCGGAGCTGAGTTCCCAGCAGGCACACGGTAACTCCTGTCTCTCTGTCCCTGGCCCATTAATTGTGCTGCTGCTGCTCCAGACACGCAGAAAGTGGGACAGCCGCTGTTGCAGGAGATGGTGGCCCGGGGATGCCTGTGGCCTCAAGCTGACCCTTGCCCTGGTCCAGGAGAGAGCCACTGCTCGGGCTGCAGAGCAGAGTGAGGAGGGGACGTGGGTATGGCTTCTGCAGGGACTGCCTGGGCTGCTGCAGGACGAGATCCCTGCCACACAATGCATCTTTGAGACCCAAATGCCTTTTGATAGAAGCGAAGGTCTCCAGGAGCTTGCAGGGACGTGCTCCTGCATCAGGAAAAGACAGCTGAGGGCCTGGCATAAGAAAGGCCCTGGGGTTTAGAGGTAGGTATTGAAGATGGCAATAGCTGTGATCTTTAGTAAAAACAGTAAAATTCTTTTTGTAGATTCAAGCAGGTTTGTTTGGGTTTTTTTCTCCTCTGCTAATCCAGAGTGGAATTTGAGCCAAAAAGGAGGAACCAATGCTATACACACTGCACACTCTTACCTATTTGTTCTATAATGTGTGTGAGGTCAACATAGAACGTGCCTTGGAATTTGTGTTTTTACTGCAGTGAGTTTTCTGTGCCTTGGGATTGTTTTCTGTGGGTTTCAGCCCACTTCACAGAATGGAATACTGTGCATACGAAAGAGTCCATTATTCCTCTAAAAAATGAATCTTCCCTTAGGATTTTTTTTTGTCCTCTGCTTTTAAATTACGATCTGTATTATTTATGCCAATGTTTAAAATAGCTTCCTGACTTTCCCTAGTTAAAGTATTCTGAACCTACTCCAGATACATTTTACTATGTACAACTCCCACTCACTATGAGTTTTTATTTCAAGTAATTTTTCATGAAATAACATGCATCACAGCCAGAACCCTGTGTTGCTGTTACATAGTTTTCTTCTTTACAGTTTTCCAGCCGTGTTCCTCATCCCATGATAAATGGTGTTATCAGTATGCATTTTTATCTTGGAATAAACAAATTGCATTCCCTTAATCTCCCCTCATAAACAATGCCCTTGTAATGCTGTTATCATTACTGTTGACCTTTTTTTGGAATTTCTCCAGGTTATTAATGCCTTTTTAATGAGAATCATGGGATTTAAAGTGTTTTCTGAGCAGTGTTTACTCAGGAATTGATAGGTTATTTCCTTTTCTATTTTTCTTTTCATCCCGTATTGCTTTTTTGTCTGACATCTTACTATGTTCAAAGCAGAGCTATGCAAACAATTGATTTGGGGGTTGCTGCCAAATCAAAACATTAAAGAAAATCTTTGTTTCAAGCTGAACAAAGGCCGTATTCAATCTAAAATATTTCGAATTTTGGGGGATTTATTTTTATGTTTTATCCCATTTTTAAAAGAAGAAAGGCATTTGTTAGTTTTCATAAGAAAAGCATCATTTCAAACAGAAAGTAGAAAAATCTCATTTTCCATTTTACTAGCAGTGTTTGAATTCAGATCATAAATATTTTCAGTGTTCTCTGATCTGGTTTTTTTTGGTGACCAAATTACTACCTAAAAGATTTGTTTTCCTCTGAGCCATTACTTCAAATATTTTTGAGCAGTACTGAGTGGCTAAGTCTATATATTCTTTGTGTTTATTTATCTGTATTTACTCACAGGAATGGAAAGCTAAGGGAATGTATTTTAGTCATGCAAATCTCACTTATTTGATTTCACTGTCATATAGAGACACTGGTGAATGGGTGGTGACTGGGCTCAGAAGTGGAAAGTCAAGCATAAACAGCTTACCAGATCTTTGCAGATAGTGGTGTCATTTTAACCATTTGACCTATTTTAGCAGTGGTATTTTACTTGCTTTTATGTACCTAGATATCTAAATCCTTATGAAGCTGTGTTTTAGATGTCTTCACTCTCTTTTGGTTCTCCCTTGAAATTAAGAATTCTGAGCTTGCTAAGAGCCTAGGACAAAGGAAAAATACATGTCCAGTCCCTGTTCAAGTAAAGAAACCACAATACTCATAAAATAAAACCCAGCAATCAGAACAACTAGATAAAAGTTGCCCAACTTAGCTAAAACTTTAGATTGTAGAGAATAGTTTTCTCAGATATGTTGTGTGCAGGGTGTAGTCTCCCGGTGGAGGGGGGAGCTGGGGAAATTCAGGCCTGCTACCCCCATGTAGCAGGGGTAATGAAGATTGGCTTTCCAAACTGGGTAGTTTTATGGAGGAGCTGGAGAAGGGCTCTGAAAGCTGTAAGGATGGGACCTCATCTGTTTATCAAGTTCTTATTGCTGGATGCTGTGTTCCTGGGGGTATGATGGGGAGATCATGTGCAGCATCCTCCCAGTTCAAAGCTAAGCCTGGCCCTAAGAATCCCAGGTGGAGTCTTTCTTTCCCCTGTAAAGCAGACAGCATAAAAGAGCTGTCATTGGGCTTGTTTTGTGTGGATCCTGATTTATGTGGTTTAGTGTGAAACACTCACCCAGGTCTTTTGGAAGAAGCACCAAAGTGTTCATCGCTTTTTAAGGTGACCTGCTTCTAGGCATGCACAGAAACAAAAGTTTGGCAGAGCTGAGAAGCTTTGCTGAGTGAGACTGGTGGGGGGTGGTTCCCAGTTGAGATGGCAGTTAGGGAGAGAAGAGCACCAGTTCCAAAATTCCCATAACTCTCCCAGGAGCTGGAGACCTGACCTCGTTTTGTACATTCAGCCTCCAGCCACAGCAAAGTGGATATCACTTCCCCAAGGAGCCTGAAATGTACTGCCTTTATGTGGCATAAAAAAATAGCAAACCTGCTTTATAATAGTGTACTTTATATACACCATTACATAAAATGTATTTAAAAGAAATTAAAATTCTGCCAGGTTTGTTTAATATTTTATTAGTATTACATTGTCTTGCTTCCATGCTGAGGCACTTCATTACAGGGCAGTGTTCCACCTTTCTTAGATTCTGTAAATAATAGGAAGCTCTTCACTTTTGAAATCTGAGCAAGCTGTGTCTGTTTGCTTGAGCTGGTGGAATACAACTTGACCACAAACCTACAAGGATTAATAAGCTGAAAAAACACAGGCTTCTGGTCTGCCATATTTGCTTCTTAACAATAAGAGTGAAAAAAAGCAGCAAATGATGGCAGTCATAACTTGAAATGCATCGGCCTTAGACCTACCTTGGATTTGTTACTATAAGAAATATAGTTTATGCAACTAACTGGGTAAAGTTTTGCTGTTCTTTTCAACAGATGGAACTTGAACTTCATTAGGTTTTTTTATAATAATTTCAACATGTGTGTTACAGTAAATATTTTGTTAGTTTACAACAAATTTTGCATTTCATCCTGGGATTGCAGGGTTGTTTCATCAGTTACCTCCCAGATATGTTTCTCCTTCCAGTATTTTTCCCTTGCCTGTTGAAAACATGTCAAACTGATTTAAAATGTTTTATGCACATTATAATGAAAACCATATGTCTTATATTCCGGGTAACTATGCAAAACCTGACTTAGGTTTTGCATGCAATTTCATTCACTTGCAGATACACTGTGCCCGTGGGCCTGTGGAGCTCCTTGCTGTGCCCCAGACAGCTTCTCTCCTCCTTGCACACTGGAACCAGATTTAGGAGACGTGTTGTAGAGGCCTCTGAAAGCCCTTTATTAAACTTCTGCCACCAATGCGACAGGAGGGCTGGGATCTTTTCCCAGTCTGTGATGAAGTTTGCTGCCTCTCTGTGTACTGCTAAGTTATCCCTGCCAAAGATGACATTTTCCAGTTCCTAAAAATACTTCTGACCAGCCTGTCCATTTCCCTTCAAACAGACCAAATAGTACTGCCTGGTAGATTAAAAAAATCCCGAGGTGATACTGCATGGTTGCTTATAAAAAATACTTTTCCATCGGTGGATTAAAGATATAATTTATAAAACTGACAAATGCAAGTTAAAATTATGTTCTGCAACTCTCCGTTTATTTTTTGAACCTCCAGTCTCAATGTTTGTATTGAGGTTGGTGTAGGAAAGCAGCATCCTTCCACCTCTGATAACAAAGAGCCTTTTTGTTTGAACATGAAGATAAGTTCCCCAGACTGTTCCCTTCTGCTCCATGAGCATATGTTCCTCCTGACAAAGGTCACTTAAGGCTGTGAGAAGACTGAAATTATGGGAGTCGTTTTTAAGGTGTCATTAGAATGGCTCAAGCTCCATATAGAAGCACAAAAAAAAAAAAAAAATCAGGTCAGGCTAACTTCTGTGTGACAAATATCCTTAAAAATACATAAAGCAGCAAAAATCTCCAACTTGTAATGCTCTTTGTCTATTCCAACATCCGCTTTTGGCTTCTCTACAAATCAGTGAATTAGAAACAATTAAGAAAAGCACAAGCCCAGATCATAGTGATAGGCAGAATATGCAAGATGGCTCTCAGCCAATGTCAGTAATTATTTTGTAGTGACTGTGTTTTGAGAGAAGAGCTTGATTGATTGTGGTTTCACAGAATACATAAGTCACATTATGTATTCATGTTGAGATCTGCAATGCTTATAATTTGCATTAGTGTGGTTTAGATTACTACTAGAACGTACGTAGATCAGAAAACTGCTTAATGAGATTAATTATTTGATAACAATCCTTCTTTCAAAGTAAAAAGAATAAGCAAGAAAAATGAGCGAAAATCAAGATAAATAATCATTTGTAAAACTGCATTTAGATGCAAACACAGGAAAGCAGGATCTGTGTGGCAGTCCTTCCCCAAAGTCTGTCTGGTTTGAGCGGGAAGTCTCCTTGCCCAACATGTTTGAATGATTTATGGAGACCCACACCCAAAGTTTTGCTCCACATCCCCTCTGACTGTGTCTCTGCCAGCTGCCCAAGTTCCCAGCTGTTACTGGGCCAAACACTCAGCTGAAATGTGACCACAGACCTGTCCCCTCCTGCTGAGGAAGCACTGTCGAGCAGTTGGGTAGATGTCCACCCAAGAGTAGGAAGTGATGGCTTCATTCATCAGCCAGTGCAGTGGGATAGGGAAGGGATGCCTGTTGGCACCCTTAGGATTGAGGATGCCAGACACTGCTGTATCCTGTTTCTTGCTATTATTTGTGGAGCAAAATTCACAAATGTGAGTTCGGTGACTAAACCATCTGTAAAACCAGAGGAGTGATTAGGTACTAAAATCCAAGATTCACAGCAGAGAGCATGCAAGGCATGCCCACAGGAGATGCCAGAGAGAAGTGCCCATCTCCCAGACTTAGTCACCTGTCTGCAGTCCTGGGTGTGCCCACGTGCATGCCGTGCATTCGCTGTGAACCTCCATACCAGAGCCAGAGGCCATCCCTGTGAGTGCAGGCATCCAGCAGGTTTCATTCCTCTGAAAAATGGGCAGTGCTCATGCTACCAGTCTGTGCTGTGTCACACCTGAGTAGAGCTTGAGGAAAAGGTCTGATTCCAGTGCCGTCTTTAGACCAAAGGAGCCCAAATCGACACTCCTGCTGATTTCTTGAACCGGTGCAACCTACTGAGTGTCCTCAGCTTCCTACCCTGATCTTAGACCTCATTATAGTAGAGAGAGTGACACAGGCAGAGGCAGAGCATGTGGGAGCAGCTTCTGTCACCCAGAGATTACAGCAGTCCACATGGAGAGGAGCTGTGACCTGATCCTTGCTCTTACGGTTATATCTGTTTTTACCCAGTTACTGCTCAGTGTGAAATGTAATAGCTAAGTCCAAAATAAGAGTCTCCCATACAATAATCCTTAGTCAAATAAGTAATAAGTCAAAGGCCAGGGACTGGAACCAAAATCCAGTGTCGTCTATGGTCCTGACACTTTGAATTCAGCACATTTCCCACTAGGAGACTTTGCCTCCAAAATGGGTCATTTTTAGGGGTGTTATCTGAAGAAAAGCTTGGAATGAACAACCCCATATTAAATAGAAAAATAAAAGTGGCATTAGTGCTTCCTGGAAATACACTGCTTATGCTGGTTAATACTGGGGCTAGAGATATAGCTGTGAGTTAAAGATGTGAAGATAAATTAAACCAATTCTCTTAAAAATACAGGTCCTTTCATTAGTGGCATTAAAACTGAATTCTCTCTGCTTTTCCAGCTGCTTCTAATGACTTTGCTGGATATTTTTTCGCACAGTCAGGCCCAAGCTCTACTCCTGGGGTCTCTAAATCAAGCTATCTGGAGACACAGCACGCCACTTATTCCTCAAGTAGCTGCACCAAAGTGGTTATTATGTATGTATGTTTTCATTACTTTGCTGTATAACAGAGTGCTTTTGAAGGCAAGAAAGCTCAGCAAATTTAAGTGCTTTACATTTTGAGGACAAGCTGTTTCTGTCATCACCATTTACAGCTCTATTTCGCTGGCTATATGCAAAACCTACTTCAAGATGGATACATACATAAAGAGGTCACGGAGTCAAAAGATAGCCAAATTCTGTGGTTTATATGCCTGTTAGCCCCACTGTACCTGATCTGTGCTAGCTGTAAGAGGTGTCAGTGCAGCGTGTGTGGTACAACAGCGCTGTTGGCCGGGCACTGTGGCTGCGGCAGCGCACAGGGCAGGGCTGGAGGCGAGGCTGGCGCGCAGCGGGGTGCGGGCGCGGAGGCTGCGCTGCGCCGCTGCGAGAAACACGCGCCGGGGCCGGCGGAGCCGCACCGGCCCTCGCTCGCACAGGCGGCTCCTTCTGCTGCCCCAATACCGCCCCCGAACCTGCGACTGCATCGTATACGGGATGGGAGACCTGCCCTGAGACATTCCTGAGAGTCTTCCCGGTGATTCCCGTGCTGTGGCAGGAGAGTGTGAGCTGCCCGAGCTGCGGCGGCAGATGCCGCACGCGTCTGCCGGACCATGTCACCGTGTGTGCCCCTGCCGGACC
>WBMY01005575.1:16179-51858 GCA_013397315.1 Donacobius atricapilla | reverse complement strand
TGCCCCTGCCCGACCATGTCACCCTGTGCGCCTGTGCTGGACCATGTCACCCTGTGTGCCTGTGCCCAACCACGTCACCGTGTGTGCCCCCGCCGGACCATGTCACCCTGTATGTCCCTGCCCGACCATGTCACCGTGTGTGCCTGTGCCCGGGCTGCGCTGCCCGCACGGCTTGTCACGGGCAGCACAGCAGCTGGCACGGGCCCCCGCTGGTCCCTCGGTGTCAGCCGAGCCAGTGAGTGTCGCGGTGCTGTCAGGGCAGCAAGGGGGCGAAAGGCAGCACAGAGGGCGATGCTGCCCGCAGAGCGCTCTCAGCTCGGTGCCGCAGCCCACCGAGCGGTAAAGTGCAGGGACAGCACCGGGCTCTGCAGGATTTCACTCTTGCTTCTCAGATGCCCATTCTCAGCAAAGAGCAACCCTGGAAAATGTGACGGCACTTCGCTGGCCATCCTTGTGCTGTTCCCCCCATTGCAGAGCTCTGCTCCCGTGGCGTGGGCGTGCTGCTCGGAGCCCGCTGCCAGGCGGGGGGAGGCCGCAGGACGGGCTCCCCAGCCGGACACCAGGCTGGCTCCGTGGGCTGCGACACTGGTGGCTGCAGCCTGGAAGAAGGTGAAAGAATGAACTCCAAATGACATACTGCTGAAGCTGGTGATTCAACGTGTAGCATCTCTTGCAGGAAGGGGTTAGTAAGACAGTCCTTTTAAGAGGAAAGTCTCTGATTGGAGCTAAACAAGTGTTACAGCCAGTTAGGACAAAGGAATGCGGGGTTGAGAAATGTCAGTTTGTTTCACAGTTAACACTAAATTAATGGGCTGTTGTAGAGCTTACATGTGTGAGCTTTTGTCATTACATAGTCACAGTGACAAAAATAGTCAACAGGCATCCTTAGGAAGCTGTCAGCCTGGAGAATGGTGTTAGGAGAATGAGAAGCCGTGTTCAGCTCCTGCCTGCACTGCTGCTAGACAAGGAGTTTCATGTTTTGTTAAGATATTTGTAAGACAAGTCACGCCGACCCAGGAGAATATGTTGCAATGGATATCTTATGGATAGATCCATGTTATTTTGATCAGAGATGTCTACAAAATGGGAGAAGTTTTTTTTTTTAAAATCTCCTAATAACATTGCTATCAAGCTCTGCTACACACAAAACTGGCTTGAACATAATTTATACACTTGGAACCATTACTAACGGTGACCTCTTTAACTTATAAAATGTTCTCAAAGACCCTATAAATAGCCACATGCCTAATTTTAAACATAAGTAGTCTCCTGTGCTAAGTGTTAAGCTTGTGTGTAGCTGTTATTAGAACTGGGGCCAGAAAGGTTAGTTCATGCTTTGCAGACACAGCTCCTGGTCTCAGATGCAGTTCAGTCTTTCAGAAAGCTCTGCTGATGGTGTGGTTGTGTTTTCAGGCTCCGCTGGCTCTTGCCAGCAGTGCCCAGCCCTGCAGCTCTTGGTGCTCCAAGCCAGGCAGGTCAGGGAGAGGCAGTTGTTAAGCCTTGCTACCCGGCAATGCTTTCGATAGCGAGATCTGATTATGATGTGATCTACTTACCCAGAGGTGAACCTTGGCTGGGGCTCCTGCTCTCTGCGCCACAGCCAGGACTTGCCTTGGGAAAGCTGCTGGTGTCTTGCAAGCATAGGAATGTTTTGGGAACCTGAACACCAGAGGTATGACATCTACGTGATGTGTTTACCTGTTTGGGTCTTGTTCAGAAAAGTAGCTTTGGGTGTAGTGTGATACCAAGAGATTATTTGGAGTGTACGTTAGTCCTGTAGATGGGGATATTTTGTTTGTCAGGAAAACTCTGTTGCATCTTTGAATGTCATATCCCATGACCATTGCTTCCCAAAGGAGAGGGTCACTCACATTTACATCTGTAAACATGATATAAATACTCTGTGAAACCAAGTGGCTTTACTGCTTTCCTTNTGCCCCTGCCCGACCATGTCACCGTGTGTGCCTGTGCCCGGGCTGCGCTGCCCGCACGGCTTGTCACGGGCAGCACAGCAGCTGGCACGGGCCCCCGCTGGTCCCTCGGTGTCAGCCGAGCCAGTGAGTGTCGCGGTGCTGTCAGGGCAGCAAGGGGGCGAAAGGCAGCACAGAGGGCGATGCTGCCCGCAGAGCGCTCTCAGCTCGGTGCCGCAGCCCACCGAGCGGTAAAGTGCAGGGACAGCACCGGGCTCTGCAGGATTTCACTCTTGCTTCTCAGATACCCATTCTCAGCAAAGAGCAACCCTGGAAAATGTGACGGCACTTCGCTGGCCATCCTTGTGCTGTTCCCCCCATTGCAGAGCTCTGCTCCCGTGGCGTGGGCGTGCTGCTCGGAGCCCGCTGCCAGGCGGGGGGAGGCCGCAGGACGGGCTCCCCAGCCGGACACCAGGCTGGCTCCGTGGGCTGCGACACTGGTGGCTGCAGCCTGGAAGAAGGTGAAAGAATGAACTCCAAATGACATACTGCTGAAGCTGGTGATTCAACGTGTAGCATCTCTTGCAGGAAGGGGTTAGTAAGACCGTCCTTTTAAGAGGAAAGTCTCTGATTGGAGCTAAACAAGTGTTACAGCCAGTTAGGACAAAGGAATGCGGGGTTGAGAAATGTCAGTTTGTTTCACAGTTAACACTAAATTAATGGGCTGTTGTAGAGCTTACATGTGTGAGCTTTTGTCATTACATAGTCACAGTGACAAAAATAGTCAACAGGCATCCTTAGGAAGCTGTCAGCCTGGAGAATGGTGTTAGGAGAATGAGAAGCCGTGTTCAGCTCCTGCCTGCACTGCTGCTAGACAAGGAGTTTCATGTTTTGTTAAGATATTTGTAAGACAAGTCACGCCGACCCAGGAGAATATGTTGCAATGGATATCTTATGGATAGATCCATGTTATTTTGATCAGAGATGTCTACAAAATGGGAGAAGTTTTTTTTTTTAAAATCTCCTAATAACATTGCTATCAAGCTCTGCTACACACAAAACTGGCTTGAACATAATTTATACACTTGGAACCATTACTAACGGTGACCTCTTTAACTTATAAAATGTTCTCAAAGACCCTATAAATAGCCACATGCCTAATTTTAAACATAAGTAGTCTCCTGTGCTAAGTGTTAAGCTTGTGTGTAGCTGTTATTAGAACTGGGGCCAGAAAGGTTAGTTCATGCTTTGCAGACACAGCTCCTGGTCTCAGATGCAGTTCAGTCTTTCAGAAAGCTCTGCTGATGGTGTGGTTGTGTTTTCAGGCTCCGCTGGCTCTTGCCAGCAGTGCCCAGCCCTGCAGCTCTTGGTGCTCCAAGCCAGGCAGGTCAGGGAGAGGCAGTTGTTAAGCCTTGCTACCCGGCAATGCTTTCGATAGCGAGATCTGATTATGATGTGATCTACTTACCCAGAGGTGAACCTTGGCTGGGGCTCCTGCTCTCTGCGCCACAGCCAGGACTTGCCTTGGGAAAGCTGCTGGTGTCTTGCAAGCATAGGAATGTTTTGGGAACCTGAACACCAGAGGTATGACATCTACGTGATGTGTTTACCTGTTTGGGTCTTGTTCAGAAAAGTAGCTTTGGGTGTAGTGTGATACCAAGAGATTATTTGGAGTGTACGTTAGTCCTGTAGATGGGGATATTTTGTTTGTCAGGAAAACTCTGTTGCATCTTTGAATGTCATATCCCATGACCATTGCTTCCCAAAGGAGAGGGTCACTCACATTTACATCTGTAAACATGATATAAATACTGTGAAACCAAGTGGCTTTACTGCTTTCCTTCCCTCCCCTTGCAGATTTGCACACAGGTCTGATCTGGTTATGGCTGTGATGGCTTGGGTCTGATCATCATGGGTGTTGTACTGGGTACGGAGCTGGTTAGACGTGCTAGAGCTGGGTCCCTGGGATCCCCTTTTGAAGAACTAAACTTTGTATCTGAGCACTTTGAAATTGGGCTGAGGAATATCATGGGATGGGCTGATGCAGAGGCACAGAGAAACAGAGGCTGGTCTCAGATGTCATGAGGTAGGGAAAGTATTGGGTTAAATCCAATCACACCTTCTCTTAAAGCCAGTTGCTAAGTGTTGGCAGATGGTAAGAATGGTTGCAGGCTGTCTCAGCCTCTTTAAGGCGATGAGGCCAGGCTCTGACGAAGCCTTTTCCCGGTCTCAGGTGTTCAGGGTGAAAGATGTGCCTTTCACCATCAGCTCTGTGAAGAATTTAAGAGATATTGAGGACCAGAAGATCTAGCTTGCAATGGGGGGATGATGGTGGCTGCACCTGCATCCCTCCTGTGTGGAAAAGATAGCAAAAATGGCAAGTTTGCAGCTGCTGACTTGGGGATGTCTGTCCATGGGATGACACCCAGAAATTCTCAGGTGAGAAATGCTCCCCCTTGGTCAGCTGCTTAAAGGATGTTGGAGAGTTATTTCCATCCCCTCAGGTAAAGTTACCGTTCATTATTGTGGCTCTACAGCATGAGACTTGGGTATGGCATAGAACATTTACCGTTGGACTGACAGATTGGAAAAAAATTACAGCTTTGGTGTGTTTTTTTTCCAGATGATAAGACTTTCATAGTACCTCTATCTACTACTGACCTTATCAAAATGAAAGCAGTTTTTCTTGTACATGCCAGAGCTTGTGAAATAAAAGCTGTGATCCCTAGAAAATCAGTAATCAGACAGATGACTTGGTACCTGAGAAGCACTTAGAACCTACATGTGATTACTGGATTATTTTAAGGTTATTAGAACTGCCTCACTATGCTTCTGTATCACATGAAAACCTGCATATGCATGTAGATAAAGATATAGCTATACCGTTAACCTGTACAGGTTTATACCTATATATGTATATATACGTACATTTATGTTATCTCAGAAAACAAACCAGAAGCAGCGAGCAGTGTTTCTCTATGGTTTAAAACATGAGAAATACCCAGTTACAGTGGTGTGCTCCTAAGCACTGTGCTCCTGGAGGAGCAGCATGAGCAGCCTCATTCATCTATTGATGGCTGTGAGAGAGCAAACAGGTTGTCACAACAAGTGTTCCTGTCTGAGACCTAAAATGGCTTCTGTAGTAGGAAAGGTTTGTGTCCAAATGTTTTTTCTGCTCTTGTTGAAGTGCCAGTTCTGAAGAAATGTTGAAAATCTGGAACAAATCCAGCTCTTGTCCTCAGGGATGTTTGAAAATCCATGCAACTTCTAAATTTCACCCAGAACAGACAAAGGAAGGATGCTTATGATTCACTGTTATTTTGAAAACAATCTTTGAGTTATAATTTCCATCATGTTTTCACTCTTTCCTTTTCCTTTCCAGGCAGTGAAGCCGATTTTAGCTCTTCAAGCAGCACGGGCAGTATTTCAGCACCTGAAGTCCATATGTCGGCTGCTGGAAGCAAGAGATCTTCTTTTTCTCGCAAGTAAGCAAAGCAGTTTTTCCTGAATATTGCTAGTGCAAAGATAGACTACTGTGTAAGGTCTTGCATTTTAAAACAACCGGGTTAACACAAAGCTCTTGGGTAGCACACTGGTGAGAACTGCAATATAAGAAAGAAAAAAAAGATGTATTCAGTGCACAAAAATTGTCAGTATGCCAGATCAGCCAGCTGTTGGAGGTTTTTTTGTTTATTCATGGCAAATATAGGAAATACAATCCAGGCATTGACTGAAGTGGAGAGAGAGCTGGGTATGTTAGTTAAGAGCAGTATTTCTAACCAGTTAACCTAAACCTTTTGGTCTTAACACTTTGTTTTATCTCTCTCATAAATTATCAGCTCAGGTTACACCTTTCCAAATCATGATCTTATTTTTTGTTGTAAGAAGTAGATAGTATTGCCTTTGATGTTGTTGGGGTTTTTTTTCTGGAATTCCCTTGCCCAGCCTATAGGCACTTTTTTAAAAAAAAAATCCTATCGTAGTCATCTGTCTAAATGAACCTTTCATGAAAAATTTCTGTAAGATTTCTCCCTGTCATGTTTGAGTTGCAAATTCAGACAGCTTGAGAACACAGGGGCATTGGGATGGAGCAGTGCACGTTGTGTTCTGCCCACGCAATCCCTGCTGGTTACATTTTGTGGAGCAGGAGGAAGCAGTTCAAATTGCCAGGACTGGTTTCCTGCCCATTGTGGAAGAGCTGGCAGGCAGGCTGGGACCGGCAGCAGGATACCCGTGTGCTTCAGGCACAGAGGCGTCTTGAAGGTCACTGTGTGTCCTGGCATACAGAGGTCATCAGAATGAGGCCTTGAGAGCACTTTCCTCTCTGTATCATGAGACTGTTAGAAAAATAAACACTACCTAAGTTCCCTCTGGATTACATCTAACAAGTAAAGTGGGCAAAAAATGGTGCTAAGTAGCACTAATGAAGCCCTAAAATGTCCTTAATTTCAGTAAGATTCTGTATCATTTCATATACTACTGTGAATTTTAATAAAACTTTAAGTTAGAGCATACTGACATCCTGCATTGGACAGAAATCGTCTATAATAAGGCTCCTACAGATGCGCTGCTGTGTTAAGCACAGTGTCTGCAAATTCTGCCACACACCAGAGATGATGATACGCTGTATAAAGTGGAAAGAGATACCTCCTTTGCAATATGTTCTTTTTTAACTGTTTGACTTTACTTGCTATAAACCACTGTTGTCACAAACCACAGTCCTGTACTTCATTGTAAAATAATTACAAAATCACCCAAACCGCAGCAGTGTGATGAAGGTTTGCAGCAGCCACTCAACCATCTGTTCCTTATAAACTGTTCCATTTGCAGAGAAGGGAAAAAACCAAGTGAAACAATTTAAAGAAGAGATGTTGCTTCATAGTTCTGTGGTATTTGATTTTTTTATATTCAAGTCTTCTCTTTTGCTGGCTGGGTTTGCCTTTTTCTGGTATTTTTTGTTTGGGTTTTTATTTTCTCTTTTTTTTAAACCTGCCCTTTCATTACCATTTAGAAGACCAACATCGATGGGAGAATGAAGTGTAGTAGTGTAGGAAGACAGACCAAGTGAGCAGGAGAGGGACACATGCCAGGGAGCTGGCCTCAGAGCACTCCAGCCCTTGGGCAGCTGTCAGGCAGGAGGGTACCAATTGCTTTCAAGCACACACAGTTGACAGATTTTTAATAAAGAATGAGAAAAGAAAGGTAAATATGTATGAGAAAAACTGGGAGAAAAAAGGAAAAGACTGTGCTTTCCTTTTTCTCTTGTAGTACTATTTCAGCCTGCTCTCCATGGGGCTCAAACTACATCGAAGTGAATGAATAGCTGACCATGACAGATGAAGCACCCAGTATGCCAAAGGCAGAAAAGAACAGTGGCCCAAACAAAATCTGTTTTCACTGCATACTGTGATCCTTCAGGCTGCTTGCCGAGGAGCATGAAAGCAGTCTTAGAGCAGCCCTCCATGCACAGGCACCACTCTGCAGGCCTGGCCAGGGAAAGCTGGAGTGTGGTTCTTTTGGCATTAGTCCAGACCACAGGCCTTTACTTAACAGAGTCAAAGATTCAGGGAACGTGGATGATCTGATGGAGTCACTGGGAACTGTGCTGTCCACAGAGAAATGTAAAATGCCTGAGATTTCCTTAGAACACTCAGTAATTCAGACTGAGAGCCCCCTGCCAGTGAAAGAACATGCAGTGGCTGATCATGTCAGAACCTTATTTCTTTCCAGCCACTCACAGTTATCTTTCTGGTTTATTGTTTAGAGAACTTTGTATGTAAAATAAGACACATAATGGGTTGTGTGATGAAAGTAATGCTTTCACCATTTTGGTTCTTCTCCAGTCGTGGTCCTTATGGTCGGAATAATGGATCCTTATCCCACAAGTCTGGAGCCAGTCCACCTGCTTCACATGGAAAGGATGCTTCATCAACACTGTGCAAAAACCATCTGAGTCCTGCTAACATCCATCAGAGTTACAGGGCTTCTTCAGCCAGCAGCAGCAACTCGGGCTCATACAAAGGAAGTGACAGCAGTCCAGTGATGAGGCAAGTCTGTGTTTCAGCCTCTTGGTGTTGGGTGCATTTGACACCCTCTCTGCACTGTAGTGTGGGCTCAGCTGTAGGAGTTGCCATGCAGGTCATCTTGCTCCTCACCATAATTGTGATGCCTCCTATAGGTAACAGTCAGCAAGGTTCTCCGTACCATGTAAAAGCTTTATTGTTTCAGCATTGTAAAGCTCAAGTTTACTTTAAGTCAAAATCTTTTGCAGTTTGTTTTTATTCCAAGGCAGGCTATTTTGTGCACTTTCATGCCATTAGTTCTCATGAGGATGCACTGGTTCGTTTGTTGTAGGGTTCTTTTCACTTTGGAGGGACTTGGGTGGGGTAGTCTAGGAAACATGATACACTTGGGTGAAAATTCACCCCGCCTAGCCTTAGGCACCTCCCTAAGGAGTGCAGTTTCCTGTACAGGAAAGAACATAGATACCTGCCAGAGCATGTGACACACGTTGCAGAGAAGAAATGGCCACCATGCTGCTGCTGTTGCCCTCTGTCCCAGACAGCTTAGCAGCCAAGCATGTAAGATACACACCCAAAGCTAGACAGGATGAGTATAGATTTCAGTGTGCCCTTGCCCTACTTGCTCTTGGGCACACCACCCATTTGGGGTGAGGGGATGGCCGGGTATTTTAAAGTTAAAAGGCTCATTTGATGCAATGACACTGAAGCCAAGTACAATAAATAGTATATTTTTCACCATAGCTACAAATCAGCTGTTTCCTCAAGTACTTTAATTTGCAAGGTGAAATAAATTGTGTGGATGCTGAGGAGCCCCAGATGAGTCAAGCTTTGCATCTGTCAGTCAATTTTATGTTTTTCACTCTGTCAGGACTTAAGAACTGTTAGAGTGATGTTATGTGATGGTTTGTTTTGGGTTTTTTCAGGCGATCAGGGAGATACAATTCTTGTGGTGACAATCACAACATTAAGCCACAAAATCCAGAGCAGTATTTGACTCCTCTGCAGCAGAAAGAAGTGGCAGTACGGCATTTGAAGACCAAGCTTAAGGAATCTGAAAGCAAACTTAAAGAAAGGTAAACCTCACTTCAGAAATCAGTCAGAAAGATTTATTTGGGAACATTTAGGGGTGGGAATCCTGAGTGGTTTTGCTCATTTGTTGATCAACAAAGTTTCCATTAAGAAATTTGAAATATTATTAGTCTGATTAGGTTGTTTTCAGTATTTCAGGTTTCAGAGTGTACTAGGGGGATGCAAAACAATGACAACAAAGCTGTCTTTTTTTTCCTTTTTGGAACTTTCACAATAGAATACTTTAAAAGGACAACTTTTTACAAGTCTGATTTAGATTGAGACCTTCTATACATAGAAAAGTTTCTACCTGCCAGCCTGTATTACCTTAGTGTCCTGCTCTACCTCTCTCAGTGAAGTAGGACTGCAAATGTCCCCCTTCTCCCCAGTGAAAGAAAAGTTCATACCCAAACCACTGTGCCCGTTTGTGTTTTTATCACTTATATACTGACTTTTTCACAATATCCCTTTGTATGGATGCTGAGCAAAGAAGGGACAACATGCATTATGCAGCAAGAATGTCTCTTTTACCAAAACTGCCCTCTGAGAGCTGGCTCTCCAGCACGGACAACCCAAGGGGGCACAAAGGGCTGTTTGAATGGAGCCCAAGACAGAGTTCCAGGGAACTGTGCTCTTCCTCTGCATCTGCAAGGTCTGGAACTGACATAGGAGTCCCCTCTCCCCAACTTGCTCCCCATGTGCTTGCAGCAGCCTCTGGCTCCCTGCTGGGGAAAGCCAGCCAAGTGCCTACAGACCTGAGCTCCCTGGCTGCCCGAGGCCAGCATTGGCTCTGGCGGTATGTGACAAGCTGCTGGTAGGCACTGGGGATGCATCCAGGCAGCTGCTTCCCATTTCCTCCAGGGCAAGGCAGTAGGGGAGATTTTAAGCACTGCACTGGTTAGACCTGACCTAGAGGTCACCACTTGTGCCTCAAATTGTCTAGGATCATCACAGCCAGCAAGGTTGGTTTTGTGGGGAGTTCAGTGACTCTCATTAGCAATCAGCTGGCATATCTTGGCCCTCTCAGAGATGGCCACAAATGGCACCTGGAGAAATGTGCTTCCTTCTTGGAGTATCTCAGCAGCAGAGCCATAGCTGTGTGATAGAGCCTCATACTGACTTTAACTGAGCAGTCAGCAGAAGTGTTACATCACTTTTATTTTGCTACAGGGAAACAGAAATAGAAGAGCTTAAAGCTCAGCTGGGACGGATGAGGGAAGACTGGATTGAAGAAGAGTGCAATCGTGTGGAGGCAGAGCTGGCCTTAAAGGAAGCAAGAAGCGAAATTAAACAACTTAAGCAGGTTATTGAAAGCATGAAGAACAGCCTGGCTGAGAAAGACAAAAAAATTCAGAAATACTTCATAGACATAAACGTTCAAAACAAGAAACTGGAATCTTTGCTGCAGAGCATGGAGATGGCTCAGAACCATTCTCTGAGGGATGAGCAGTGCCTGGAGTACATGAGCGACTCAGAAGGGAAGCTGTTAGCATTGTGTGCCACCCTGCCAGACAGCCCCATCACAGAGGACCAAGGTCTGGAGGAGGTGGAAGACAGTGATCTGCTTCTTAGTGAGGACAGAGCTAATGGGACTGATGCATCTGGAGAGAGTTTGACCACCACAACTTCCGAGTTAAGTGATCCAGCTCCCTTCAATGCTGCTGTAAGTAAAGAGATGCTTGAAATCATTCTGGATGGAAAACTAACTTATTACCAGGAAGAAGAAAAAAGCAACATGATGGTGGAACAGGCCATCCAGACTGACGTGGTGCCATATAGCTTAGATGTGGAGCAGCTCATTCAAAACATCTTCAGAGCTCAAGACACTTGTCCTCTAAGCCCACCTTCTTCACTGAAGGAATTGGGTGAATTTTCTCTTGGAAGCTTCAGTGATTCTGGTATCATAGTGGACTTAACTCCAAGCGATCCCAATTCTGCCATCCTTTTGTCTCCTATGGAGTCTCCATGCAGGAAGGTGGAGCACAGAGTTAATGAAAACCGTTTCATGCAAGAACTTGATTTTACGGAAACTCATGATGATGAAGCCTTTGAGTATGTTAATACAGGAATAAAGAAGAGATACTGGAGCAGCAGTCTCCTCGGGGATCTTCTGGCTGTAGCAGCCCCTGTTGTACCAACTATTGTGTGGGCTTTGAGTACTCAGAGAGGAGGAACAGATCCTATTTATAATATTGGAGCATTGCTTCGCGGTTGCTGCCTGGTGGCCCTGCACTCTTTACGCCGAACACCATTCAGTATCAAAACCTAAAGTCTACTCTGTCCCTGGGCATCAACTGGCTGAGGCAGAGAGAAAGAGGGATGAGATAGATCATAAAAGGTTACTGTATATTCTGGCAGAGTCCATAATTTGCTTTTGACTATTTGTTTTGCACTATAAATCAGTTTAAAAACATGTTCCTTGTTTCAAAATAAAAAAACCAAGCTGAACCTTGCACTTCCACAAGATGTTTTTAACAGTACTGCTGCTTACAGAAATAGTCCTCCTGCTCACAGGCACCATGTCCCTCCCCTTTGCTGTTGACTTTCTGGTGCCAGCGCATCTGCACAGTGAACATAACCTGGGAAATCAGGAATTTGAGCCCAGTGCTCTTCCATGTTCTAGTGCGGAGCAAGGATTAAGCTCAGTCCCTCTCCCTGGATGGTTCACTGAGCAGATGTACAAGCACTTTGCACTGGCTCAAGGGTAGTGTGAGATGCACAAGGGAACAAATGGCCACAGAAAGGTGGGATATTTCTCTAGACAGCACTAACCTTCCCTTAGGGTATCGCACCTGTGCTCCAGAAAGCATGCTAGCGCTTTCCATTTGTTGTCCCAAGTGTCAATTCAATTTAAAGGTAAAACCTGTATTCCCCAGGCAGCTTCCAGCACATTGTTTGTGCCTGTCTCATGTAGTGCTCTTCTCAATTGTGCAATTGCTTGAGCATATTTCACTGGTCTTGTGTGTATACAGGGACTGTAACCAAAAATGTATATTGTTGGGAGTCTTAACACTTGTTACAAGGATAAGTATAGGCGTGGATACACTCTGACTCTTAATGTTTTAAAGTCTTTATGTATTGGAACGGATAGTCTTTTGACCCCTTTGAAATACTATGTATAAATGTATTGTGTTTTAACTTATTGTTTATTTAATTGCTTTATTGTAAATTACCTTTATAATCACAAGTTCAGTAAAGCATGATAGAAATGTCAAATGTGAGAGTGTTTTACTGTAGAAAGGTATAAAAAAATACCCTATTCCAGCTGAGCTGTCACATATATGCCAAGCTAGGGGGGGTACTGTGTTGGGTACTGTTCCAAGAGAACAGAATTAGACTGTTGAGAAAACCTGAGTACAGTTCCAAGTGTAAGCAAGCACTCACCAGGCTGATTAAAGGCTCCAGCTGGGCTGCAGCTGCACACATAACCTGCTTTGCTGCCTCACACTGCATTCACAAATGCAAGTGACCTAATCTTTAACCCAATCATCTGGAAACCTGTAACTCCTTAGCACTGCAATCCCAGAACAGTATCAGTCTTTATGGCATTTAACCCATCTGACAGTCGGGGTCTCAGTGTGCATGCACAGTGACCATCAAAACATGAATTCTCCATGTCCAAAACCTAAGATCTGTGGATAGATCAGAAGACAGCAATGCTACCTAACAGGCAAAACAGTGGGGTTTGGCTCCACCCAAGCTTTCAACCCCACCTCTGGTCATTTAAACCTGTCTTCCTGTTTTCCCCTTCAGCAAAACAAGTGTAATGTTTCCTTGTATAACCCAGAGAAGAAGGGATCCAGGGAAGCCTGGCAGTGCCATGTATTCCTGTGCAGCTTTTGAGAAGGAAGTTATGACTAATCCACAAAGGAGTATAATTTGCCATGTGTGGGGAGCATTTGCAACACTCAAGAGGGTGATAGCGATGCTCACAGAGGTGACTTGCACACCTTTCATGTCCCTGTGACGCCTGGGTGGTGAATTATTTTGTGCTTGCAGTAGAGATTCTAGAGGCTTCATTAAGCATTACATTAAGGAAGAGAACTCTAACAGATAATTTGAAGTAATATAGTCCCCACCTCACTGAGATGGACATGAGAGCGTTTTGCTTGAGTTACCATGCTCTCCTGTCTTCTTGGATGCCTGAAGTCATCGGGCTTGCCTTGTGATACTGCTGAAATGTCACTTTCAAAAGCTTTTAAATTATAGGGACACTAGGGCCAAAATTACCCGTTGGACGTATTATTAATGTAAGTTTTGCACAACCATGGAATTTCATAATTCCTGAACATCTCTTCTTGGGACTGAAACACATTACAGAAAATTGTATTCCTACATCAAAATATGTTTGTGCAAGGCCAACAGAGCAGTATTTTATACCTAATGTTACCAACTTCATTACAATGTTAGATTTTTCTTTCACAGCCATTATTGTTTTAGTGATCTTTGCTTTGAGTAACAGTGAAATATACACCATATATATATACACCATAATTTTGAGGAAAAAGTGATCTTCAGTTCTAGATGCACTCAGAGGTGATTACATGGGGGTTTTTGCAGCAAGAGACAAAAATGCAGCAAAAACCTACAATTATGTTTAAGATGCCAATAGGCCGATCTCATAACCAGAAAAATGTCAAAAGTTTCTTTCTGCCCTTAAGATTCTTCAGTCAGTTCAATTCTTATAAGGCATGTAAATACTATGCTCAGCAAGTGGTGACAGCATTCCGATCACATTGCTGATAAAAGCCTTTGCTCTGATCGGTATCCAAAATTCAGTTTGCTTCTAAGCCTCCACCTTTCCTCCTCCATATTGCAAGGACATAGAGAGCTCAAGGTGCCCTTTGTTAGAACACACCTGAGTTACTATAATGCACCAGTCCCAGACTTTGGTCTTTGTTCCACAATCCAGAGGATATACCAGTTGTTGCTCCAAACATACCAACTTAGCTTTTTTCCCTCTAATATGACACCCAAGTCTTAGTCATGTCTCACCTGAATCTCACTGATGCTGTACACAAGTAGGGGAGGACCATCAGCCTCCAAACAGTTCAATAAAAACTTCCACGCTTTTTTTCCGAGTTCAGAAAATGCTCTTACACACACCCATACTCCAATGGAAAAATCTTGTCTCGACATGCAGGTGAGGAGGACATGCAGCTCATACACTATGGGTAAAGTTGTGGATGCTTGAATTCATGGCACAGGAACCAAGTCAGCTCCTTCCTGGGCTGAAGAGATGCACATTCATAATCCCATTATACATTTTCTTTCTAATGAAGGCACAAAAAAAGCCCTTCTTTCATATTCAGTTTAAGAGGTATCCACGTGCCCTGCTGCTGAAAATGTTGAGGCTCAGGCATTTGACCCCCTTCTCTATACTATTCACAGATTCATCTCTATCCTATTCACAGAATCACAGAATGCATCTGGTTGGAAGGAACCACAGTGGGTCATCTGGTCCAACCCCCCTGCTCAAGCAGGGTCATCCCAGAGCACTGGATTGCATCCAGGAAGTTCTTAAAAATCTTCAGGGAGGGAGACTACAACCTTTCTGGGCAATCTGTTCCAGTGCACATTCAACTGCACAGTTAAGTTCTTTCTCATGCTAAGGTGGAACTTCCTGTGCATAAATTTCTGCCTGTTGCCTCTTTTCACAAGGCTGTTCTTAACTTATAATTACACATTTCTTCTTCCTTTCCCTGCAAATCAATTCTATCTTAATCCCAAACTCCAGAAACATATTTAGCACTGTTTTACACACGCCTGATATAAGAAGTATTTTGCTCCAGATCCCTTCAGACAAATGAACACGGGACCTGGCAAGCATGAGCAATTACAGCACAGTCAAGGAAAGGATTTTTCAATCATCCTGGCAGGTCAATCCTCCACAGTCAAGAATATCAGTGAAAGCAATCAAGTCCAGCTTTCACTCAAGAAAGGAAAAAAAAAAAAAAAGCCACATGGCCAACAACCAAAATATGAAAGAGAAAAGGAGAAGCATATGGCAGCAGGAAGGAAAGACAAGAAGTGTACACAGAGGTGTACAGAATCCTCAAGAAATTCTAATTAATGGAAAAGCTAGTATCAGAGCAGCAGCCTCAGTCAGTTTAGCAAAAGTGTTTTCATACTTATCAAGGACAAAAATCAAACTATAGGAAGGAGGAAATAGAGAGCACAGGAAAAAGACAAAACCAATAATAATGCATGGGTTACCAGCATTCAAGAGACTTCCTCCAAGAGCAGTGTCCTCCCTACTGGCACCATGTCAACAGGCCAGAGATGGAAGGAATCTCTAGAGCAGTTGTGCTCAAGTTTGGCAAGTAGATGGAAGGAAGAACAGCAAAGCAGTACATAGCAGGACGGAAAACCAATGCAGGAGGACTCCCAGGCAGAAGGTGGCAGAACTCAAGGATTTTTAAAATGGCTGAAGGCTCAAAAATCAAATGTGCCTTCATGATGTATTCAGGGGCTTTGCTTGCAACTTAGTAACTGGCCCACCTGTTGTTATTTTTAATGAATAGTATTGATTTACTTCTATTTTATACTGTCTCAAAAATAGCAACAGTAATCACTAATTTTCTAAAAACTGAGACATAGCTTCCAAAAGGTTTCACTTTAAACAGGCAGTAGATAGCCAGTTTCCTTGCCCTGGGTCAGCAACTGTGAAAGAATTGTGACTGGTAACTCCTTGCTTCTTGAGTGCTGTTAAAAGGACAAACAGAGATTGTTATTAAAGCTTATTCATAAACTTTCTCATCTCCCATCCCCTGTCAGATACTTTGGAGGTGTGTGGTAGGAGCAGATTTGCTTGCCATACTGCTGCACTGAAGTCTGCACTTGAAGTAATCTGTTCTACTCCAGCCAGAACACTTGTGCAGAACACATGCATGGCAGTGTTGGCTTCAAAATATGTTTTAAAATTTAACATCTGAAAATTGCTGTCAAATCAGTTGACTTGTGCAAGATATGAACCTATATGACAAGTATACTTAACATTTTTAAAAACTTCTCTGTGACTAAAGCCATTAATTCTTACTGTCTTGTTTTCTCAATTACTTATACTCTAAGCAAAACTTGTGCCAGAATCTACTAGAACTTAATTACAAATTCTATTTTTGTAGGCAGGAAAGATCTAGTCACATGCCTCCTCTTCCCTTCCCCATTCTCTTACAGCTGACACTTCCTGTGCTGTCCCTGGATGAACAGGAAACAAGTCTCATGTGCAAAATGGGCTGACGTCACTCATCCGTCAAAATGTAAGAAATCCATACAACCCCTGAATCAGGATAATAGCACCCACACAACAGAACCTGGAAAATGCATTCACTGAAGCACTGGGCATAGGAAGCACACAGACCCCCCTCCTCCCATCCACCTCTTTCCAGCAGACACTGAACTTCTTCATTAAAGCACTGCTGCCTTCTACTGCACATTTACCATTCACACTTCACCAGGGGAAGTACAGAGTAAACACACACAGTAAGTGTGCAAAAAATGGAGTTTGAAAAGTGCTTGTAACTGAACTGAGAATTTTTGCACTAGCTTTATTAGCAGGAAGACACAAATTTTTTTCTCAATTACACTAACTATGCAACAACTCTAAAGTGTGAGGATTCCTATCTATAGGAAGTATAAGAATTTCTGCTAGAAATACAAATTTACCAATACAAGTAAGTGATTAAAATGCTCCCTTACATTCACATAAGCCTTTGTAGGAAAGGTGCACCACTCCTGTGTAGTGATGCCACTGCTGGCAGTCATTGCAGCGTCACATGTAAATGGGAGCACAGGAAGCTGCAAGTGACAAAGTAACAAGAAACCCACTTTCAGTGATCAGCTGCATAACCCACCAGGAGCACATTCTGAGCTGCAGGTCATCCATAGTAAGTTATTTTCTTCCACACAGGTCAGTATGATCTCCCATAGAAAACTTTCAAGTACTTACAAATACTTTGATAAAAGAGAAAAAGCAGACTTTTTTTAACAGGCAGGAAGCAAAGAGTTCTTTAAAACTGTTTAATTACATGTTTCAGGTAAGCACAGACAATACAGGTAGATTTCCCACCACTCAATATTTACATTCTTTTCTCTAGGCTTGAGCTGTTCATTAAGAGTGTTTTTCAATCAATATCCTTGTCAATCACTTTTGCTGCAAAGAAGGGTGCTGGAAAAGAACTATTGCAGGAAACATTCCATCAAGGCATGATTTTCTGGGGGGCTTTTCTCCTTTAAGAACTACGTACCAGTAGTTCAAGATTTTTTGGGAAAATCCTGGCTTCCAAGATGACCTGAAGAATGCATTGAAACCAAGCAGTGTGTTGAAGTCCTATAAATAGTTAAATCAATACCAATACGTATGTTGTGGAGCTTTCTTCACTGGCACTCCCATTGCTGTGTGGTTTCTGTTACGACAGTTTTACACCGATTTTGTTTTGCTCCTTTTTCATTAGCCTTTGTGCCTCTTTCTCCATTTTCTTTCGCTGTTGTTCTGCTGCTCTTTTTTCCCTTTCTGCTATCTTCTGTTGTCTGTAATTAAAGAAAACATGAATTCCTAAATAACACACACTCAATTTTCAGCATGTTCATACCTTAAGTTCCTGTCAATACATATGTCATTATAACTAATGAAAGCAGAGCTTCAGTCTATTGTCATTAGGCTCAGAACAGTCATTCTTTTACTGTGCTGAAGTCATTTTTTCAGATTAATCTAGAACTGTAGAATATTCTGAGCTGGAACCCACAAGCATCATCAAAGGCCAACTCCTGGCCTGCACAGGACCATGCCCATAAATCACTGCATATTCCTGAGAGCGTTGTTCAAACAGTTCTGGCAAGCTTGGTGCTGTGACTACTTCCCTGGTGAAACTGTTCCAGTGATCACCCTCTAGGTGAAGAACCTTTTCATAATACCCAACCCAATCCAATCTAGTTTTAGGCAGTAATATTTGTTCAATTGTTCTGCAATTTAAAAGCTACTAGCTTCTCAAAGATTCAGAGTAAGTGAATCAGTGAGTGTACAGGACAGTTGTAAGGCCTGGAGCAAAAACTAAAAATTTATCTAATGCTTTCAGGAGCAGCCCAAAAGTTTTGAGTTTTTGTGGGAATTCTGAATGCTGAAAGCTTTAGGCTTTCTGAATTGAAGGGTGCTAGCCCTCAAGCAAACACCTCATTTGAGCTGAAACCTTGGAAAATGCTTCAAAAATTGAGTGATAGAAACTGTGTGTGTGTAGTTCAGATAGTATTGTGTGATCTCACAGGGTGAAAAACTTAGATTTGGGATTTTAGCGTATGGTGAGATATTGGAGCCAAAATGGAGAACTTTGAGCATGGGTTAGTTGTCTTTTTTGCACCCTCTTCTTTCTTCTTCACAGATCTGGGTGTTTTTCTGTAATTAGCTGAAAGAGGTCCACATTGCAGATTTCAGGTGATCACAACTGGGTTAGAAATATAAATAAATATGGATGTCAACTCTTTATTAGATAATTAAGACTTAAATAACCTTGGGTAGACATCATTTTAGCTCACTTTCTCGACTTGTTAGAAAAAGCTCACATCTCGTGAGTCTATAATAGATAAGGATAATAAATTTCAGAGGGAGAATGCAAAGAAACAACATCTCTCGAGTTTATTCACCCTGACCTTGGAGCAGAAAAGAGACAAGAGTTCCAACAAGTTTTTGCTCATTTGGGTTTTTTAGACATTGTCACCCATTACTGTACATTCTAACTGACAGCTGACAGAGCTGTCAGTCTAGCAATATGGAGAGTAATATTTGCCACAGTGGCAGATTTTTATATTTCCCACTTATCTGAACTGATGCAGAAGGGTAGAAGTGCTGTGCACACCAGCCAATATATGGAGACAGTAAAGTTCCAAGAAGCCACATGGTGTTAATGCTGCTGTTCGGGGGCAGTTCTGAAGGAGCTCCTGTTCCTTTCCTGAGATGACCCGCAGGACACGGAGCTCCTGCGCACAGCAGCGGTTCCGCGCCCTCTACAGGCTGGGAACCTGCATTCAGCTCCTCCCAGAGAGAGACCTTCACCTCACTCCAGCAACAAAACAAGATATAAAAATACAAACAAGGAGCTGCTATCAACTAAAAATGTGTGAGCTTAACTACTTCCACTGGGATAAAAAACTTCTTTGGTAATATAAAGTCTGAAGTTGCAGATAGGTATCTAAAATTTGCAGAAGAAACTAAGTTCCAACTAACTCAAATTAACTGAAAATCAAGTTTACCATCTACTACACCAGTTCATCACTGACTGGAAAATTTCAGTGCATCCCAGCCCAGAACCTGCTGGAAAATGGGGAAAAAGAGACTACAGGAACTTCTTAAGCTCTGATAGCCTACTCCTCAGCAGTGTCATTCTGCATGCCGTAATTCCAGGGAGCATTCAATTTACTGTATGTGCTCATTTCAACTGTTATGCTTATACATAAATTCACCAGAAAGACCACAGCATGATCCACTGCTAATTAGCAGGACACAGCCCATTTCTGCATGAGGGATCACCATTCCATTACTACACAAATATTATTCTGGTCTTACTGAGCACCAACATGTACCAGACACCGAAGGTTAAGTGAGACCCTTACTTTTTCTGCACAAATCATTTCATTCTAAAATAGCACTACTCGAATACAGTCAGCATTTACACTCTGCAATGTCAGGGGGACTCTGTCCTCTATTTGACAGTCTGAACTATTATACAAGCTTCTTTTGAGTGTTACACTTATGCATTAAGTCACCAGGGTGGCCACAGGATCTTGAGATCATTCTGCAGACCAAGATGCAGACTTCTGGCATTAAGAAGAGACTCCACAGCACCTCCTTACTACGCTCTGTTGAAAACAGAGCCAGGCCTGTCCAGTACTAGACTTAAGTTGTATGTTAAATGTCAGATGTTAAAGACACCAGTGATGTCTACGGCAAGAGAAACTAAACTCAGATGGGACGTTCTATTAATCTTGCTAAAAATCAGCCAGGACTTTACTCATTCACAGATAAACATTATTTCTGTATCATGAATAAAACAAAGGTTTTAGTTCACCCAGCTGGGATATGGCTTACATAATGACCAGCTGTACTGAGGTAGCCATTTCTGCACAAACAAGTGGCAAGCCATAGACAGCTGGAGTTCTGATCATGTTCTATCTACTGGAAATATTTAGATACACATCCCTTTTTTAACAACTGCAGTTTGATACTTTTTAGTGAGGCCAAAAAGAAATCCTATGAAAAGTAACTATTTGAGTTGAACCCTTTCAACAGTAAAGATGATAGGTTGAAATCTTTAGGATAGGTTCAACCAAATAACATGGCACTTGGAAAAATTAAAGCTTTTGGGAAACCCCACTGCTATTACCATGTAAGAGATCTCTCTTCCTAAGTATTCTAGAGCACAAACCTGACAGCTGGCAAACAATAAAACTTCAACCATCCTGGAAATATTCACTGCACAAATTTTATAATCCAAGAATAAACTGGCATATACATAGACCAAATAATTTTTAGTAGCTAATTCATATACAACAAACCCCTGTCTCAGGAAGTTTCAGTACTAATTTTGATAGTAGAACGTGGCAAGGGTTAAGTAAATACAAGGCAGCCTCTGCAGCTAGCAGAAGTAGCTGTTCATTTCTCAGTTAAAAAAAAAAAAGAGTATTTTCATTGTCTTTCATTTAAGTCTCAGCAGCCTGCACTCTAGCTATTAAAGATCATACTGAGTCTATTGATATTCTTAACAGAAAAAAGTACTATCTGTGGAACAAAAACAGCCCAAAAGCACATCATTCATATCACAAAGTTTGTACTTTGGTACAAGACCTGAAACAGTAATGAAGTTTAAAACAAAAAGACAAGCAAGGAATTGAACATAATGTACACATAGATACCAGATAAAGTTTACAAAAGTATTTGAATTACAACCCTATTCTCACATGTTAAACTGCTGTAGAGCAAGACTGTCAGAGATAATAAATTGAATCAATTCTAATTACGATTGGTGCATTGAAAATGAGCTGGTAACTTCCCTCGTCTTATTCCACGGATTGAAAAAGTAAATTTTTCAAAACTTTAAAATAAATACTTGATCAGAATCCTTTTTGGGTTTTTTTCCCCCCACAATACCTATTTTCCTTAGAATGATTTTTGAGTATGTCATGTCTTTATTTCATATTATCACTAGTGGACCATGGAAGCCATGTACCTGTGATTTAGTGAGTAGAATTACAACAGCCTAGGAAGCTAAAGCTATCAGAGGCTGGTTACCTGATGATGTAGCAAGCAATACTCTAAGTCCCTACCAATTCAAATCATTGTATATGATTAACTTAAACTTAACTTGCATCTCTTTACCCTCTCTATCCCTTAAAGGAACAAAAAAGAAGAACACAAACTGAACAGCTGAAGTATTCACATTAGCTTTGCACAAGGCATTGATTTTATGTTCAGCCTTATCAGCTGGTTTATTTAAGTTAGAAAAGCCTAGCTCCTACAGGGATTCCAAGCATATACTTATCACTTCACCTTCTATCCTGAACTATTTTTACCTTAAGCACATGGTTATGATACTTTTTATAAGGATATCAAGTGGTATTTTACTTAATCAAGCAATGTGATCTGAACATAATAAATTGTTAGGATTGGTGGGGCATTGTTGGGGTGGGTTTTTTTTAGCGCCTGCATGTGCATGTGTTGATGTGTTGTTGTTCCACTGTTCCAGTGATTTTTAGATTTTCCCTATCTCATCTACTAAATTAATTAGATCCAAAATGTCTTCTGGTGAGTACCAGTTACACAGAGATTAGATGCATAAAAATAATTTGTCGTAAGAGACGTTTAACAATTCTTGGCACTTACCAGAAAGGTGTCAAATAAACAAATGTGATTCTTTTACGTGTAAAACTTTTACATAGTGTTATATTCATTTCAATTACCTAAGAACTTCTTCAGCCTGCCAAGCAGCATCTTCCTCTTCTTCCCATGCATTTGTATTTTCTTGCCAAGTATCTAGGTCTCCCAGTTCAGGCTGAAACAAAAGAGAAGTTTCTAAGCACATGTAAAAATCAGATAAAACACTGGGGTGTGACTGCCAGACTAGCTCCTGGATGACAGCAAAGTTTCCTTAACATTTAATTTTAACCTATCCATTTTTAACCTGAATACTTCAGACTTACAGAAATATTGAGGTATGGCAATGTTTCTCATCTCATTGTCCATGCTTTTTTCCCCTGCTATAATACTGAGTTTTTTCAGTTGTCAAAGGGCCTTTTGGACAAAGGCAGGAAGGAAGTAGTGGAGTGCATTTTTAGCAAGAGGCAAACAAATTGAGCAGATTATATGAGTAGATAGTGTAGAAGATTTCTGGAAATTACATGGACAAGCCAACATGTACATCCACGTGTTTTTATGACCAGTATCTGCTGAGTGACACTTTTACTCACTCAAAGTCCTTTCCTGAACTATTTTCATAAAGGACAGTGCAAGGAGGTGGTATGACCATTCTGTACTGCTTCCTGCCTGTAGCCTTTTGTGCACATTGTGAATCAAAGAAGAAGCACTGTTAAAAAATGCGAAGGGCAAGGAAGAGCATCTCCTGCTAACTGGCCAGGCTGTTAGGCAACAGGACAATTTTTTCAAAGGCTAAGGAGCAAAAATTAGGAGACTGCTACATTACAATCCCTACAGAAAGGAAGGGAAAAGCAGGTGGTTAAAAATGGGTCCAAGATAATAAAGCAAAGGTAACTGAGAGGCTTTCAAAGAAGCCTTAGCAACTTACTGTGTAAAATCCAAAATTTATAGTTCATTGCTTTAGCAGATTTGCAAGCATGTAAGTGTATGGAAGCTTCTTACCCTTTTATCACTGATCTGTCAAGTTTCCCAGCAGAATATATTGGACTACTTCATTCTTCATTCAATTTTAAAACAATTTACATTATTACCCAACTATTCCACTTACTCTCCACAATGCACACTTAGGCAGACTATTCCTTCCCCTACAGAACATCATTTAAGTGACAAATACAAGGTCAATATTTAGAACATACTTACAGATTGGTGAATAAAAGGAATATCTTGTGTAGCTGCTAATCTGCTAGAGAATCCTGTGTTTCCCTCTGGAATCCCAAAATTTAAAGGTTCTCGTTTTTTAATAACTATCTGAAAATATTAAAAAAAAGGAACAAAAAAGTGGTAGATCAAAGCACTGCACAGATGCCTTGGTGATCATATAACTCTGTGCCCGTGAAGGTTCAGCTACACATCTCACTGTGTCTTAAACCTGATCAGGTCTGGAAGTTGCACAGCCAAATGAACTTGTAAGTGAAAGATGTTAAATGCAAAAGATAAGACCTCCTCCTCCCCCCAGTAGCATTTTCTTTAGTCACATAGAAACTTGTCACTGTATCTAGACAGAGAATGGGCATAAAGAATCACAGATCAACTAGCCACATCTCCCTGCACTCATAAAAGCTACCAATTATGTGATATATTGCTTGGAGAAATCCTGTTCCTGTGACAGGTCACTTTAAGGTACTGCTTTTGAGGACAGTGCTGTCTGCACAGTTGTACTGCACTGTAAAGTGAGCTCTCTCAACTACTCCAACAGCCTATCTGCGCAGTTTCAATAGCTGTAAATTCTCTGTCAACATCAACTAGTAAAGCTCTGTACTGGTTTGGCTGAAAAACAGCACTTTTCCCAAAACAGTTGCCAAGATCACCTATCCCTCTCACTTGTCTTGACCTCAAGTCACAAACTTTGTTTAGCCTACTTTGAGCCTCTGCTCCTTCCCAACGAGGCAGATCCACAGTTCCACTGCCTGTTTGCTAGCACCAATCTAGGAAAGGAAACGGGACTAGACAATCTTACTGAGCAATGACAGACTGTTATTTGACTGAGGTTTTATTTCCAAATAGTTGAGTACAGATGACTGACAACATGAATAGACTGTGTCCCAAATCTCAGGGTTTATATTGAGACATTCAGTGGAAATAAAGACAAATTCATACTGAATGGTTTTAACTTGGCCAAGTTAAGAGGGACGTTCTTAACAGTGCCTGCAGTCATCCCTAGAGATAGGTTTAAATTCAGTGTACAGTACTCAAAACGGCATGGGCTCTTCCCCAGTTTTGTTCTGAACTGGAAGCTCATTCTATTAGGCAAAAACTGTCAGTAGATATAAGGGAGAAATCTACCTCTCCCAAGTCCTCTTCTACTCCTCAGATTTGGGGAGATCAAAATCCTTAGAAGAATTTAGTCCACAGGATACTGCAGATCCTGAATGTACAAAAAGCTGACACCAGTATTACCTTCAGTTCATAGGACCACAGGAAGATTCGGATTGGAAGGGGCCTCAGGAGGTTTGTAATCCAACCTCCTCCTCAAACCACTGTCACTCTAAGGCTGATCAAAGTACTTAGGGCTTATCCACTTGGGGATTAAAAACTTCCAGAGACGGAGGCTGCACAACTTCTCTGGTAACCTATTCTAGTACTTGTGAGGCTTTTCCAATTGACTCAAAGACCTGTAAGTACCCAGGTGAAAGATCTGCACATAGAAACAAAACCTGCAATCACCAGATTTTAATCAGCATTTATTTATAACCTTGATGCTCCTGTAGAGATGCCCTCCTGTCTTGTCTCCATAGCAAAAATTGGTATTTGAAGAACAAGCTATTTTGAAATATCAGTTCCCTCATTCCAGCCTCACCAATATAACTTGGTGAAACAAATAACCATTGTTTTCTGAAACAGCAGGGCTGCTCCCTGATACCTCAGAAGAGCAAGACACTGAATGTCTTTGTTCAAATAAGGATATGAGAACGTGACTAGAGGGTTCTCACATTATACTTCCCAGAACTTTTAGAGTATGAAACTATTCATAAGTTTTCAATAACATGAAGAGTAAAGATGTAAACATGTGACAGCATCACACTTGTTAAGATCTCTACGATCTTAATATTGAACATGATGAACTATGCACCAGCATCTATTCTCATTTACCAACAGCACCTTCTGTAAGTTGCCAGTTCACTTGCTTTTATTTTAAAGCAAGGAAAACCCTCCATAAGTATAGTTGAAAGTGTAATACTTACTTTTTGAGTTTTTCTTATAGTTGGTGTCATATCTTTGAAATAATCAGGTTCCACTTGTTCCAAAGAATTTTGCTGAGCAGCCACATTACCATTGCCACCTTCAATCTTTACACTTGTAGGTGCATCTTCATCCCATGAAGACCAGTCTTCTACTTCAGGCTGAATATAAGAATATGGTACAAGTTATCTACAAGTTAATATTGTCTTTTTATAGCTTGCTAAGATATGTACTTAATACTATATCGCATATATAATTGTAATATATCTTTCTTGGATATATACCAATCCAATTTTGTAGGACTTGTATAATCACCCTGTTAAGGGATTAAGTCACCTACCACTTTAACAATTACCTGCTTAGGAACAGACGAATAATCCACTGTGGTTGGCAAAGTTATTTGGTCTCCACTTAACTTTCGCCCTCTTCCAGACCTGAAAAAAAAATGTAGGATTCCTCCAAGCTCTGAAAACATGAGCACTAAGTTTAAAAAAAAAACAAAAAACAAAAAAGGAAGTCTGAGAACAGCGCTACTGAAAACAGTCATGGCTAAAACATTTAGTGCTTCGATTACCTTTGTATTAACTACTGTCAGTAGAAGTCTGCTAAGCAGAGGAATTTCATCATGAATTGAAAGTTGTGTTCACATGAATATCAAAGTGCAATTTACTTTTCTAATTGCAGTGAAATAGAGAGGAAATACTTCTGAGAAATATGAAAATGAGCTGATCTGCATAATTCAATCACAATTTTTAGACTGTCAGTGCTTATGAAGCAAGCACTAGCAATCTACATTAACTAAAAAACCATTTCTACTGTAAAACGAGAAATTTTTCTATTTGTCTTAAATTTTTAGCTGTGTCTAAAATACCTTTCTGAGCTGCTTAATTTGAAAGCCCCTCTAAAGCTCTTCAAAGTTAAACAGAGGTAGTACAAGATTATGTAAGTCAACAGTTTTAATTCAATTCATGCTTCTACTTAAAGAATACTGTTTCAATGGATTTCAGCAACTATATAAAATAATTTTAATTGAATACAACACTAATGGATTGCAAATAAACCACCTAGATATTTACTTCATGACAACATTAAAGATCAGAATAATAATTAAAATATTCTTAGCTGACATTCACTGTGTTTGAACACCTTACAACACAACAGAATGCCATACAGGCTCATGCTTATGTGTTACCCAAAGAATGTAAGCTCCTACAGCAAAGTAGTCATATAATTGACCTTACGTAGCCTGGAAATTATGTTTTTTTCTTACTACTGATGAGAATAAACTGGGAAACTCCAATTTCTAGTTTCTATCCATTAGTTTTAGTATTAGAGAACATACAGTCACCTGACTAGCTAAATTGCTTGTATTATCACCTCTACTGTATGCTGATGAGTGACTAGATATATTTTTTTTCCTACTCTAGACCAAACATTCCTCCTTTGGAAAGGTCAGGTGCTATCTACAAGTTTTCAAGTTCTATATAATTAACTCTACTCCCTTTATAAACTATTCCTTTAAGTTAAAAAGCAACAGAGGTTAGGGGTAAAGGGAGGTGAAAACACTGTTCCCCCAAACACATTAGACTTCTGGTTGACGAGATTTACTTGACATCTCTAAAAGCAACCCAAGCTTGGTTGGAAACATCCTCCTTCAGATCTCCACAACACACATATCCTCAGTACTATTTACATTTAATACTATTATAAACCATCACTTCTGCCGTGACTTTCTCTATATGATCCAGAAGACTAGCAAGTGGCTTGTAACAAACATTAAATCAAGTCAAAATGGTTACAGTAAGAACGTTGAAGGTAGGAGGAAAGAGCTTTTGCCACACAACATTGGAGAGAATATGGTACACAGAGGAGCTCTGAGGAAGGCTACAGAACCGCACTTCTTCTGGGAAGGGAACAAGATGCTTACAGGAACAGCTGCTCCACAGCCATCATTAGATACTGATCACTGCTCTGAAGGCCAGGTGCCTCAAGAATTATTGGATTCGTTTCTCCTTACTAATAAGCAGCATCCAGGTTTCTCAGTTGGAGATAACTAGAGATTTTAAATGGAAGGAAGTTTCATCTCTTTTTATACTTACACATTTTATTTTTTGAAAACTGGATTCAGGCAGTCTGTTGTTTATCAAGAAAAGATTTAACTAAAGAAAGGATTAGTACTATATGTAAGCTCTTTGCTGCCTAGGAACTTGCACAATCTCTACAGGCACTTGATCAAATGAAAACCTAATGTACACTGTGTAATCTAGGTAAGTACTGGCTCATATTCATGGAATTAAAATGCATGCTTAATTAAATCACATTTGCTGGTTATTAGGCATAGTTATATGGAGGGGTGCATTACAGTTAAACACCATTTATCAAACTACATTTTCCAGCTGACAGTGAACAGAAGAAACATCTGTAGTTAGTGGTCTGAATTAATGTGATCCAGTGACCTGCTTATGTGAAAGACTAACTTATTCAGCAAAGAAAGGGTCTTCTACTTTTTGTACTCTGAAGTAGTTTCTCATCTGTTCAAGATTATAGTTCATTCAGAAGTTGGAAAAACAGATGAAAATACTGTCACTATACTTAGAAAACAATTATCTGCTTATAAAAATATCTTTATACTTAGAGAAATGAAGGACCCACATAATACAGAAGTTATGATCAACTCAGTGTTTTGTCTTCTTTCAGAACTTGAACAGCAAGTATTCTTAATTTACTTTGGAATTCATATCACAGAACTAAGGTTGACATCCATATAATTGCATGCAGCATTAAAATGTATCTTTTTAATGCTTCACTACATCTGTAGTGAATTTACCAACAAGTCAAGAGCTTCCTCTTACTCTTGGAATAAGTAAAGGTGAAAAGGAAATAAACAGTTATTTTGTGTCTACCACATATTCTGCATATGCTTTAATCCTCACTGGGAAAGTAGCTGCCATCATATACAAAAAGAGAATACATTTCTCTAGACTGGTATTTGTTTATGTAAACAACATGCTGCGAAAGTGGCATGAAGCACAGTAGTTCATATGACACCACAGGGCCAAGAATTGCCTCAGGTACTCTACTACTGTATTACTGAACTCTACTACTCCACATTAACTCTTGAGGGTTTTAGACTGCTTTTAAGTACTACACTGCAGCATTCATGAGTCTACACCTCAAAAGAGCCCCCCATATGACTTAAAAGAGTGTAAAAAACAAACCATTCTTCATCATTAAAAATAAAAAAGCAGTTCCCTTGAACTTCAATCACTGTCCTCCAAACTTCTGAAAGAATCTTCAATAGGCAGAAAAGTCTCAGGCAACTGTTTTTTGACAAACAGGATGAGAATTACTTACATTTGTAGTAACAGCCTAGTGACTGATGAGAGAGTAGATGCTCCCATTAAATGAATCTCTTAAAACACAAAGTATCACTAGCTAAGTACCTTTCCAAAATGTGCAGGACAGCTCTTCTTCAAGTTTGACAGGGAATAGTTTCAAAAGCCATTTTAAAACCCTGTAACAGCTGTTTACAAAACCTAATTCAGCTACCATACAACAAAATACACTCACAAATACACTGCACAGACTTTGGAATTCTGAACAAATACATAAGTTAAACAATTAATTTGATTTAATTTTCATCTGTGTTGATTGTTTTGCAATTAGTAAAATCACAACGGGTAGTAGTGGTGGCTGGGTGCTGGGGGAAGGGCAGAAGTGCAAGAACCTGTAATTGAAAAACTGAAAAAGAAATGGTAACCAAATTAAATAAGACTTCTTTACCTGCATATTAACTTTTTAATGAAAGAAAGCACTGCTGCCAGGCAAGTACAGACTTTAAAGAGTCGAAACTGTGTTATGGCCATGGTAAGAAACCCTTCCTGCAAAAGAAAAAAGTTAGATGCAGAGAATTATACATCTTTATACAGTACTTAAAGCCAATTACCGTAGTTGCTACTAAGCTAAGAGTTGAAACTGTGAATGTGAAACTGTATTAATGCAAGGAAAGAGAGCAGGTACCTGTAGCAAAGATGCTACCTGCCTACTACCAGGATATTTCACTGATGTAAATAAAACCAGTATCTAATATATAGGGCCTTTAAAGAAACAGCACAAAATCACAGGAAAAGTCACAGTTAAAGACACTTTTAAAGGAGAAGCGCAGGCAACCATTTGCAGGCCCAGTGCAGCTGATCTGTTTCAGACACTACCAGTGGCACTGAGCACTGGCAGTGCAAAATAGAATAATCATCAGAGAGAAGCTCTTGCTTGCTTAAGCATGTCTTGCATATACAAATTATAGATTTAGTCATTAAGTGAAACCCCAAAATTAGCTGTTTAAATTTATCTTCCATTTTGATGGAAATGTATGATGAGAACAATCATTGCTTATTTTAGAAATAGTCTCACAGAAAAAGCATCATCAAAGAAGAGTGTTCATCCTGTGTGAACTACTGCACCAGCTAACCCACAGAACTATTGATATTTTTATGCCTCACTGGATCATGACAGCAAACACGGAAAAGAAAAAAAATACATCTTTGGCTAAAGTCACTCCTGTTTGTAGCTACTTTCTAGTGACAATTTGATAATCTAGAGAATTTTTACTCATATCACATCATTCCAACATACCACCTCAAATAGCTACAGACTGACTCAGAAAAATCTGCTGGAATTCAAGGATCCCTCTTCTACAGGTGAACATTCCACAGTAAAGAACAAGAGGTTAGGCTTCACAAATAGCTTATCATTATATGCATCTACACTTGTAACATTTTCTATTGCAAGTTTAACATACCTCCTGGAGAGAAGAGAAGGCAGCCCTGTGACATTTTCCTCAGGCCATGAGTATTCCATGGAAGGACAGCTTGATTTCAAATATGCTATGGCACTTAAATCACTTTTTTTATTCCAGGCATTAAGTTAGGAAGAGTCAGGAAGGTGGATCATTAGGTAGGCTGCTCCAATACTGTCCTGAGGATTTTATTAAAAAGGTACATAATGGGATTTGTGAGCTTCACAAATAGATGTATTTTTATTGGTGCTCATTTGCTAGATAATGTAACTACTATTAAACACTGTAGTAATATAGTACTGGGAATATTGCTTTACATATTGTCCAGAACAGGATTTTCTGCTACTGAAAAAATCAGGGGCTATTAAACAAACAGGCCCTTCTACTGCAAAATGGAAGGCTTAAGTCAGTAGTAACCACTAAATTACAGACGGTACTACTGACCTGTCCCTCAGGAGAAAGGCTTCATAGGGCACATATCACCTCTACATCAACATTTGTGTTATCTTATTTCGTTTCATGGGAGACTTAAAAATATAGAGACAGTTTATACAAGGTTGGATTGGCTCTTCATCTAACGGAATTAGAAAGCAGTCAGTTCCCACAAAGAAGCAAGAACAGACATTGTCCGACATATTCAACCTTTAGTTTAAAAGACTGCACCATCCTTTCATATTATGCTCAAGCACTTCCTCACCTTTCAGAATGAGCAATGTTGACAGTATCTAGATGACAGAAGAATGCATCAGTCAAGAATCTGAATGATTGGGAAATAATGGAAGTTAGTGAAAGAAGAGTGAACAGTAATAAGATGGAAAGTTTTCTATCCTAAAGGTAGAAATTATTGCAAACTAAAACTGAATTAGTGAAAGAAAATGTTATTTTTAGGAGAGGCAGCTAGAAGTTATCTGCCTGGGATTTGAGGCATGAAGAGCACGTGACCTGCTGAAATGATTGTAAAAGTACATCTTTTCTGCAAGGAAGTTTGTTCAGAAGCTCACTCCACTCTACCAGAATTCACTCTTTTATTAGCTTGGTGGGAAGGAGGGAAGGAGTAGAAAAGTACTCAATATTGGCAAGAGTAAAGCTCTTTTCCCTTGTTCAGGCTATCTAACTGCTACACTGGACAGTACATACAGACAGTAAATTTAAAAAACTCCTAACTATTTACTGAGAAGATGGTTTTAGGAAGCCACCAAAAACCTTTGCAGACTCAGTATTATTTATGCCTCAAATCAAGGAACTAGGAAGATTATTAAGTGTGAAGCTAAAACCAGAATAATGTTCAACTGTGGTTATCAAGATATATATATTTATATGTGTACATATGAATGAGTCCAGTTTTTAACTCATCTCCATTTTTTCACATATCAAATTGTATACTGTATTGAGGTCTCAATATAAAGATAAATAACTGAAACACAGGAACTCTGGCTTGCAGAGTCAGTGGACTTGTGAAGTCCACCGTTGACAAGAACTAATCACCAAACATAAGCCATTTCCCAGGTCATTCCCATATAAGAGTGACTACATTTCCCGTATTACCAGTGTGCCCATCTGGCAGAGTTCAATAGCTATCATTACTCCCCATGAGAATCAGGTAATTTGCACCAGTCACTTTCCACGTACCAGGCAGAGATTTTAGAGCCACAATGAGACATATGGCCAGTTAACATATTTGTGATAGAGCTGAATTTCATTTCAGCTGAGCTAGAACTAGGCCCTTCAAAGACTAGACTTGATGATCCTGGAGGTCTTTTCCAGCCTTAGGGACTCTATGATTTAAGACAGTAAGTACTGTTTTGTCCATCTCCTTTCTGAGCACTGATTGCTGTCTTCCCAGTTAAGCTCTGTACACTATGAACTGTCAGATGCACAATTAGAGTTTTGTCAACAATATTCTTTCAGCCAGCCATAGCAGGGTTAGCAATCATTTACCTTTAAAAAGAACTTTCCTGAATTTACCTTGTTTTTATACTGCTATTTATGATATGAAGTACACATGTATTAATTTAATTAATATTATTTTTCATAAACTAATTTAAAACAAAATCTTGAAACAATTATTGTCTCAAGATAAGGATAAGTCAAGCATTTTCCCCTTTGTTTGAAACAGTACTTGAAACATGTGCATTGTTGCTCTAAGAACAGCACTACCTGAAAAGTTAAGGATTTTCTAAAGGTTTTGAGTTTTGTTTGGTGCCTTTTGGGGTTGGGCTCTTTTGTGCTTGGGAGTTTTGTTATGTTAATTAAATTTCTCAAGATAAGCCATTTTCTATTTGGAAGCAGTTGCATGAATACAGATGCACACAGAACCCTAATTTTCCTCAGTTCACCACGAACTTAATTCATGTGATATCATTATACTAAACTTGTTTAGTGAAACAAGGTGTTCATCCTTGTCCATCTCTCTCAGACACTGGAAGGAAGCACAGCCATGTATCTTTTTGTCCTGGGAAAAAATACTGAACAGTGTAATGCTAAATGGCAGGCCCCAACATTCTGTCTTTCTCTTCCTAAGCCTTTCCTTGATAAACAAACCCAAAAGGAACAATAACTGTATCACCAGTCAATTACAACACAGGATGACAGAGACATAACACAAAGTTGCAGTGCTACATCAAGAATCCTAAAACATTTCTTTATATATGTAACATATAGAGGCAAATGTGAAACACCAG
Organism: Donacobius atricapilla; assembly: GCA_013397315.1. NCBI lineage: Eukaryota > Metazoa > Chordata > Aves > Passeriformes > Mimidae > Donacobius > Donacobius atricapilla. Next base: position 19,282 of record WBMY01005575.1, on the reverse strand, counting down.
ACTAAAATTCATAAAATCTGGTAAGAGTTGTCTGCCAGCCTGATACATCCTTCTGCGCATCACACCTCATGCCTCAGCTTCCCATTTATAAAATGGGATGGATTTCCTTCTTCCACTACTGGAATTGCTTTGTTACATTTATGAGACTTAGGGTCAAATGAACTTCCATTACAACAGATATAAACAAGCAAATAAATCAAGACACGAATCCTAATGAATTTAATACTCGTGGCCAACTCAACAATTCTGTAACAGACACCAAACTTACATGGAGTTTGACTTGTGCCTCTCATACTGCCTTCCACTGGTAAAAAGTCACAGCAGGTGTTCACATGGAATATGAACACAGAAAGGACTAAAAGACAACAGCCACGAGATGTTAGACACTTCAGAGCCAAGAAGAATGAGGAAACTTAAACAGTTTAGGGACCCCCAAAGGAAACAGAATGAAGGGAGGGAAAGTTCAGAATTTTAATGAACATTTTTACTTTGCTTACAGCTTGCAACAGTGGCCTCGTTAGAACTCCTGGCATCTTTGACTTCACTGACAGTAGCCAGCATAGTCCTCCCTCAGGGGGACTGGTTAGTCAAGTATGGTGCAATACGTGAGACTCTCACTGTTTATCATTGTATGATAAGCACACTGGCACCTGGAGAAACACTTCCTCTTTCATGTCTAACTGTACACACAAATACCACAAAACAGGATTTCTACAGACAGAGCCAACTCAAAAATAAAGTCACTTTGGGGCACTAAAATTATTTTAGACACTTGTTTTCTCTTAGTGAACTCATCTTTTACTGTCACATCAGCTTTCTTTCACATCAGCTCACTTGTGACTCTGGAATGTAAATGTGAACACACCTTGGAATCAGTGAATTTAGCCCATATTAAACACAGCTAGATAAATAACCAGACAACGATGCCTAAAATAACCTGCCTGTAACTGAAAGCCTCCCCTCCAATTTACATAAAGAGACAGAAAAAAAGCTTTACCCTCCTAAAGCAAAACAAGGAGTTGATTTCCTAGTACAAAAGACTAACGTGGCCTTGAGTGTTTACAATTGTCAGCACCAAAAATCCATACTGGTTCAGTAGTGCTTTTGTGTTGTCACTAGAACAGCTGATAAAACCCTAGCAAAGTTTCAGTGGTAAGGATAGAATTTCTTTAAAGTTGATCTTGTATGAAGTTCTAAATAAGTAGTGGCAGCATCAAAGATCAGAAGTAGGTTTATAGGGAGATGGAATTTTATTAAAATTAGTTGATAGAGATAAAAAGGAGATGAAAAAAACTGTTCTCAAGCACACAAACCCTCCTCCAAATCATGTACGTTACAAGATGTATAAAGACACTTTGTATTTTAAAAGAGACAACTTGATGATTCAAGAAGAGCTTTCAGTCAGGTACTGAAAGACAAAACCAACACTTCTGGAATTTCAAAGACAGCAACCAGGACTCTGTTGCCTGATGAGAGGTTCCACTGCCCTCTTCCTGGTTGATTTGTTTGGTTCCTTGGTTTTTTCATCACTTTACACAGAAACATAATATTGGGAACACTTGTGTATGGAGGGAAAAAATCCTGTCTTGACCACTGAATCTGATAAATAGATATATTAAGTGGCAGCGTGACTGAACCTTAAAGCCATGCTATTATGGCATTAGGGAGCGAAGCAGAATCAAAAGGGAAGATCAGGAGGCATCTCCTCTATCTAATTGTAGGTTATTGTGGGATGTTTATAGAGGTACTGTAGTTTCAACACTGATGTTCCAACTTGCAGCGCAAATATCCTCAGCAGTTAAAGTAGCTGGGACAGAAGACAGCTCACTCACACTAATCATAGGCAGAGTAAAGTCATCCAAGGCACTCAAATCTATACTATCAAAAGCTGCAGAAGATACCGAAAGTCAAGGCAGAATGTCTGTCTCTCTAACTAAAGGCAGCAAAAATTAGGGACTGCTGGCAATTCCTGAGCTATTTCTAGACACCTAATACTCTGATATACAACATACAGAGTTTCAACTCTTTTTAAACATGTTACTCCCAGAGCCATAAAACTTATATAGTAATACCACATCTCACCTCTTCCTCTCCAAGAAACAGTATAGCTGCACCCTCATTAATGTGAGCTCCCAAACCCTTCTGTTTTGAATGAGAACGAATTCTACTCTTCAAGGCAATATCAGTTAAAATAGAAAGTTTATATCCACTGAATGATAAGTTGTTCTCGACAATTCCTTACCCATACATGCCACTGTCTTGTGAAAACCAGCATACAGAACACAGCTTGAAGAAATATAATCTTGTGGGACTACACTACAACTTCATTCACCTTTGCAACAAGTATTTTACATAACGCACTAATTCACATAACTCACTTCACAAAACTGAGGTTCTCAGACATAGAACCAGAGTTTAAGAGACTCCAGTTCTGTTCCAGTCCTTATTTGTCATCCTGGACCTGAGTTTTCTGCAACTACACCGAATGCCAGAGGCAACAAATTAAGACATGCATTGTTACTACTACAAAATCATCTTGCAATGCCTGTCCTGACAAGAACCAGCTATTTACAAATACCAACACTACAAGACTGCCTAAAAAAATCTCTGCAGTGCACATGTGTATTTCCACAGAGCTATAAAGCAGCAAGCTACACCATTTTTCATTAGATATGCAACTTAGGCACTTACACTGTGAATTCATGACCAAAAGCAGTGCTCTACCATTCTACTGACCAGCCAAGCCTTGGATATTATTAGAGACAGCACAGAAGCCAGACAGTCGCACTTAATTTTTCTGTGAGCTGTTCGAGATTTTAAAGTACTATGAAGTGTGCTAAGAATTTTTCACACCGCGTATTATTAAATTTGCCCGTCAGCGTAAACAGTAGGATAAGCCCAAGCAATGCCGTCCCACCACGAGCTCTGACAGCACGCCTGCCCTCGCCCTTTCCCACAGGGTGCCAAGCCCCTCAGTCCCCAAGCGCTGCCCATCTACTGGTCCGCCGCTTCATGTTCCTCGCAGCCCGTGAGACTCCGCGCACTCCGCCCCGGAGGGGCCTCGGACCGGCCGTGCAGAGGCCGCGGGCCGGCGCTGCGGGGC
>WBMY01005575.1:0-16168 GCA_013397315.1 Donacobius atricapilla | reverse complement strand
CGCCGGGCCGCCCGCGGCCCGGCCCGGCCCGCCAGCGCTCTGCGCCGCCCGCCCGTGCCCACAGGCTCTTTGGCCTGCGGGCAGCTGCGAGAAAAAGGCGTTGGACTTCAACCGTGCCGGGTTGCTGCATGCGTGGCAGTAAAGGCGTTCCTCTGTGGTCGACAGGATGCTGAGCTGTACATTTGGATGTCGCTAAAAAGCAAACATTGCTGAAGTTCCTTCTGAGAGGTACAGCCCCAGTGTCCCAGTTTGTTCACCAGCTGCTTGTCCATTTTAATGGCTGGTTAAGTGATGTTAAGGTTAATGTAAAGCACACCAGAGCTCTGTGTAAACCTACAGTTGTGTTACACTCGGTAGGTGAGGTAAAGGGGGCGTTTGTCACTTTCTCCCATAGAAATCTAGTCAGTTCTGGAGCAGCACTAATACACCACTAATTTCAACTTAACTCCAAGCTGTAGCACTCCCTTTTTTGTGTTCTCTTTAAGTATCTTCCTCTAAAGACTTCCTGTTCTGCCACTGGATTTACTCAGCTGCTGTGTTCCATATGTGTGTCAGGCAGTGAGGAGGTGGATGATAGGACGATGGCTCTTGTGAGGAGGCACTGGTATCAGATAGAGTTCCTTCATTTTGCTTTTCCCATGTCCTAACAGACACCGTGACTGCATTTCCACAACTCTTCATCAGGAAGCAGGCCCCAGAGGGACAAGGAGCCAAACATGATATAACTGACCATGGGGCAAGAACCCTGCCAGCCAGGACACGAGCAGGGTGATCTGGGGGCAGCTCATAGTCCAGACTGACAGGTAGGTTGAGGCAGATCTGAAGACAAGCCAATGAGTCTGTGCTGGTCCAAGATCAGTGGTGTCCATAGCAAGTTGTGACATGGTTGACATGGTTGTGGCCAAGCCTAGGGGCAGCACTCCTATGATGCTGAGGTGGGTATTGACACCCTTATGCCTGCAGAACCTACCTTCAATAAGAGAAACCCATATGCAATGCTGATTTTAATTTTAAAACTATTTTAAAACCATTTGTGTAGCAGAGGTATACCTTTCAGTATAACTTTATATCTAAAGCAGAAACTGGAAAATAATCTTTGTCTACATTCACACAGAATAGCAAAACTGCAAGTGTGACACGCTGGGAAAGGTCAGGTTATGAAGATAGCCAGTTACATTTCTTTTGAGAAGACATTCAGGTTTTGGCATTACAATCTATATATTCAGTGCGGAATCAGCTACTGTGTGAAGGAAGGATTTTAACATATGCATATAAACACCTACACTTAATATAAAAACTGCCAGAAAGGTTCACCCACACTATCTTCCTAAATGCACAACAGACCTGGGTGTGGCTGTTGCATTAATGAAAAAATGCTGGAAATTGGCTGACCACTTATGGAAAATAAGTCTTCTCTAAAAACATAATTATGCAGTTTCAAAATTAGTAATAATATAAACATATCTTAATTTCTAAAAGGAATGTTCACCAGGATAAATACTTCATTGTTCAAAAATGTCATTAACCCTCAGCTCTGAAGTTTTAAACTTGGATTCATTTGGCTCAGTTAATATTCCTAAAGACATCACCTGAAGTCTTGGGTATTTCATTGCCATATTGAATGCAGTGCTGCTACAGTATACTAGGCAAGCTAGAGAACTATATATTTTAGAATCTTTTACAAATATTAAGACTTAAACACACTAAACCACATTACCTGACAATTTGCAGGTGTGCTAATGTCTCTTCTTCTATGGCAATTTCCATCACTTGAAAGTTTGATAGTTCCATTATCCTGATACATTCATGTCTACTTACTAACCTCATTCTGTCTGTAAAAGTGATACAATCTCTCTTTCAATATGAATTCTCCCTCCTATGGGATATGTGCTTCATTTGTTTGTTTGTTCTCTCAAGTGGTTTATTAAAGCTACAAATAGCTTTTTAACTAAGAGTGCCTTTCCTCAATGACACTCCTGATGCATTTTGTAGTAATTCAAGTTTTACATTTATGGAATAAATCTTACCTTCAACAAGTGTTTGATTCTGGTCAAAGTAGTTTTCATAGTTCTAACCACAAAAAAACTGCAGGTTTTTACTGTAAAATTCTGAAGTAATTTTATACACTGCTGCTACAACTTTAATCATTAAAACATCTTGAAACATCAGATGAGAAGAGACAGTTCCATTGTTAGATACATTTTCCATTCCTTTTTAGTATTCCTGAGCACATATTTTGGGTAATATCTAAGTACTGTCCAAATAATTTGCTTAAGTTTAGACAAATATGTATCCTAGCTTGTGTGAAAATATGACTCAAGTAAGTAGCCAAGTAGTCACAAAAGCTCCTTTTCTCTCTAAAGGTCTTCCTGGCTGAAGCTGTACTCTCCTCTGCCTCTGACAGCATATCTTAAATTCCTTTCCTTATGCCCACTAAGGCTTGATATACCTTGTAGAGGAAAATTCCAGACCAGTGATCTTGGTAAGAGGCCTTTATGGGAAAATTCAACAAACTGACTTTTAGCAAGCATATAATATACAAAAATAATATTTATAACTTTGAAATGGAGCATGCTCCAAGCAGCATTTTTTATAAGCAGTGGCCAAAAGAGGCCAAAGAGCAGCAGAGCTCTTTCCTTGAGCTCAAACAACTGTGTAGGTCTGGTCTTCTGCTGGACTGGGCAGTTTCATTGCACCCCTGAGAGTGTTTCAGGGGTTCTCTCTCCTATAAGCATCCCTCTCTGAGGCTCTGACCTTCACACTGGAGCCTGGCCAGCTGACAGGACCTTTCACAAGGCAGAATCACCAGTCAGCCTAGAGGAATACCCACCTCAGGCTGAAACAGGCAGGCTGGTTTCTTCAGTGTTATAATAACTTAGAGGTGATAAGGAATGTGTGATTTTAGCCTAGTGCTGAGTAATTTCATAAAGAGACTATCCTGGGTTCTCCTCTCTGCTGACAGCATTGGCTCCCTCTTCCTAGGATGTTTCTGTATTTAATATGATGAGTTAATATGCAGAATAGATGGTAGGAGTGGTACCAAAATCCAGTTTTCCTTGTACCTGCAATATTACTTATATTTCTCAACTAAAAATTCGGGTGAGGATAATAGGACCTCCTTTTTTTTATACAGCTAATTTATCACTTCATTACTAAACAGAAAATCTTCCTTCCATTCTGTCATATGCAGCCATTAAGTAATCTTTCTTGACTTAAACACACAGCCTGTCTTTTGTTCTTATGAGGTAAAAAAAAAAATGCATAAAGTTGAAGTTATCAGAAACTGGATCCTAGGCATGGTGTTAGCATTTGAATTCAAATCCTCTAAATACTTGAGTATCTAGCATGTTGCTTTATAAAAATATTTATTTACATCGATGTGTTTGTGTGTGCATGCCTGCAAATGTATTATTTGAAAGAAACCAGGAGAGAGAGGGCATAGCATAGAAACATAACATCATGAAATTTTATTGGAAAAAGCATTTGGGAAAGCAAAGGATTTTCTTTCAAGGGTTATTTTTGGTTGTGGTTGGTTGTTCAGTTTGTTGGTTGGTTGGTATTTGAGGGGAGATAATAATGAAGCTGGTCTTTATTTCTTCATACTTTGTCGCCCTGATTTTTTCAGCCTTCTCTTCTGTTTCAGTTTCATGTTTTAGGTTCTTTCTCATGCTCTGGTCTGTAAACACAGCCAATGTAATTATATAGTTTCAAGGTAGTTTACATTCTTTGTCTTAGAGATATGGACAGCTGATGGACAGTTGTCCTGACCAATGGGATGGGGAGAGGTGTCAACCTTCTCCCCTGATCCCTGGCCTTTGTAGATATACTATATATGGAGTCAGACTTTCAAACAAAGTAGAGTTTTAGTTCATGCCTTCTGATCAAAGTGTGAGTGTGTGTGTTTGTGTGTGTGTGACGAACTGTGTCAATACTTCAGCATTTGTTAGAGGAATTTCTACAAATTTAGAAAATGCAAGTTCCTTTAATTTGTGCCTTTTGCCCGATCAAATGGTCTGATTTCAATCAGGATTACTCTGAAGCTAGGAAAAGAACTTAATAGAAAAATAATAATAATGAGTCCTCACTTTTCCCATTTAAAAACAAATCAGTTCATCAAAAAAGACCTATGTTATAGCCCAAAAACTTCAAAACTTGCATTCTTATCTGAACACCAGTGTGCCAAGACCAAGTAGCTGTTGGAAAGTGTTGAGTTCCCAAAATTTGTCTAAAACAATGCCAGCTTCAGACAAACCTTCCTGACTCAGTAAATTTTGGACTGGGAAACTAGATCCCAGTTTTGATGTGGGAAAAATTCAACAGCTCATTTTGAATTTAACTGTGTAACATCATGCACAGTCTTAAGGAGAGGGCAATCAAAGAAGGGATATGAGGAAGTAAAATAAATACATTTTTTCATTCATTATACAACTTCCTTGTGAGGGAAAGAGGAGCGGCAGACACTGATCACTTATCTATGGTGACCAGCAGCAGGACCCAAGCTGTGTCAGGGGAGGTTTAGGCTGGACATCAGAAAAGGTTCTTCACCCAGAGAGTGGTTGGGCACTGGAACAGCTCCCCAGGGAAGTGGTCACAGCATCACTGACAGAGTTCAAGAAGCATTTAGACCATACTCTTGGACACATGGTGTGATTCTTGGGGATGGTCCTGTGCAGGGCTAGGATTTTGACTTGATGATCCTTGTGGATCCCTTCCAACTCAGCTTATTCTGTGATTCTGTGATTTTCAAGTTTTCCTGTTCACTTCATGATAGTGGGGAAGTAGTTGAAGTTATATTTATCATGACAGCAGTCGGTAGGCTGAAACCAGGCTTAGATCACACTCTTTTTGCTTCTTACTCAACAAAGGAAGAAAAGTCTGTAGCATCATGCAACAGCGTGTCCCTGAAGCGACCTGCACCTCGGGGCCCAGTGCCGCTCTGCTAATAAAGGGCTGACGATAAAGGTGAGGAGATAGGGTCCCCTTTGGAAATCTGGGTGCTGTTTATTGTCTGCATCATGGGTACAGCCTCAAATGTGTTCCAGGGATGAAAGCCAAAACAGGGCCAAGGATCCAGGGTTATACACCAGATAAACGGGGTGGTCCCGAGGGTCAGGGTCCAACAGGGATAGGGAAAGATGGTGCAAAGGGGTGGCTAGGAACCAGGGGGACTAATGGGATCCCAGGGGTGGAACACTGCGGCAAAAATAACCCAGTGAGATTCAAGGGAAGGCAGAACATTCTAGGAGGCAGGCATATATGGTGAACAGGGGCTGAACAGGTTGACATAATACAAACCAATGAAACAACGAAACCTAAGAAATATTAACACGTGGCTGTGAAGGCCCATGGGAGGAAGGTTTTTCTCACCCTAACCTAAAAGGGTATCTCTCCTGGTGGCAGGCCCCTGGGCCTCCGCAGAAGTCCTCTTCTGGCCATTGACTATTTCATGAAACTCCTCCTGCAAAATATGTATCAACAGGTATTTTGAAATGTAAGCTGAAAAACTCAAATATTAGCAAATTGATCCAGGGTTTGGGGAGAACCTTAGAATTAAATGTGCATGAAAATATTAACAGATTAGCTAGAGACAGCAGTTTTAATCCAGGCTGCAAAAAAAAAATTTGTAATGCTTCACTTTTTACTGCCTCTTCCATCGTAGATTCCAAGGACAGTGCATTCCACCCAGCTGTGTTTGGGGCTAACAACTTATGTTCAACTCAAGAAGCATTTCTCTTTGTGGAAAGTGTTTATTCTTGCTTTCCTTCCTCCTCTGGAAGAAACTGATCAACTGCTGCCAGCTCCAGGGAGCATGAATAGGTAAGTAACGTATTTCCAGAAAGTTTGATTAACTCTGAACTAAAGCAGTTCTTCCTTAAAGGCATGTACTCAGGAAAGCATTGAATAATGAAGGATCCACCATACTTCTTCACTGTTTGTTCTAGTGATTAATAAGTTGTTCTTTTAAATTTTGTCATCTATTTTCATGCACTCTGTAATCCTTTCTCTGTTAAAGTTTCCTTTTTTTCCTTTTTTTTCCCCTGAGAAGATTATGACACATCACAACCATATTTTGTATCAGCTTTCTTTTCAATAGAATAATACTAGGAGATTTTTCAAGCTTAGCTAGCAGAGCTTTACCTCGGTAATTCCCCTTTCTCTTTCAGTGCTCCATTTGTTTTCCTATTTCCTTTCAAAATTGCAAATTGAGCATCAGACTCACCAGTGCAGCTTACAAAGCTAGGATCAGTGTTATGCTCATCTCTGCTCATATGTGTTCAAAGAAGCTTGGAAGCAGATGCTGAGTCTTTCCCTATGATTTCCAGTGCCATTGCTTTCCAGGGAATTGTGTTGCTTTTGCCCTGAGCACTAGATGCAAAACCCCAACACTGTGCTGGCTTTGTACACAGACAGTGGATGAGAGCCAGGCTGCAGAAGAGGCCAGGTGGCCCTGCCCTTGTCAGTGTTTACCCACAGGCTGCCAAACACAGATTTGATCAACAGCAGCTTTACATCTTACCTCAGGATCAGTGATCGAAAGAATGGAACCTCTTTCCTAGTGACTCCAACAAATACAAATTAGCAGGGATTTCTTAGAGGGACATTTTTCATAATCTGTTACTAAATCACTAGTTAAAAGCTAAGCATAAAAACGTATTTAAAAAGAATACTGTTCAGATGGAAAGCATCATGGTAAATGTGAAATACACTAAAGTGAGATCACATCTTTTATTCCAAGCAGAATACCAATGAACTTATTTAGTACACTAAGGTGGCAAAATATAAATTATTTATGAGGAAAGGAAATTGGGTTTCCTCATTTTGAACTCCAGTCATTACACATTTGGCTCTGCAGCCACAGCTGTTTCTTTTTTGGAAAATGAATAGCTGAGAAAAACAGGCCAAGCAGAACACAACTCTGATTTCAATTGCAAATACTTGGATATTTAAATAAAGGCAAAGAGACCCAGCAGGTAGAAACACTGGATATTTTTCAATGCTCCAGTGAAAACTCAATCACTAAGTTAAAGCCAAACTCTCAAGATATCACAATTGCTACAATTAAACATTCCATAAGATGATGGCATGGATGAGATAATGCAGAACTGTCACCTCAAAGGACACTCCAGAGAGAAATGAGAAGCAGCAAATATTTTGTAATAGCACTGATGGAATCTTACTGGATTTAAACAGACTTCAGATGTATTTGTTTGCCAAGTGATAAAGGGCCATAATGAAACATTATGGCAGCAAACAAGAATGAAGAAGGAACAGGGAGAAGATAAATAATACTGCCTCCACTCCCCCCCAAAAAATAGGAAAAATCTATGATAGCAAAATTATTCTAAGACGTGAGTAAAACCTTGACATCCCAGCAGAAATTACTAGTGATGTCACTGGCTTGTAACATTTTTTGACTGGACTGCGTCAATATAGAGAAGTATTCATGGGAGAATAATTACCAAACAAATTAGAATCAAAGAAATTTCAGCTCATTGTGCATTTCAGACCCCTCAGGGCCTGACTAAGGGATAGGCAAAGCTAGCTTTTTTCTATTGGCCTTTCATTGACAGCAGTAGAGTATTCAGTTTGCTGTCACATGGAATTTGGATTAGTGCACATCCAGAGCTATACCAATTTACTCTAGCTGTTATCCAACCCATTATTTCCATGTCTGTTTACAAACTATTTTATTTTTTGCAGACTTGTCTACAAAAATATGAAGCTGAACCAGCTACTGGAATGTATATGCACTAGGCCAGCTAAAAGAAATGTATTCCAACAGTTGAGGTAATTCACATAAATCCTGCATTCTCACTTCATGGCTGTTTAGTTGTGGGTGCTGTCTGCCTTTGTAAGGAATCATGACATTAAAAACGCGAAATTTTTGAAGAAAAATCAGTTAATGCATCTATCTGTCTGTATATGCTAGAGGTATGGAACCTTTAAAAACACAAATCATTGTATTTTTCAGTACGGGAAAAAGAACCTCAGCAGGACAATTCTCTGACTGAATCCTAAATGTTACTGTTTTCAATACTCAATCAAACTAGTAGAAACTGAGACTGTGCAGGGAACAGTTGGCAAAACAAGCCAGCCTATGCATCTGCAAAAAAACCTGCAGTTAAAACAAAAATATGAGGGCACAAAGAAACCACCTCTCATTGCTGATAGCACCTCAAATCTAACTTCATTCTTAGAAGATCCATCGAGATACCTCTGACCAGGACACTACAGTCTAATTTGGATCTGCACATATTGTCCAACATACTCTTTGCCTGGCTACTTAATGGAGGCTGCAGTGGTGTGATTAACAGAACTCACTTGGGGAACAAGTGGTTTTGGGCTGCTCACATCAAAGAGCAGCCAGTGGTACTCTGAGATAGGAGCTACTTGTGTGTCTCTGGAATGCAGTCACTCTCTTCTTCCTTCTTGATCTCTGAATACTCTTGCATTTTAAGCCAGTCTGGGCAGAACTTTACAGCTTATTTTTGGCAGCATGTGAAAGAGCTTGCTGTCAAGCCTTTAGCTTCAGGTTGATCAGCACAATTTTCTGAGAATTTGTACAGCATTCAGTCTTTATTCTGTGCCAATTATGAGCTGACTGCAGAGGACTACATTACACTTGAAGGAACTGCACTTCAGCTGTCATGTTCCAGGTGGAGCTTCAAATGTTTACAGATGAGACAAGTCTTCCACAGTTCAGTGTATGAATATCTTAAATCTAGCCCTCTCCCACCACAGTGAAGGCAATCAGTTGGTAGCTCTGGAGCAAGTTAATTGTGTGCCTATGACATGATGCAGCTGTTCATTAAGCGAAGACTTTTAAAGCCCTGTGCAAAATATTGAAGAATGTTAGTAAAGACCTCTAAGAACAAAAGGGTAACACTACTGATGGCATCTTAGAGCTCTGACATATGTAAAACATGCTCAGTAGCATCTATTCTGCTAGATTGTGTGAAGAAACATAATGTACTCCATCAAGTACTACCATTGGGCATCCATCAAGTCTGGAATGAAGAACTCATGATAATTATACATATATGCAATTCAAATAGAACATACAGCAAATAAAGTTACAAACATTGAATTAACATACTGGGGTAGTTTGGCTGGGATGGAGTTAATATTCTTCATAGTAGCTATTACAGGGCTGTTTTCTATTTTTCACAGGCTGTGCTCACAATAGTTTTACAATAGGAGTGTTTGCATTATTGCTGAGCAGTGCTTACATGCCATCAATGCCTTTTCTCCTTCTCACTCCACCCCACCAATGAGGCGACTGGGGATGCATAAGGAGTGGGGAGAGGACCCATTCGAGAGAGCTGACCCCAACTAGGGGTCAGCACTTACAGCTGGAGGGAGATTGAAAGGGGGGATATTTGGAGTGGTCGCATTTGTCTTCCATAGTAACCAGGGATGGAGCCCTGCTTTCCTGAAGGTATCTGAATACCAATGGGAAGTGGTGAATCAATTCCTTGTTTTGCTATGCTTGTGTGCATGGCTTTTGCCTTACCTATTTAACTGTCTTTATTTCAACCCACGAGTTTTCTAACTTTTATGCTTCTGATTCTCTTCCTTATCCCACTGGGTGTTGGGGGGAGTGAGTGAGCAGCTGTGTGGGGCTGAGTTGCCAGCAGGGTTTAATCCATGATACATACTGAATGCAAAAACACATTTTAAAAAACAAGATGGATCTTTAAGTGAAAGAATTGTCTTCTTTCTGACCTCCACCATTATTTAAAACCATAGAGGCAATGACATACAGCAAATATGCTCAAACTGACATGAAAATAGATTTAAAACAGCACAGGCAAGGCCCTCAGGAGGAATATCTGCAGTAGATTCACAATCCTGGCCCCAGCGTTGTTTCAGTCTTAGCAGCAACTTGATCTCTGTAGACAAAAGATGTTCATGGCCAATTACGTCTTGCCCCGTTGATGTTGATATTGCCCTGTTTATACCAGTTCCTGTCTACAGCCGAAGTTCCCCTTTGGCTGTTACCAGACTCCTCTCAGACCGGTTCGCCGTCTCAGGCTGGCACTGCCGCTGTCGCTGTGCTCCGGGCTGAGCGGCAGCGAGGGGAGCGCTCCCTGCGCTCTGTGCCGAGCACCGCAGCTCTCCCGCAGCCCCTCGGCCTGCGGAGAGCTGCGGTGCTCGGCATAGGGAGCGCTCCCATTGTCCCGCAGCCCCTCGGCCTGCGGGGCAATGGGAGCGCTCCCTGTNAATGGGAGCGCTCCCTGCGCTCTGTGCCGAGCACCGCAGCTCTCCGCAGGCCGAGGGGCTGCGGGACAATGGGAGCGCTCCCTATGCCGAGCACCGCAGCTCTCCCGCAGCCCCTCGGCCTGCGGGGCAATGGGAGCGGCCAGCAGCCTCCCCTTGGACCGGGCACGGAGCCCCCGAGTGGCTCCGCAGCAAGGACGGAACAGCACAACCCAGCGGCACAGGAACGACTTTCTAAGTGACAGCTTTTACAGCATTCTTCTCATTAGGAGTATGAATATTATGTTGAGTCAGTAATATTTCATAATAACCACCAAGTCACAACAGTATCCGATTGCACATTCAGTTTCTGCTTATCCTTGTGCTTCTCCTCCACTTTATAGCCTATTCTAAACCACAAATACAAGATGGCAAAAATAAAACATTCTCATTTCAAAGCCTCTTTCTTGATCATCTGTATTCATCAAATTTATTTTTGCAGCTATGTATAGACCTGGCTGATGTTACACTTCCAGATACAAGAATTAAAAATGTATCATGTTAGGAGACTTACAGTGGCAAATTATTGAACTATACTTCTATATCAAAAGGCCCCAAAGATCTACATATAAAAAAATATCAGTAACAAGGGCAAAGCTAGAAAACAGTAGTTGTTCAGAATTAGAACAGCAACTAAAGTAAGTGTGAAAAGAATTGCAGATGAAAGACACAACTGCCTTTTTCTTGAAGAACTCAAACTCTTATGAATTGCTGAGTAAATAAATACTTGCAACCCATGTCAGAGCCTTCAAACAACTCATTCTCTAGAAAAGCAGTACAAAGGGAATTTCACCAACAGTTTCACATAGTCTTAACTTTCTCCTGCTTACTCTGGGAATGTCAGAAAGGCTATGCTCAGTAGTATGTAATATCCCATTTTCCACACTTTTTTTTACATCTTTCTGCATTTCTGGTCAAGATACTTGCTAACTGTGCTTCTTTTCTGAAAATCTTTGCAAGGTTCCACAATTGTATAGTTACAGATTATTAAAACTTGGACCAGCTGACAGCACATTACAGTCCACTGAGAGAGAGAACCACCTTAGAACCATGAGTCCACAAAATTTTTTATTAAAATAACACCAAGTTTAAGAAATTGATGCAGTGCAAAGAAAATTTAATGGTTTTTCATCCTTAAGTATGTAAACTGCATTCCAATCCTGACATGACGGATGTAATATAGGAAACTATCCCAGATGAATGTCAAAGTTAAAGACTGGCATGCTGTGCAAGGAAGGTTCTTATTCTTTGCAAGAGTTCTTTCTTTACACTGTCTGGCACCAAAGCTGAAACACAAATAAGAAAGCAAAAAGTAAAAAAAAGAGAAAATAAAAAGTATGTTAAAATTGTACTTTTACAACAGCCATTTCTATTCTTTTATTGTTCTTGCAATTCTGTTTATACCTAAAGTAACTAAAACTACTTGATTTTCATATAGCACATCTATATTTTTCCCATTTAAAATAGGCTAAAAATTGGGATCTATTGAGAACAATGATGTTACTGGTCTTTTTATTTTGCCTATTCATACTCCAGAAAATTGGAAAGTTTGAGGAAAAGGATTAATCAATGGGAAACAGGATATAATCACCAGTACAAGTGTGATTATCCTATCTTTTTTCCTTCACAAATTTAAGACAAAAAAGAAAACTCAACCCTGACCTCTGAGTAAGGGTCTCGAGCAAGCTATTTTGAAGGCCTATTTTTATTTAGAACCTAATGAAGTTTCTACCACTAACATCAAACCCTGCTAGAGAGCCCAAGAGGAACAATATAAAGAGGACCGCAGTTTCCTTAAGTGATTTCGTTTCTTTTGTATCTGTATGCTATATCCTTTACTCTTCCCAATCCCATTACATTAGAACTGTTAGTTCTGATTTTCCATCTTGAAAGACTTGGAATTCTAAAACATCTGTGTTACATACACAGCTCAGGACCATTAAGTCAATTATAAAAATGAATATAGACATGACCAAATAATGTAATCTGCAAAAGTAATCTGAAGGCTGCTATACAATACAAATCCACATGTTTAATTTGTAGTTAATATCAGACTATTAACATTTTTCCTTGAATTCAACACAGGCAAGCTCATGATGCTGCTTTCAAAATATTTATGAAAAAGAGGTAGGCATGTTTACTGATGTATGACTCCATGCACATTTGCATTTTCTTACCTCTGCCTTTGGGAGTGATTTCTGCCACCAAATCATCAACAGTAACATGCTCTAATCCTTTTTCTTTAATGACATCTGGGGAAGACCAAGACCAATACTTTAAGTGTTTTAATCCATTCATAAAATGACAAAACCTGCTCTGGTGATTAAGAGGCAAAACCTGCCTAGATAGTCATGAAAGAATATGAAGAAGCACAGGACCTAAATATAGGTTATTAGCTCAGTACCTACTGCACTGTACAGCGGATTTTAGTCTCTCAGTTATGCCATAGGTTTAAGGATGGGAACTTGTCACTGCTGATGCATCTTAATCAGCTCATTTTAAAAACAAACATTAGAACATTTTATCTCATCTGAGCATTACCAGATGTGCCTGTTACTGGAGTGTTGAAGCAGTTCACAAGTTGGCTCACTTATTTGTTAAAACACATTTTTTACACAGTAGTAAGAAAGGTGCAGCTGGAAAAACACTTTGGAAGATACAATAAGGAAGAGCACGGACAGTAAATCCTTACTATTCTTCCAATTGGTTTAAACAATATTTCTGTACATAATTCAGCCAAGTCAAAAAGTATGTCAGAGAGAAAGAAATAAATCTATAGCAAAATAAAGGCTATTATTAATACACATCAGTATTGAAATGACTGTTTATTTATAGTGCCTTGCACACTACTGAAAAATACAGAAGTCAAAGCTGAGAAATAAGCTCAATTCAGTAGCATGTTTAAACATACATGGCAAGTTGCCAGGGATACATTCCTCTTGCCCAGGTCTTGTTTAAACTGTCAGTAAAGCCTTCAACTGGGACTTTTATTTGGCCAGAATCTCAGTTGACTAGAAAGGAAATTATTAATTGACCACTGTTACCTTTGCAATGTGCCTTCAACTGATCCTTCCAGCCACATTCAATTAACTTGGCTCTCAGCAACTCTTTAAGGCTGTTAAAACAATATAAAACTTATTAGAACAGCAAACATTCCTGACAGCTTAAATATGCTCCAGTTTGAAAGTCAAGCCTACAATTACTACCCAAGAGCTCCCAGACCAGCAGCAGAAATGGCTGAACAGCAGATGAATCCAAACCCAAATGAGTTCCAATTTCAGTTTACCATGTTGGACTTTGAGGATTTGGTGCCTCTGGAACTAAGTCACAGAACAGCTTCAGGACATTGATGCTGCAGTCACAGAGAAAAAGGTAGAAGCCCTTGAATTAATTGAACTGAGTCTACTCTAGTAGCAGACGTATGCAAACTTTCACAATTGGAGTACTGCACCTGATACCAGGTCTTTTAAATAAGTAAAACCTTCTCCCTCATCTTTGGGGAAGAATTCTGCACTGCTCAACTGCAGGTTTACCTCCCCAGTTACACATTACCTCCTTCTGGGTGAAAATGAAGGATCTTGTATCTTACCTTCCTAAGCATGGCTAGCTATGTAAGCTTAAGCAACAAGGATTCAAGCATTAACAGAAAAAACACAACAATCTGCCACAATGAAGCATCTGTCTGTCACGGTCTGGTCAGATGGTCAAGGTGCCGCCACCTTCCTCACTAGAAGCGTCTTTAAAAAGACACTTGGATCGATGGAGGCACAGGCACTCTCAGGCAGAGAGTGATTTCAGCTCTTAGGTGCACTATTAAGTGCAGTGATTCGCTCTTTGAGAGGCTGCCTGAGCAGCAGCAGAGCCACGTTTGCCACCCCAGGTGAGGCAGGAATAAAAGCAGCAAGACGGGATCTTCCTGATCTCCAGGAGAGCTCCTTCATTCCACAGGCCCCGAGCAGAAAGGAGACAAAAGCTCCCAGGGCAGAGGGATTATATAGGGTAGCCAGGGGGGTGGGGTTTCACACCTTGGCCAATGGGGAGAGGAACTGGGAAAGGGATCAATCAGGGGAAGGATCCAAATGGACCAATTGGCTGGGGTAAAAAAGAACCAGTGGAGTATAACTGATTAACACATTTCTTCATTAGACATGGCGAGCTGTTTGCCAGGGTTTCTCCTTTGGGGGTTGTGTTTGTATTCTGTCTGGCCTAGCTGCTCTGTTTCTAAGGGGGCATGTTTATATTACTGTCTGGTTCTTTCCAGGGGAGTGTTTGAATTAACACTGACTGGCTTAGCAGCCTCCACACTACCCCATATATCAAAATAGAATACTAAAAGCCAGCTAAAAAAGTGAAAATTGGTAGTAAAAAACAGAAGGGAAATGAAAGTAAGATATGATAAATAACTTTAATATCTTTTACCCTTTTCTCCATTAGCTAGCAAGCCTGCTTATCTTGTACTATCCTAAATAACTCTAGCAAAACCCTGTTTTTATGAATGAAAGGATTGTAGCAAGAGGCTGAACAGTGTAGGTCTAATCCCTTTTAGTCAGTGAATTGTGTAGAGGGTAGATAAACTGATGACAAAAAGCAGAGTAAGAATACAGGTGAAATTGGCTGCCTCTGGATATTTCTTAGTTTAAGAAATCCAAGTGCTCTGCCTCTGATTACAGTACAGCTCTGATAAAGCCTGTTTATGACAGCTTTTGACATCCTGACAGAACCCTTCCTATTCTTAAACTAGCATGAAACAGATCTCAATACCATATCAAGAAATTGCTTGCTTTGCTGAAGCTCTGTCTAATCTCTAAAGGGATGGTCACAACTAGGAAAGGTGTAGAGCAGAGATGTCACATCAGGATACAGAGGTTACACCAGGTACAAGGCTATGCCATGACCCAGGAAAAAGAATTCCTCTTATACAGGCCTTTAAAAATGAAGGAAATAGAGTGCATGGTGTTGCAAGCACAGTGAAACGATGAGGAGGGAAATGTCACTCTAGTGACATGTAAATACAACGTCACTAAAACAGACTGGAGAGACAACAGCAGGCCAAAAACATTGTGCAATTTAGTTGTTTGCCTTTTCTGGGATCTCTACAATGACTTGCACAAGTGTTGCTATATGTATGCTACTATGTATTGCTTTACCTAACAAGAGCTAGAAACACAAGAGACACTTGAAAGCAAAAAGGAAAGTTTTGTTTCATTCTCTCTCTATCAGGAAAAACAAGATTTAACTGCAACAAATTGTATGGAAGGATGATTCTTACATGAATCTAGGACATTCCAACACAAAATACCTGCATAAGAGAAAGCTGTAGAGTTCCTAGGCCAATTACCCCATCCTTTATTTCCCCACTAGCTCTTTTCAATTGGAAAACTAAAATAAAACTGTTCAAAAGGCATTTTAAAAATAGTTTATATAACACTCAAGACTTTCACGTGCAAGTATTTAAAAAATTTAGAGTTGAGCTTACTTAATTCCGTTTACTTTACTTCTAGGTGTAGTACAGGTTTGATGGATTTAAAGCTTCTCACCAGCATGGAGTAGGAAGTCAACTTACCGTTCTCGCTCTCCTGTTTCTATTAGCTTTTGGTTAATGGTTGCTCTCATCTGCGCATCTTTATTCATTTTTGGAAATCTAGGTTTTCCACAAACCTACACAGAGCAAAGCAGAGTTTCGACAAGTGCTGGTGTCATTCACTCAACAAAAAAAAGTCACCAAAACAGAATGACATGCAGTGTTCTGTCCACTGACACATCCCCGCGGTTAATGACCGGAGCAGCAGTGTGTGACCGGCTCCAGGGACGAGCTCGGCACGGCACGCACCCGGCTGCCCGAGCGCCGGGCACCGGCACTTCCCCGGGCCGCCTGCTCGGGCACGGCCCACCCTCTCCGGGCCTCTCC
>WBMY01005574.1:326788-342928 GCA_013397315.1 Donacobius atricapilla | reverse complement strand
AAAGGCATTAGAGAATCAGTCCCACACCAAATTGGCCTTTAATAGGACTCAAGAGAAAGATGAGACCCCAGCCAATTGGCTGAACAGATTAAGAAGAAATTTTCAATTGTATTGAAACATAGATCCAGACAGTCTAGAAGGACAGGTTCTGCTAAAAGTGCAGTTTGTCACCAAAGCATGGCCAGATATAAGAAGAAAACTAGAAAAGATAGAGGACTGGCAAGAAAAAAGTATAAATGAATTGTTGAGAGAAGCCCTCAGGGTATACTTGAGGAGGGAAGAGGAAAAGGCCAAAGCAATGGCCAGAATAATGGTGGCAGTAGCCAGGGAAACACAAAAGACAAATGAAAGTCAGTCTAACCTCAGGTCCACGGATCTAGACATTCATCCAGGGTAGACTGGGATAGGGTACCACCCCAAGTCAGCAAAAGACGGACCCAGGAGCAGAGTTGGACTCATATCTCCAGGGTAAAAGGACCAGTGCCTCCCTGAGACAGTAAAACTGACCCAGCAATTCCCCCTGCTGACACTGGTGGATGGACTGCAGAACCAGATCCTAAAGACCTCAAGATAACCCTGAAGAGAAAACCAAAAAGTAACTAACTACAGAAACTGATTAATAAATCCTTGCTGAGAACACCGTGAGAAATGTTTCTCTTACAAGAAAACTGTAAGACTAAGACTGAAACATAAAGTTAAGAGGTTAAGTTGTATTACTGTGTTTTTGCAAAAGTTTAATGCTGTATTGACTGTTAAGTATGTATCAATCTCCCCTCAAATCTCCCACAGAGCATTCTCTAAGAAGGCACCAAATTGATAAGGAAGAGAGGAGTGAAAAAGCAAACAGATCCAGGGCTCAGGTCTTAAACCAGGGAGTCTCCCCGGTCCCTAGGAGGCAAGCCCAGGTGAGGTCCAGCGAGAGGACTCATACTGGACTCCTAGGAAAGATGGTGTGGATCTGGTTAATAGGTGGCGTTCTGGGGAACGAAGAGCCACCAGCGTGCACGAAGCGCTACCATCCACTGTATGACGGGGAGAACTTGAATTCTCTCCTGACAGTGCACACCAACCTGAGTCCCAAGTGCTTTAATAACTTCCAGTTAAACACCTGTCAAGAGGGCAGGAAGGTTTATTGACTAGTAAGAAATACAGCCCCCTTTAGGCAATGCCTATTAGGGGAATGCCCGATGGGAGATACTTGGATTTGCTTTAAGAAAACAAATAGCCAAAAGGGAATGGCCGACCTAGTAAAAGAAAAGCAGCTCATAAAACAAGAAAGGAATGACCTAGATATACCTCCAGGGAAAAACCTTTTTATTGATTTAGTGGAGAAAATCAGCAAAGAGTTAAACCTAACCGACTGTTGGGTCTGTGGTAGCACGCAAATGACTGAAGTTTGGCCCTGGGAGGGAATCAGTCTGACCCCCTTAGAGATCTTAAGGTGGAAGCAAGAAGGACAGGAACCAGAGAACCCCAAAAAGAGGGAGAAAGAACAGTGAGACCTCAAACCAAAAATTATTGGAGAAAAATTTATAAAAAAGGACCGGGAGAAGGTATGAAACCCTGGTAGGGAACATGGCCTGTAAGAGATACCTAATAGTAAAAAACCTAGGCACAGGTGGGTACCCTGAGAGCCCAACGGGTACTGGTGTCTGTGGGAAAGAAAGAAAGAGGGTGCATATACCATGAAGGGTATCAACTGCATGAATGTACTGATAAAGGGATAAATCCCTTTTGGGGTGTGAAAAGGCTATCTAGATACTGGGAACATGCCTTTGAGACAGAGGAGGCATTCTGGGAGGCTCCAGACCACTTATTTTGGATTTGTGGGGATACGGCGTATACCCGGCTTCCCGGGGATTGGGCAGGGAGCTGTACCATTAGCATTATAAATCCAAGCTTCTTCCTACTTTCCAAGGAGTCTGGAGCATACTTAGGAGTCCCAATATATGATGACATAAAGAAAAATAACAGAAAGAAGTACCCTCAACATAGGCGGGGCCCAGAAGTGGAAAAAATCATCCAGACGTATGGACCAGGCACCTGGGCTCAGGATGGATCCTGGGCATACAGGACTCCAATTCATATGCTGAACTGGATCATCAGACTCCAGGCAGTATTAGAAACCATCTCCAACTGAACAGCACGAGCCCTTGACCACATTAGTGATCAGCTTGCACAAACAAGAGCAGTGATTTACCAAATCAGGCTGGCTGTAGATTATCTATTAGCCGATGAAGGCGGAATATGTGGAAAATTCAATTCATCAGAATGCTGCCTGGAAATTGATGATCGGAGTTCAGTCATAAAGAACATTTCCAAAGAAATCCAAAAACTTGCCTATGTGGGAAATCAGGAATGGACCCCCTTAGTAGACAGTAGCTGGTGGGATAATTTCTGGTCACTAGGAAGAGCTTGGTGGAATAAAGTGTTATTTATTCTATTATGTGCCATGACAGGATTGTTATTTCTACCTGCCTACTCCCTTGCCTAATCCGAACCGTGACCTCTACAATCCAAAACAGTTTAGATATCCAAAAGTCCTCTAAAGTCATGGTAATAGACAGCCAAGAGCAAGAAACTCGGGAGTCCAAGGCTCACTTCGTTCTAAGGGCTAGAGCCCTTGAAGTTTTCATACGCTGTCGGCTGAAATTCACACTCCAGGTGAATCAGTCATTGATCCACTCCTTTTAAGGCGTTCCTCTTGGAGGAATGCCTCGTGCTCACAGGCAGAACCTTCCAGTCCCGGGGGAAGCCCCGGGAGCGGCACCGCAGGCGACGGCGGAGAACCGCCCGGCTCCCCTCACGACTCTCCCGCCATGGCCCGCCGCGCATGCGGGGCGGAGCGGCCATTGCCGTCAGTTCCGGCGGCAGCGGGGCGGCTCCTGTCCCGGCCGTGAGTGCGGCGTCCCTGCTCCCCGCCCGGCAGCCGCGTCCCCCTGAGCCGGCTGTGAGTGCCGCGTCCCCGCTCCCCGCCCGGCAGCCGCGTCCCGCTGTCCCGGCTGTGAGTGCCGCGTCCCCCGTCCTAGAGCGGTTCCTCTCCCGGCTGTGAGTGCCCGCTCCCCGATCACCGCCCGCCCCCGCTGCCCAAAGATCGGCTCCTGCCCGGGCTGTCAGTGCCTCCTCCCCCGTTAGCCCCCGGGTCTCCGCCCCAGAGCAGCTCCCCCGAGCCTTTCGCTGCCCCTGACGGGGCTCAGGGGGGTGTGCGCCTCTGCCGCGCTTGGCTCTTGTGCAGTTTATTCATTTTCCCTGCTAAACTTGGCCGGCCCCAAGCGGCAGATGCCCGGGGACAGGGAAAGCGGGAGCTCCCACCCCCTGCGTCCTCTGCTGGGGGGGAAGTGTCAGGACGGTGCTGCTGCCCTGGGAATGGGGCTGCACGCTGGGAATGGGGCTGCACCTCTGTGAATGGGGCTGCTCCCTGGAATGGGGGTGCACCCTTGGGGACAGGGCTGCTCCCTGGAATGGGGCTGCACCCGTGGGAATGGGGCTGCATCCCTGGGAATGGGGCTGCACGCTGGGAATGGGGCTGCTCCCGGGAATGGGGCTGCACCCCGGGAATGGGGCTGCACCCTACCCCTGGGAATGGGGCTGCACCCCTGGGAATGCGGCTACACCCTTGGGGATGGGGCTGCTCCCTGGGAATGGGTCTGCACCCCTGGGAATGGGGCTGCTCCCTGGGAATGGGGGTGCTGGGCAGACCTCGGGCAGTGCGGTGGGAGAAGGGAGGCACAGTCCGTAGTAAGAGGAGCCCGTTTCCTCAAGGCAGTCTCTGTCACCTGTGTCCCCGTGGGCTCGGAACTCGTTGTTCTGCTTGTAAAACCAATAGTGTCAAGTCTAAAGCGGGGCTGTGTTTGTTTTGTCTGTGTGTTTGTTTTTGTGGAAGTTTAGGGGGTTTTGCGGGTTTTTTGGTGGTATTTACTGTTCAGGGCTTTGGAGCTGAAATTCACAAAGGGATCTCTGGGGTCCAGGATGTCTCAGACATGAAAGGACTCGGGGATGTGCATCTTCATTCAAAACATAGCTGCAGTGCAGTGATCGGTTTTAGAGAGCTCAGGAGAAAAGGGATTCTAAATACTTCAACATAAAGGCAGAAAACATTGCTTGGTCCTTACCTATGTGTGTTTTGAGAAAGCAAGACTTTGCTTTTCCTCAAAAATAGGTGTTCTGCTCCTGATTTTCCTCTGCTTGGCCATGTGGGAACACTGACAGCTGTGTAAAGTTGGGTGATCCTGATGTGGTGCCTGTTTACATCACACCCCACAAAACTTTGCATATTTCCCCAGAAAATGACACTGAAGAGCCTGAGTCTGACAGCCTCTCCTGAGCTGGTTCTGCCCAGTGGCTGTGGTAAAGACTTGTGTGAGCTGGCTTGTGTGGCCTCACAGGGAGTGAGATTCGCTTGGAAACCCCTTATTTACAGATTTTTGTTTGATAGGTGACTAAAAGTACTCCTTGTGCACAGTGTAACATCAGTAGGTTGCATGGTTGAAGATTTAGTAAAATAATGAAGCAAATAGTGGCACTGTAGCACATATATTCAGGATGCAGAAGTGTTTAGCATCGAAGCCCTGGTTTGATTCAGCAACCCCATGTACTTCTGAACATTAAAAAATAATACACGTTTTTCTTTCACTAGCGTGCAGTTGATGCAAAATGAGTGTTCCTGACTACATGCAGTGTGCTGAGGATCATCAGACCCTCCTGGTCGTGGTTCAGCCCACTGGCATTGTACCTGAAGAGAGCTTTTTCAGAATCTACAAGCGGATTTCAGCCGTGAGCCAAGTTAATGTGCGCGACTCGCAGCGAGTGCTCTACATCCGATACAGGCACCATTATCCCCCAGAGAATAACGAGTGGGGGGATTTTCAGACACACCGCAAAGTCGTGGGCCTCATCACTATCACGGAGTGTTCTTCAGCAAAGGAATGGCCTCAGACTTTTGAAAAATTCCATCTGCAGAAGGAAATGTATGGCTCTACCCTCTATGATTCCCGGTTGTTTGTCTTTGGGCTTCAAGGAGAGATTGCAGAGCAGCCCCGCACAGACGTGGCGTTTTATCCCAGTTACGATGAGTGTGAAACTGTGGAGAAGAGAATAGAAGATTTTATCGAGTCCCTCTTCATAGTACTGGAGTCCAAGCGTCTTGACAGAGCGACTGATAAGTCTGGAGACAAGATCCCCCTCCTCTGTGTTCCTTTTGAGAAGAAGGATTTTGTAGGTCTGGACACCGATAGTAGGTAAGCAGCTACTTTTGGCAGCTCACAGATCTTAAAAAAACACATCTGTGGCACTTGGCAGCCTTTGGGATAAGCCTATTAGAAAGGACAGGGTGAATCTTGTTCTAACAGAGGCTCTGCCCTGATCTTTCTGTGTCTACTTGCTGTAGTTTTAAGATAATTTAACATGTAGTCGCATCGTATTTGATATTCTGGGCTTGTTTATATATATACATTTAATTGATGAAGCTCATCAAATAGCAGGAAGAAGTCACAGGAGTGGTTTGACAGATGCTGCTGTAATGAGACTTTTAGCTGGAAAGCTTCCAGTGTTTTTTAGACAATACAGCATTAATAAAAAAATCAACATCAATGAAATTTTTATATCATATTGAGTAGTATTTGACTAATCCTACTTACTGTATTTTTTCCATTTAAACCTCTGTCTACTTTTTCATTCTATGAGACAATGACTGTTTATTTTGATGATGAAGTCCAGCATCCTTCGCTGTCCTTCTTTGTCTTACATAATTATTTGTTACCACTTTTACCTGTCTTGTTTTGCTACCTGTTTGGTTTTTTGTATGTTAAGAGTTCTCTCCCCCCATTTTTCCTTCCTCCTTATTTGCATACTCATCTGTCAGATTTCAGTGTTGCCCAGCTCCTGTGCAAGGGATAAGTAATTCTGGCTTGATAGCTACAGGCAGGTGCAAAATCTGTTTGACTCTGCTGTTTGCAGTCAAAGCCAGGGGATGGAAACAAGCACCTTTTGTTCTGGCAGAGACAGAGGTGGGGAAGTCCTAACAAAACTCAGGCTGTGTGTGGAAATCAAAGTGTTCATATCTGTGCCGTACTGTAGGGATGCCAGCAGAGGTTATTAGTGTGTGTAAAAGCTCTGAGGTGTCCAGGCAGGTTTGTGCAGCTTTTAGATCACGTGAATCAGCTCTGCCTGCAGAGTTAGTCCTGGCCTTGGAAACAGGAGGAAAGCAGTCCAGGTTTCTAATTAGTTTGAAGCCTTTTGTTAAATTATCTGTGGATGCTTGAAGGACCATCAGTACCCTGCTCCTCTTTGGTGAACATTTGAACTGGCTCTGACTTGTTGGTCCCTGGTTTGTCCCTGCACTATTATTCAGTTATCAATATAAATTACTATGGTACTGCTTTTTGTACATGAGTGGTAAAAGTTGTGTGGACTGGACAAGCCTTTTTAGACTCTTGTCCTTAATTACTCCGTTTGAATTAAATTTGGCTGAATGTAATCAAAATCTCCTGTTCCAAATAGATAGAAAATGACAATTATTAGCCAAGAATCTCAAAATCAGAATGAATTCTGCTGTTCGGTTATGTCTTCTAAAAAATTGTAATTTGGAAATCGGTTTCTTAGATAAATGACTTATTTCTGAGCAGCGGCTGTGTTGTAGCTAGTGGGAAATACTCCTTGTGAAGTTCTGCACAGGTGGGGAGCTCGAGTGTCAGCAGAATGTGTGTCCACACATCTCCAAGCAGGTATTTGATGCTGTTACAGTGAGGAGTTCAAACAGATTCTGTGTGATGCTTCAGTTCTTTGCAGAATGGGAGGTGTGTGACCCTGCCTGTGTAGACACAGGGCTTTATCCAGAGTTAATCGCTGGCTCAGCTCTGCACACACCCTTGCTGGGAGGTTCGAATACCAAGCAGGTTTTCAGTAAGTCTGGATCAATGGATGTACTTGAAATGTTTGCTGCACCAAACTGCTCAAGGAAAAGGTGTTAAATATTGTGATTTTTCAGTTCAGTAGTAAGAAAGTTTTTCAGTTCTGTTTTGCTGTGGAGTTAGTACTTCTGTTTTTCTTTTAAAGTTTAGGATTTATACATTAAAACTTCAGAAAGCTGAATGAAAATACATTTCTAGCTTCTCTGCTCAGGAACCTTCTGAGGCACCTTACATGAAGCCTGGTGCATCTCTGCCCTCTGTTCTAAAGCAGAAATTCAGGTCCATGGAATTAGGTTTAACTCAGATCAGTTTATTAAAGTAACTTCCACTTTCAAGCCATAGTGTTTGGATGTGAGCTGATGATAACATTGCATTTTATTACTTGTGAGGATTTTTGTTGCTTGGGTTGCAGTTCACCAGATTTTATTTGTGCACATTCCCTTCTGTAGTGACATATTGACTAATTAAGGGAAAACACTGCATACCAGGGAGAGACAGGGCCAGGAAGGACCTTCTTCAATAGAGGCCAGTTTCTGTTTTTGCAAGATGGGATGTGTAATTCTTTTCAGGGAGGCCTCAAGGTTTTTTGAATGCAGGAAGTGGGTATGAGAACATCTGGTAGAACAACTTCTGCTACTTCGTTGGTTTTGAGTCTGTCAGCGTAATGATTTTACAGAAGGAAATAAAAACATGATGATATTGAGATATTGAGGCAAATGAAACAGCTTTTTCTAGAACAGGTGGAAATTTCTAAAGGGTTAAGGCAAAGAAAGTCCCTTGATCTTTGTAATATACTCTCTATTTGCAATTTCTTGCAAAACCTTCCCGTCAGTGTGCAAGCAATTACTTACAAAGCACAAACGGTCTCTATTAAATAGATGGCAGAGAGGAGACCCTGTTCTTGTAACAGAGGGTGTGTCTGCTGCTGTAGTTGTGGGTGCCCACTTAGGCTAAATAAGCATATCTTTTCCTATGACTTTTAAAATTGAAGTTAAATGGCAGTGTGTAGCAAAGGTCTCATTAAATGTGTGGTGCAGCTGTAACCTGGAGCTATGGGTATGAGAGATTGAGGGAAAATACGTTAAGTATTTACATGGGCCACATAATTCTGATCACATCATTTGAAGACTAATTAAAACTACTGAACATAGTTTGTATCTTAAAAGATATTCTTCTCTAAGTATTTTATGGTTATGTATTGAGGTTAATACTTCTGTGATGATCAGGGCTAGAGATATAAACCTGATCTTCTCCCTCACCCAGTTAGAAGACTTTCAGTAGCTTGGTTGCATGATAATTGCCATGGAAGCCAATTGATTGGCTTCTTTTAAGATGCAAAATTCATAAATTAGGAAGATGAATTATTATTTCAAATAAGGTAATTCTTGGGAAAAGTGAGGATGATCTTTGTCTTTTGCAAGTTGCTTGTGTAATGAGCAGGAGAGACACATTCCCAGAACTGACTGAGATGACAGTGTACACGAACTCACTGAATTTTGTGTGTAAAAGAACTTTTTTGGGCTGGTGGAAAACTTTATGTATAAAAAACAGTGGGTTAAGTCCTAAAAAATTTTTTAGGAAGGTTGTCCTGTTAAACAGAAATTGTAGGACTGAGAGGTCGAACTTGGTTTTATTCCTGGAGCATTCAACCAAGAGGGGATTTTGGCAAATTGATTTATTTTTTTCTTTCTGTTTCTTCCAGCTGCAAATTGGATAAAATATTTATGTGGTCACAGGGCTGCTGAGGATAATTGAGAAAGTTTCTGAAGTCAGTTGCACTTGATAGTTACTTGTAGAAGCTGAGAGATTGATGTAGAACAATGGAAACACATGTTCTCATGATGATAAAACCATCCTGCAAACTGAAAACTAAGAAACATGTGCCAGAAATACTGAAAATCCCATTTGTTTGAAGTTTTCTGTTTTATTTCTGTTTCCAGCTAAAAAATAAACATACTTAAGTATGATTATAAATCTGCTTGGATAAGCTCATTTTAATGTTGTTTACATCAGTTTGTGTCTTAGGTCCTTTCTTTTTTAACATTGGCATCATTTAATGCTGTGGAGGGATGAGGCTGCAGGGCCCTGTTTGTAGATGTGCCTTTCTCTACACGGTGTCATAGCTGGGATTTGTGCACTGATTTATCAAAGTTGATGATCTTAGTATGTGTATGTGGCTGTTAATTTTCTTTCTGTTCTCTGTCTTTCTAATTTCTGTTTTGTTCCTTTCTGTTTTTTTTTCCCCCCCTTCTTCTCTCATACTGCCCTGTGAGTTTGTTGTTGGGTCTAAAAAGGTAGGATGTGATTGTGTATCTTTGAAAGTAGTTAGCTTTATTCCCATGTCCTGCCTCTCCACTCCGCCTTCATTGCATATCTTAGTGTTGCTTTTTATCTTTATTTTTTCAGTACACACAAAGATAATTGCTGCCTGGAGCCTCACCACTGCAGTTGCCCCCTTTTGGCGCATTTGGCAATTATATTTGGTAGCAATGCTGAGTTTTTTTGTAGGACACACATAGTCTGCTTAGGTGGCTGCTGGCCTCTGGAATTTGCTTTATTTTTTAAACTCCAAAGCCATGAAGCTGTTGCTGCCTGTGTTTGATTTCCAAATTCAAAAGTTCTGGCAGTCGATGCCGTAGCTGTGTCTCTTTAAGTCTGGATAATGTTATGGTTGGTGATATCTACAGCTCTGCATGCTAACTGGAATTAGTAGAACTTGTTGGAAATTTTTGTTGGAGCATTTTGCATGATTACACTTTTGAGAATTGATTTTGCATGTTTCTTGTTTGTAAATTTATCCAAATTTTGAGGATCCAGAAATTCTGTCAAACTTGTTTCTGGATGGTTTGTAGTGAAAATAAATTCTGTCTTGAAATATAACTCTGTTGCACTGAATTTTCCATAAAATTATCCTAGGATTCTAGAAGGAGCTGGAGATGAAAGAATAAAGCACATATTCTGTAGAGCAAATGAAGCAGAAAAGGAAATGAAGTAGTTTGTAGTTCCTGGAACAGATATATTGTCCTCCCCTTTGAAACAGTAGCAGTGGTCATTGGTCATGATTGTGGTGATTCCTGTGAATATTAGAGTGCATTTGGTAGAGAATTAACCCAACTAACTTTAAAAAATAAGATTTTCTGTAGTCAGTGGAATTTTTCCCTGCGGTGAGGCCCATCAGAAGAGGAGTTTGGGTGACTGACACCAAGCAGCATTCCATGGGTGGTTCTGCATGAAGTGCCACTGCCTTCCCTGGGGATGTTTCAGAGTGCATCCCACCCAGGAAGGCATTTGTAGGGGGAGACTTTGGGTGCTTCTTTGGAATTTAATGTCGCAAATGATCTTCTGGAGGAAAAATTAATAGGAGCTGCTCTTGGCAGTAGGGTGCTGCAAGGAGCTGGCTTAGAGAAGGGCTGGCCTCTTATCCTAGAGGAAGTAGTTGTTAATTTACATGGGTTTCCTGTCCCTAAATAGATTAGGATTAAGCAGGAGAGAGCTGAAATATTTAAACAGTGTTTTAATAAAAAATGAATCAGAGAGAAGATATGTGTAAGCTTCTCACTTTCAGGTTCTTCAGCTAAAGCTGTGAAGCAAAACTAGCTCAGTATTAAATTGAGCAATCATCTTTTTATGCATATATATATATATGTATATATATGTGTGTATATGTGTGTGTATATATATATATAGACACATAGGATTTTTTTCCCATTAAATTTGCACCCCAGGATGCATTGAAGAAGCAGTGAGTCTCTTGGACATGATTTTAAGGGCCTGATGTTGTAGATATTGGATTGTTTTAAAAAATAGACTTCCCAAATGTGAAGTAAATTTAGTTTTGCTATCTATGGAGAGTGGGTTTTGTTTCAATGAAGTCTTTACCTTTTATCTTTTTGGACGTACTTGAAGTAATTGAATTCACTGTACCTAATTGTGAGTGCCTAATCAAGATAGTTTATACATTTGTTTGGTACAAACTTACTCTGTAATCAGTGAGAAAATATTTTCCAAGAGGATGGCAAAGACTTGCAGGGACTGTAAGAGATGGATCCTGTTTTGCCAACACCTTGAAGAGCCTAAAAATAGGTGGAGTGAATTCAGTTTTTGAATAATTAATAGTAAAGTTCTTCATCACCAGGAATAAATTATCTGTTTGTCTACAAATAAGGAGAGTTTCCCAAAGAACAGTGTTTTTATGAGCAATGTTTATTGATGTCTGGGTGGATAAATGCCTTCAAACTTCAGATTTAATGATGTGGGCATAAATCAGCAGCAGAATTAGGTTTGGAAGAGCTGGTGGTGAGGCCGTGTGATCAAAACTGTTCTGCTACCAGGTCCTGATTTAGGAGTCAGGCATCATCTCTTTTCTTTTGCTGTATGACTCATATTTATGAACTTAATCATCTGCTAGCTGGAAAATGGGGAAGAGCACTTAGGAAGTACAGTTTTGAGAGAATAAGAACTTTAATTCGTTCATGAACATAAAACTTGAAAGTGTGGAGACAGGGAATTGGAAGCAGTGGCATCTTTAAAAGGAATTATAGCTGTGTAAGGAATCAGTGATTTTCCAATTCCACTACTTACGTAAAAACCAAAAAAAAAAGGTAAAGCAATATAACATTTACAATGTTATTTTCAATCTGGAGAGCAGAGAGTAGGAAAATCTGATTTATAAGCAATATAAACTCTCCTGTGCAATGCTGATTTCAGATTACAAAGGAACTTTTTGATACAGTTATTTTTCTATAAAAAAGCTCAGACTGAAATCTTGGTAAGAGTTGATGCCCTTGCATAGTTTATACAGAGCAGCTTTAGCTTTCACTTTGAATTTTCTTGCATTTTTGTCCTTAAGAGATCTATAAAATACATGCTTGTTGAAAAATAAAGGACAACTATTTCAATTCCTGACACAGCTGAAAGATAAAGGACAACAGTTGTACTGAGCTTCATTTAATGTCAACACTTTCACATCAATTTGAATATGGTGTGATAGATCAGAATAGTGCAAACATTTATATAGAAATTATTTATAAATGGTCAGATGGAGACGAGCAATAGGAGACATATTTCTTGTCTCCTTTTATTATTTCCATTTTTTTTTGGTAGACAATAACACTGGTTCTGATAGCTTTTCTCTTTAGTTTTTGTAAGGCCATTGTCTGTACTCCTGTATAGCTTCTCTTTTTCAATTTCTGTCCCCCATTCATATAAATCAGTTACTTTTTCTTCGTCTCCTTTTTCCAAACCAGCTGCAAGGAATAAGACATTATTTGGTGGCTGAAAAGAGTTTATTTGGTGTAAACTACCCAAGCCAAACTGATAGCCTTGAAGGCAAATAAACCATGACGTGTAATTGTTTGGATTCTTGTCATTCCTCCTGGCCTTTCTGCCTTCAGATCTAAAGGAAATAAATGAATGTCCTTATTCCTACCCTTATATTTCATAAGTTCTGTGCCCCTTTTCCTTTTATCATTTTGTCATTACAGGCTTCATGAAGACAGTTTGTTCAGATGCCTTATGGAGATTATTTCAGTGCCATTCCAGTTCACCTCTAGGGTCTCTGGGAAGTTCTTTGCTTGGAAAAAAAACCCCACTGCCCCAAACCCAGTTTCATTCCATGACATTGGCATTCCTCTGATATTCAGGTCTCACTCTAGGGAGTAAGAGTTCAGCATCTGGAGATTGGGTGTAACCCTAGGGGTTTTTTTTGGTTTCTTTTTTGTTTAAAGTTGTTAAGTTCAAATAGTCTAGGTAACTTCTTAAAAAAATCACAGGCTGGTTTGGGCTGGAACAAACCCTAAAGATCATCTTGTTCCAGCCCCTCTGCCATGGGCAGGGACACTTTGCACCAGACCAGGTTGCTCCAAGCCCCAACCAACCTGGCCTAGAACACTACCAGGGATGGCGCATCCTCAGCTTCTCTGGGCAATGGGTTCAACAGCTATTCTGATGAAATTAATTCAATTGGAAAAGTATCACTACATCCCCTAAAAGCTCAAGGTTTAGGACTATGTCAATCCGAGATGGTTCTTTGTCTTTTTACAAAGATTCTTTGTATACAATAAGAGTCTTCATGTATACAATAAAGACTGACATCTGCAGCAGTTCTTCTAATTAAAATTTCATTTTTGATAGACTTCTATTTTAGTTTAAACTATCTAAAGAAATAAGAATCTGTTTTTTGTTGGTGTGATGTGTGGAAAGTAAACTTGCATACCTCTCTGTATGTACTTAGAAGACGCTGTTAGAACAACAGGATATACTATTGAAAGTAACATAGATAAATTAATAAAATACCTAAGTTGGCATTTAAATTTCTTCCTCATAAAAGAGTTTTATAATTATAGTGCAAGGACATTCTTGTCAGGGAATACTTTTGCAGGAGGGAGAACAGGAGGATTGTTCATGGACTTGCAGAGCAGAGTTGTTCTGAACTGTCACTTAAACCATGAGATGTTTTCCAAGTCCAGTGTGTCTTGCTTTGCATCTGTTACATTTTTAGCTGAAATGTACTAAAAAAAATAGTAGGATTAGTGCCTTTATAACACAGATTTATGCCCAAATTGCCTTTTCAGCTGTACAGAGGTGTCTGTTGAACATACTCAGTAGGCTTTGTCTGTTCATTTGGGAAGAACATCACCATTTATTTTAACATGTGAAAAAAGAGTAGGAGGAGGAACCCGGTCAGCTGTTGCCTGAAGTGATGGTGCTTTTTCACTCATCATCCCTTTAAAAGAAGGGGCTGGGAGCAGGCGGAGGTTTGTGAGGTCTGGAGGAGTCTGAGGGGGTTCTGTGGCCCAGTATCTTTGGGCTGTGTGTGGAGAGGGTCCCGGCAGAGGAGAGCAGAGGGCCAGAGCAGGATTGTGGAAAGGTCACCTTTAATATGGCCAGAGCCAAAATTTGAGGGATTCCATGGGAAGCATTAATGGAGTTCTGGGATTTATTCAAGAGCGGCTTCCTGGAAGCACAAGAAGAATCCATCCCCTACTGAGGGAAAGGAAAAAGGCAGAACAAGAGATCACCCTGGCTTAACAATGAGCTTTTGGGTGTACTGGAGAAGCAAAAAAGCAGCATATCAGCTATGGACAGGCAGACAAATACTCACTGTAGTCTGCAGGAATCTTGCTTTGGAGGTTTTCAGGGCAAGTGACTCTAGCTCTGTAAATGCTGCGTAGCCAAAACATGTGATACATTGCTTTTTTCCAATAAATCTTCAAATTGCTGGTCGTTTTGCATATTATGTTAGTTAGCATTCGTATTTGCTTAGAGGCAGAGAGTAAATCAATGTTGGTCTGCTATTAAGGAGGAAAGAAAACTGACTTTAGGTGCTTGTTATCCCAGCCAAGCATTCCCTGAGTAACTGAAGTGCCCCTCTCATTCTGCAGACACTACAAGAAGCGCTGCCAGGGCCGGATGCGGAAGCACGTGGGAGACCTGTGCCTGCAGGCTGGAATGCTGCAGGATTCCCTGGTGCATTATCACATGGCAGTGGAACTGCTGCGCTCCGTCAACGACTTCCTGTGGCTTGGAGGTAGGATTAGGTGGTGGCAGTAGCTGAACCCAAGTAAATCAAATTATCCTCTGTAATTTCCTTAGGCATTGTGGAAAGTAGGAGTGATTTCAGTGACCAAAATCTGGATATCAGGTGTGAGTAAGAATTAAGTTGAAGCAAAAATCGGTCAATAAGACCTGAGAAAGAAATGTGTTTAGGAAAACCTAAACAGGATAATTTGTGTTACTGTAGTAAAGCATGTACTTAAAAAAATTGTGTCTGAGTTTTTCATGATTCATTTGAAAATATTTGATTTTAATTCACTGTATAGGTGTTTTAAAAATATTTCCTATAGGTGTCCACTCTGTACTGTTGGAAAAAGATTTTTGCCTTTACATCTCTCAAAGCTGAAAGTGTTAAACTTCCACTGGCATAATTTCCTCTCATATTTGGTCCTAAGATTTATTTTTTTCCCCTGCCTTTCCTCTATTCTTTCCTTCCTTTTTTTGTCATANNNNTTCTTGGCCATACAAATGATCTTTGAGCACAATTTCTGCATCTCAATTTCATACCCTTTCAGGACAATCACTGTCTCCTCCAGTTCTGCTTTCAGCTTTCTCATTCCATGTGGAAACCCATTTATCTTCCTGATGGCCTTGCAGATCACATACTATGAAAACCTTAACACCTTTTGACCTCCCACTTCTTTCCTTCTCTAATTCCAAAAACTTAAATGGCTCAGGTTTCCTCAGATTCTACTGAGAGACCTCCAGAGGACTCTTCTAATTTGAATAACTTGATAAGTCTGTAAGTCTGATCTGCTTATATCACATCCAGTTAAATCAGGTTGTTCAGGGAGCTGTCCACTTGAATTTTGGGTATGTTTAATGATGGAAGTTCTACAGTCTTTGAGCAACCTGTTCTAACAATTTGCTGATCGTAACTTGAAAAAACCCAAGAAGAAAACATAAATTGGTCTTAGCCTAAAGCAGAATTTCTCGTGTCCACTTGTGTTGACTCTCAGCTGGTCACTGCAGCTCTGAGAAACACCTGCCTCCATCTCTTCCTACCTTTCCCACTGGGTGTTTTAAAGGCAGCAGGAACATCAACCTTCAGCCTCTTGTTCTGGAAGGCTGAGCAAGCCCGTTTCTCTCTGCTTCTCATATGCCAGGAACTCCAGTCCCCCAACCCTTCTGATGGCCTCCCACCAACCTTGTTTTGGCATGGGCCTTCTGCCAGCCCCTATTTCCAGCCTGGAAAGTTCTCTCTGCACTGAAGGCCTGCCCTACTGTTCCCCCCAGTTTGGTGTCACCCGGGAGGTTTCTGCAATCACCCAGGCACTTAATGTAGGCTTGAGTATTTCCCCGTGAGGTGTCGCGGTGCCTTGAGAAGATCCTCTTCTCTGACTGCCGGACTAGCCCTGGCACCGTGCAGCGTAACCGGCACGGCTTGCCGACTGCTCGGCAGAGCCGATTCAGTGAGTGTCCTGAACAACCAGACCCGCTCCACAGATAGACACGTGATGTGCTTCGATGGCGGCAAGGAGTAAAGGAGGACTCTGACTGGGGGTGCAACACAAGTTTATTGGAGACCCAGTGGGGACCTCCTCACCTTGGAGCCTCTGCCCAGACGGAGCAAAGAGCTCTGCCTGACACGAACTTTTAAACCAGGGAGGGGAAAGGGGAGTGGACGAGGGAAACGCCAATGGGGACAAACCAGGGAGTGGCCCAGGGAATGAGGGAC
>WBMY01005574.1:147804-326364 GCA_013397315.1 Donacobius atricapilla | reverse complement strand
CAACTCACACCATTTATGACCCCAGGGAGAAAAAAAAACAACAGTACAGACCCCAAACCTCTCCAGTTTGAGTTTGGGGCTGTCAGCAGCTGTCAAAGGCACTGTGCCACATCCCCTGCCCCAGGGTGCCCATGTTCCACCATGGAGTCTGGGTGCTTGGGCCCCACACCACCGAGGTCAAAGAGGGGATGTGGCAGTCCCATCCCCGGCACCTCAGTCCCGGGCACCTCGGTCCCGGGCACAAGCCCCGCGGGAGGGGGGGTCAGAGCTGGCTGCAGGGTCCTGGCCGCTGCTGGAGCTGCCAAGTCACCCGCGCCTCCTCCCCTACCTGCTTGAGCCCGGCGAAGGCATCGGGGTCGCTGGTGTGGCAGTAGCACGTGACGAGGGAGGGACAACACTGGTCACAGGCAGCCATTTGGCTGATCACGAGCCTTTGAGTCTGGCTGTTCAGCTGATTTTCCACCTACTTTATAGGCCAGCTATTCCAATCTTCCTGATTTGGCTGCAAGCACTCTGTAGGAGACCATGCCCAAAGATGTTTTGAAAGCCAAAAAAAACCAATATCCACTGCTCTTCCTTTGTCCACTGAGCTTATCATCTCATAGGAGGCAGTAAGGTTGCCAAAGACTGATTTATCCTCAATAAATTGATGTGTGCTGTTCACAGACACCTTCTTTCACTTCAGGTGCTTCCATTAGGATTTTGTGTAGCCTCTCCAGGGAGCTGCTGTTGATCTATCTGTGCTGGTACTTCGTTCTCAGAGAAGATGATGTTTCCCTTTTCCCAGCTTCTAGAGATCTCCTGCAATGGGCATGAACCTGTTGGAGTTGATGGGAGGGTGGTCGTACCTTGGTCAGCTCTCTTGACATTTTACCTAGTTTTGTGGATTGCATCCAGTTGGATTAAGTGCTTTTCATGTGAGCTTTCTCTACTCTGAGAAGTTCTCACTCCTGCAGATTCTTTCAGGAGGGCTGGGGCAATGGGAGCTTTGAGGGTGAGCACAGAGTTGAGAAGCACATTGAGGATCTCAGAATTTTCCATGGCCTTTGTCATTAAGCAATGACAAAGAAGGGACTCAAACTTCCGGCGTATTTTGTTTGTGTAAATGGACTTTACCACAGGATACTACACTTATTGCAAATGTCTCTACTAATCTGTTGGCTTTTTTTCTTCTCTCTGCAGCTGCCCTTGAGGGGTTGTGCTCAGCATCCGTCATCTATCACTACCCGGGTGGCACTGGGGGGAAGGTTGGGTCTCGCAGGGCTCAAGGAGGTTCTCTTTCTGCTGAGGCAGGCAACAGGCACAGGCCAGGTAAGGATGGCATTTCAGTTTTATTCTGTTTGCCACCACTAAACATCTGAAACCTTCTCCCTATATCCTAACTCCGTAAAATTACACAGATGACAGTATTAGTCAGAGGAGAGAGGTTTGGGGAAGAACAAATTGGGGTTTTTTACATTTTTGCAATTACTTTTCTGTTTTGGTGTTACTGTCAACACATGTCCTTTGCATAGCATTGCAAAGCTTTTCATTTCTTCATCTGATTGTTAGTAGTGTCTGTGTTACTTTGAATTTTGCTGGAGGAAATGCAGACAGTTTTCGTATAATAGAATGTGGCAGAGCTGCATGTATTAAAAAGACTTGAGTCCATTTTATTCAGAGTTTTTTTGCTATTCTAAAGTCAATGAATAATAAATAGATTTTGTTAATGAAATGCCAATAAACCAACATAATTTTTAAGGTTTAGTGTAATTTTTCTAGACTCTTGGGCTGCAAAAGAGGTGGTTGAAGAGAAATATGAGAGCAGTCTGTAATGTAGTGAACATTGTGGAAAAGGATGGGTAGGGACCAAAGGTTCAGTGATTCTTTCAAGAGAAGAACTGGAGGACATCAAACAGAGCTTAGCAGATGGAGAAGCAGACGAAAGGAGTTACTCTTTATCCAGCCAACAGGTATGACATGAACTCCTTGTTGTTCAGAGTTACCAGATCTGGTGGTGTGTGTGAGGGAGGCAGGGCTGCTGCAGCTTCGTGTACCCAGGTCCAGCCAGACAGGAGGCTGGGCAGGAATTCCCAGCAGGCCTGGAGGAACACACAGGGACCACACAGACAGCCTCAGTCTAGCCAGGAGCTGGCCACTGGACTGCACCAGTTGCTGGCACCTCAACCCACGAGGCTGAGACCCAGAGCCCATTCCAGCTGTTGATGCTTAGAGCGGCACACATACATGCACTCCCCTCTGTTTTTCCATGCTTGTTCCCTGAACTGCCTCAGTCCCTCCTTCTCTTTGTCTTTGGCTCGTCCCCTACACCCCAGAGGGAATCCTGTACAATCCCAGGATGTTCTTGCTATACAGCAAGCCCCATATCTCTGTGGGGAGTGACCCCCCAGTCTGTCTGTGAGGGGATCCAGAGAGCTGCTCCTGGAACAGAGCTGCTGGACCTCGCCCCCACACAGCTCTGGCAGCTCTGATTTGTTTACTGGGGTTCAGCTGATGGTCACTGATCCTCTCTGCTCCTTTGTGGTTGTGCAGATGAGCCTCTCACATGACTTGACACTTGTCACTTGGTGTTGCAGCTCCTGAAGGGTTCTGTGGCTTTCAGCAGAGGCTGAGCTGGGGTAGGGAAATGGAAATGCATTGATTAGTGAGAGCTACATGGGCCTTTGGGCTAACCCAGCACAGCTGCTGCTGTGTACGCATTCAGGACTGAAACATAGCTGGGTTTAAGTGCTGATGTTCTCTTGTGTGCAATGTGGTCAGAATTAATTCCTTCATCTAAAAGAAGCAACCACCCCTCTTTATTTTTTTATAAGTCACAATCTAGTGAACACTTACTAGTATTACCTTTATTATGAACTGTGT
The DNA here is from genome assembly GCA_013397315.1 of Donacobius atricapilla. Classification (NCBI taxonomy): domain Eukaryota; kingdom Metazoa; phylum Chordata; class Aves; order Passeriformes; family Mimidae; genus Donacobius; species Donacobius atricapilla. Next base: position 323,502 of record WBMY01005574.1, on the reverse strand, counting down.
GTGTTGAAATCAGATAATTGTGATAATAAGATTACCTTATTTCAGGAGAGAATACTAATTTTTATACAATATGTAGTCATTAAAATCTGTGCATTTGGTCCCATGACCTATGAATGCATTTTACATTGGCTGTTACAATTTCACCTGGTTAGTGACATTTGTCTTCTTTTCAATGAATATTTATCAGGAGATGATGCAATCTGTTTGTTTGTCGTGGGTACTCCTGGTTACTAAAGATGGTAACAAATAAGTCAGATCTATCAGAATAATTGAATATATTTTGGGTATATTACTGCTGGGTCTCTATTTAAGTTGTCTCATATTTCAAAGTCCGGTTTGCAAACTTGTTAGTGTAGCTGTATTTAAAAATGTTTTAATTTCATATGACAGGATTTTTCAAAGGACTTTTCTGTGAAGAAAAAATGATTACAGGGTTTTTTTGTCATCCTTTGCAGATGAAAATATTACTTTGTGGCCCATTAGATACTGTTCCCTAACTTTAATTAGGATCTCTGTGTTTTGAACCCTCTCTGGCCAAACAGCTGTTGCTGTGATATCGTTTTCCTACAAAGTTTTCTGAATGTTTCTTTTTATTACCTATTCCTGACTCTGCAATGCCTTTCATTTGAAATCTTTTCAAACTGCACCTTTGGTTATAGTCTCTTTCACTATAATAGATTTTGTGAGGACAGTGCTTAATCTGGGGAACAAACTCCGCTGCATCTTACTGTGGGATAAAGCCAGAAAAAAAAAGGGATTTCCAAATTCTTCACAAATCAAGAAGTGCCACACTTGGAACCGTCATTTGTGCCTGATTTTGAGGCGTGTAGATGTGAGAGTTACCTTTAGTGCTTCTTCTTGTACCTGGAATTGCACCTCTTCCTGTGCCTATACTTCAGCCTTCACAGGATGAAGTTTCCTGCCCAGATCCAGCCAAGAGAAACATCTTCCTCCAGAATCCCTTGTGATTTCTATCATTTGGCTTTTTTAGGCTATAGCAGAGGACCTGGCTGCTCAGCAAATGGGGTGTCTGCTTTATGTAGAAACAACTTTGGAAAGAAAGCTCCAAAATACAAATGAGCTTCTGCTCTGCGCTGTGGCTGCCCATCCCTGGAAGTGTCCTGGGTCAGGTTGGATGGGGTTTTGAGCAATCTGCACTAGTGGAAGGTGCCCCTGGCCAGGGACAGGGTTTGGAACTTGATGGTCTTTAAGGTCCCTTTAAACCATTCTGTGATTCTGTGAAAAGGGAGCTTTGACTTCTTAGGTATCTAAACCCTTTTGTTTGTGCGGGGACAGGTTTCGGCCGTGTCCCCTTGAATTCCTGGATGTGTTCTTGCAGCCTTCAGCATAAAGGAAGATTCTGGGTTCAGTTCCTCCTGGCCAGGAAATCTGGATGTGGTCTGTCAATTATGGGATTTGTATGTCAAACAAGATGAGTCTGGATTGCTTTATGCTTAGGTCACTGGCTGGTTTGGATTTCTCCACTGGATTTTATTTGTTGGGAATTCTAAGATCTTGATTTTGTTTCCTGACCTTCCTCTTTTTGCCGGCAGAATTGTGACACTTGAGTGAAGCATTGGTGTATATTTGGGTCTAGATCTAAATTTTTGCTTCACTAGTCTGGATCTGAGCAAATCACCTGAAGGGAGGGTCTGTCTTGCTGATAAAATAATTGCTTTTGACTGCTTAACTCTTGATATGAACATTTTTATTGCCATGTTTAACCAAAGTTTAGGGCAATGAGGTGTTCCATCCCTGGTAATCCAACTTTGCAGTACTCTTGGCAACTCTGACATGGACAGTCTGGCTTACTGGGTTGACATGTCAATTATTCAGAAAATTCAATAGAGAGAAATTAATGACAAAAGGGATAAAATTACTTGGAAATGTTATTCTCGAGTATTGTGCAGATTAAATGAACTCCCACAAGGAGATTTAAGTACTGTAGGTCCTGGCACTAATACTAAGGGAACTGTAATGGAAACTTGATAACCAAAACAATAAAGGAAAAAAGATGTGGCTTTAAATTATACACTGAAAATTCTGAAATTCTTCTAAGCATGTCTTAGAACTCATTGCAACTGTATAGACTTTTACATTTATTTATTAACAAAATGAAATTTAACATATTGTGACTACTTGAATTATAATTGGTAGTCCTTCACAATATCAGTGATAATCCTGATAAATCTGATGATTTTGTTCAAGCCTGATGTTATAAAACACTGTAAGAACTTACTTTGCTGGCTCCATTTAAGGCTGAAAAAAATCATTTTTGTTCCTCCTTTTAGGGGCACAAGAAGTTCTCATTGATCCAGGTACATTATTTTTCTGCATGTTTTTCTAAAGTATTTTCCTGTATTACTTGATGCGTTTTGCAATTGTATAGATAGTTATTACCACTTGCCAAAACTAGTTGTGATCCCTGATGCTTCAGTTTTTGGCTGTAAATCTTGAAAAATTGCAGATACTGAAGGGTAACTGGCACAAAATAAATGTTATAGTTCCATGATTGTGTCTCCATAAATTCTAATCAACAGGATTTCTTTTCATGAATAGGGAGGATTTGAAAATATTTTTGAGGTGACCAATCTGAATGGTCATGTGTAGTTCTGTAGTGTCATGGTGCTCCCTCAGTCATCATGCACAAACATCTTTCATTTCCGTAAAAATACTCTTCATTTCCAGATGTGCTTGGTCTGATTCCTTAAGGGTAATAAACATATTTTAAAAAGTACCCTTAGCATTTAAGTATGTAAAGAAACATTCTTTTTGCTCTTGCAGTATATTCAGAAATACCCTTCACAGTAGTTTTTAACTGTCGATAGCTAGGGCCAGGTCTGAAACACAGATTTTTTTTTTCCATTTTAGCAGAGAAACCTCTTGGAGAAGTAAATTACTGTATAATCCTAAATAAATTACGGTCTAATGCTACAGATTAGGTAATACGTAAGAAAGTATTGAGCCTTGCCAAACCTTTGATGTGTTTTCACTTTTATTGTGTTAACTCCTCAATAAAATCAAATTCTAAAAATAAAATTTTCATGTTCTTTCTAATACCCCAGATTTCCTTGGCATCTATTTCAAATTCTTGTCCTTTATATAGACTCTTTCTGTTTCTTGCCTTCTTTCTTATATAAAAAAACAAATTTCTTACGGTTTTGTCTGAGCCTTTTCTGCTTTAGAAACACAGTTTTAAAGTATAAGAAGCAATAGTTCAAAGATTAAAGCCATCTATTCAGATGTGGCCGTAATATAATTTTAGCAATCTGTATTTTATTCAGAGTCTAAACATTCAGATGAGTGCTAAAAATCATGATTTTTTTTACTAAGTGAAAGATTATTTCCTGTCTTTCTAGGTAGGGCAAGTGTACTTGGTGTATTCTGTGTCAAACCTAGCCTACCCTAGCTTGCTTTTTAGATATTTAGCATTTGCCCAGAGTCCTCTTGCTCATTTCTCACCTTGTTCTGTTCTAGGTGCTTTGACTTCTAATGGGATAAATGCAGATACCAGTGCTGAGATAGGACGTGCCAAAAACTGCCTGAGTCCTGAAGACATCATAGAAAAATACAAAGAAGCCATTTCTTACTATGGCAAGGTAATCCTGGTTAATTTTAAATAAACACCTTAAGTTCTTTTCAATAATGAACTGCTGAGGCTTTGGAGGAGCTTTTAAAGCATGGCAGTGAGGTTTGTAAAACAGGTTCCAGCTCTACTAGAGCAGTTTTTAGATTTTTGTGCAAATGCTTAGAGTCTGAGATGGAAAATAAGCTTAATGTCTGCAATCATAATAAGAAAAGAAAAAGAATTGTTTTGTACTGTGAAAATAGTGGCTCAGTGTCCACATCAACAGTAAAGATAACTTTCATCGTATTGCATTGGAGTTATTTTTAATTTCAGGTATTTCTCTTGTTTGATAAAACTTCTTTAGACTAAGCTTGTAAATATTTATTACAGGCATTTTCATGTCCATGTTGAAGGGAGACTCTCCAAGTGAAACAAGTTCATTAGTGTGCATTAGTTAATTTATGATCAGGAGCAATGAAAGGTGATAGTTCTGGGCATAGTGTCAGATAAATTAGAATCCATCAGTAAAACAATAACTGTCAAGGATGCATTCAGCTTTTTAATGTCACCTTAAGGCTACGCTGCTCATCTAGAAAGAGTGTGATGTTTCTAGGAGTATAAAATTATTGGACTTTGTTGGGCTTAGGGCAGGATATTTATATTTTGATTATTTATAATATGCACTGTGCTCTCAGCAAGTAATAACTGTGCTTCACTGCAGCTTCACTTGAAATAACAAAGAGCTTTGTGTCAGGACTGATTTATAACCCTTCAAGACAAGCACCGGTACCTTCTGTCTGTTCCAGACCTATGGAATAACTCCCTGCTCTAATGTTGAGGAAGCAGCACTTTCTGCATATTTTTCATGTTCTCTCTCGGCAGAAAAAACTTTTGTAACACCTTCTAAAATAGATTCGATTTCCAGTGATTTGTTTTTACTAATATGAATGCACGAGAGAGGAATATGTGACAACTTTGCTGGTGTAACTCTTGTATTTTGTTACTGAGCTTTCCTTCCCCCATTAGTTTTCAACTATGAAAGCCTGAAGAGAGCTTAACTTCGGCAGGAGATGGGCCAGATCAAATACCCAATATCAGTGTTGTATGAAGAAATCACCAGATCAGATTGTCTGGCTGGAAAATTGCCTGTTTGTTATCTGAGCACAAACAGTTCAGTGCACCTCTGCATTGTCTCCTTAGCTTCCGGGAGCAAGCTAAATCACAGAACATTACATTTACAGCAAAGATTCTGCAAACAAATACTGGAACACTCAGATTGGTTTCCAATTCTCTTGTCATTGGGAATATTGTTTTAACTAAAGAGAAAATGGATGCAGTAGTAAAAATATTTGCATTGTAAAGGTAGACTTCATTTGCAGACGCAGCACCCACAACCAACCATTTATATGAGCTTATCCCAAACGGTCCCAATATTCCCAGCTTTTCTCCTTGTGTGAACTCTCAGACTGAAGCTGTACTCTGTCTCAAAATGAGAGCGGTGAGTGAAGAGGCTGAAAGCAGCTGTTCCGCACAATAATATTTTAGATGACACCTTAATTTTCATTAAGGTATATGGGCATATGGTGATAATTTAACAGTGTAGTCATTACCATTAAGGAATTGTTGGGTTTGGAGGATGTGACAGCTGATTTATGTGCTGAGCAGGATTGCATATAAAATCTAACAGGTGCAATATTTTTTTAATACTTCACTATAATTTTAATTTTTTCCCTCTCCAAGTACAAGAACGCTGGTGTGATTGAACTGGAAGCTTGTGTGAAGGCTGTGAGAGTCCTGGCAATGCAGAAGAGGAGCATGGAAGCCTCTGAGTTTCTGCAAAATGCAGTTTATATCAACCTTCGGCAGGTCAGTTGGAAAGTTCAGTTATTTTTCTCCTGTCATTTGACAGAATATACTGAAAGTTACTTAGATTCAGGAGACTCCAGTTTATTTTCTGTATCACTGCCTTCCTTCTGACTAGAGGTTGACTTCTGAGGATTTTCACGTCTGTGAGTGTGGGTTACAAGGTATTGAGAGTTCATCCAAAAACATGAGGACCTAGCATGAGATTAAACTCTGTTCCTTCTTCTCCCTTGTGAAAGTAAAAAAATCCTGCTGTTGTTCTCTTGTCATACTGTACCAGGGGAAAACAGCTGCCTGGGACTGCTCTGCAGTGGATTTTAAATTTTCTTGATTGCATCTCATTCAATGAAACTGAGCAAATCAGGAATGGCCTGTTGCAGAGTGAGTTGAAGTGTCTGATTAGTCTTAATCAACTGAATTTTTATTGTGTAGTGCAAAGTCTTAATTAAGCCAAACCAGAAAGGAATTCAGGGGGGAAATCAGTGTTTGGAACTGTGTGGAAAGTGCTCAGTGTCACCACAAAATGACATTAACATTTGAGCAGCTTGGTGTCACTGCTCACAGAGAGATTGCTGTGGTTGAAAGAACTGATAAAAAGCTGTTAGGTTTCTTAGTGGTTTTTGGTTTTTGCTCATTACCTCTTGGTAAGATGAGCAGTTTAAGTTCACACCATTGACCTTATTAGGCCCAGACAGGGACAGCAGATTTATGAGGGAGGTAGAATACTTTCTTTCATTTGCAAAGAATCCTTTCTTTGGAGTCAATTTTCCAACAATTCATAAATGAGACAATAATTAATTGATAAGCTATCATAAAAATCATCAATCTTGTTACAGAGTGCCTTAATTGCCACAATCCTTGTAGTGCTAAAGGCTTCTCTTTAATTCTGTAACCTGTTTCTTTTGCTGCACCCTTTGTTGTTCACCCATCCTCTTGTTCTGGTGTGGTTATTCTTGTTGCCTGCAAACTCCGATATTGTTGCTTCTTTTCCTGGAGGCACTTACTGCCATTAAGAGAATACCCTGTTCTCCCTGACACCACTGGTATTGCAACTTTCACTTTTTATCAGAGGAAAACTGTATGACCCAGCATCTTGGTTTGAAAGCCAGGTGTCTGACAAGGAAGGCAGGAACCTCCCTTGGAATAGAAAATGTGACCCCCTTTGTTGCAGTACACCCCCACACCTGAAAAAGTGTTCCCATATTCAGAAAAGAGTTTAAGCCTCACCCCCTGAACTTTCAAGGAAGAGGAACCAGAAACTTCTATGCTCTTCTCACGGTATTTGGCCCAGTGCCAAGACAAAGGCACCTCTTGGTCCCTTGAGCTGTTCCTCAAGGAATGTCACTATTTTCCATTGGGCTGCAAACCAAAAATCCCTCCTAGCTCGTTGAATACTTAAGAGAGAGCACAGAGTCTGTTGGGGCTTTTTTGGGTTGTTTTAGCAGGTGCAAGGGACCTCCCTGGAGTGTGTATGGCTTTTATCCTTTTGTTCTGTATAGTTTGTTTTTTTCTCTTTAATTAAACGTTTTTGCTTTTCCAAAACACCTCTGATCAAGCCATCTCGCTAATTATTCTTAAGCCATTTCTGGGAAGTTGCTAGCAGCCCTCAGAGCTGATGAATCTTCGTGGGGCTAATAACATGCCGGCTTCACACAGAAATTCATCACCCCTTCCTTCCAGATTATTATAACTCTGAAAATCTGGGGTTTTCATGCAGAGATGTGGGAAAAGGAGTAATAGTTCTTTAGGGGTATGTCTAACAGGGCTGGGCTCCTCTTCCGCAGCAGCCGCAGGCAGCCAGGACCGTGCGCTCTCCGGGAAGGGGGAGAGGGTCCTGGTCCTGCCTTCTCCCGAGGCACCCGAGTGGATGGTGAGGGTCCTTTCCAGTCAGACTGGATGTTGATAAGGTCCCAGTTCAACAGCTGATCTAGTGAGCAAAGCTCCCCTCATGGCAGGACAAGACAGCAGGAGCCGGAACCCCTCAGTGGTGGTGAATTCTTCCCGCAGTCACCGCAGCCTGTCTCTCCCCCAGTGCTGAGAGCGGGAGCAGCGAGCCCAGCCTCTCACCCCTGGCCAAAATCTCTTGGGGTCTTTGCCCTTCCCAAAGAGAAAACCCCCAGGTAAGAGAGGAGCCAGCTGCAGCTTTCCCCTCCTTGGCCATTTCTTCTGTCACTCTTAAGTAAAGGTCTTTATTTTCTCCTACCAACAGATGGGACAAAATTCCATTAGAGAAACAAAAGGAAAAATCTTAACCTCCAACACCCAGTGAATGGCAAAGTACTTGCCACTTCAATAGTTAATATACATTGGCTAATAATACACAAGCACAAAGCTTGACAACATGAAAAGCACGCCGTGATGTAAGCTGCCAATGAACCTGCAACCAGTACAGCCCAAACCAGTACGGACTGGGATCTCTGCCTGCCTGGGGAGCAAGTTGGCATTACGTGAAACAACAGAAGGATAATCTTTCCAGGACTTTCCCCAGGGCTAGGAAATGCATTTTCCATAAAGAGAGGCATGGCTAGGAATTGTATTTACAGCTTTTTAAGATTTACTGTATAAAACATGGAAACAAATAAGAGTTGTATTTATAATTTGGACTAACTCAGAGGAGAAGCCATCCTGTGATAGCTGAGGGAATAAATTGTAGGACAGTGCTTTTCATTTGTAGGTAAATAGAACATCAGCATAACCAATATTCTGCAGCAGAAAAAACACTTCACAGGTTAAAGTGTAAGACTTATAAACAGAAAAACTAGTTCCTATCCATAAATCCAGTTTCATACTCAGTCTAGTAATATCATGTAATTGCTATTTTCTGATGAGCTGCAGGGCAATAAGACTTAACTTTGCATCTAGTTATGAGGAATAAATTGTGAAATATAATTACAGAGAAAGCGAGATTATAAAATTTTAATGTAGTAAGGAATAATTAAAAAACAAATAAAAAAGCTGCATTCATTGAAAGCCTGACTTGAAATAAGCCTGAAAAAAACCCCTGGCTCTATTAGGTGGATAGTGACCTACAGCCTTTCCAGGTGCTGTTGTAGCTTTCTCTGGTAGAGCAGTTAAATAAAAATTAACCAGGTGGAAATAATGCTGTGCTTCAGGTGGTGGCTTTTTGCAGCCACTTTACAGGCATTAAGCTTTTATAAATTTGTGAAGTCAGGAAAGATGTTCGTAGATGCTGCAGAATGGCCTGCTGCAGTCTTCCCAGAATTAATTACTTGGAGTATCTGTGTGGGTTTTTTCTCATTTTTTCTTCTTTTAAATTCCTGGATGGTAACACATAACTGTGCTCAGGAAAATACAATTTTGCTGTCTTTGTTGTGATGAAAAAACACTTTCCTGAAGCTGAGGAAAATACTTGAGTAACTTTGGGGACAACAATTAAGCAACACATTATGTAACAGTGGTAAAAACTTAGATATGATGAAAGTAAAACTTTCTGGGAATCTAGTGCTTCTCTCATAGCTGTTCCAATTATTAGTGAGTGCTCCCGTCTACCTAAATAGCATGACCTCACCTTTTATAATCTTAAAGAATTTAGTTTCTCATCTTAAAGAATTTAGTGAACATTGTCAGTATTTGTACTTAAGGAATAGCTTTTGATAGGTTTTTTTAAAGCTTGTTTTGCTTTATTTCCTGATCATGTGCTTGTGCCCTTTTCAACTCTGCTGCCGTATTTTTTATTGTTCTAACCTGTTAAAAATGGCATAAATAGGTAACTTCAGTATGACACCTCGTGTTCTTTCTGAGTGATTGCTTTTGGGAACTCTGATAACTTCTCCAATTTTTTTCTGTGTTTTCCTTTCATGTTTTCTGTTTTGTCCAGCTACACTGGTTTCTGAAAGTTTTCACCCTGGCGCAATTACCCTTTTTCACAACACTTGGTACAGGGCTTGGTCTTTCTTAGGGATGGGCGGTTCTTTTGCATTGAGCACTGTCTTCTGTTGTCAGTTCTGAAAAAAAATAGTAACTTCAGCTTCAAAAGTGTCTGAAACTTTCCAAGATGCTTTGCTACTCTGTGTGTTTCTTCATATCCTGAAGTACAAATATTTGAACTGTCCGATAAGGTTGTGGTGCCCTCTGATAGCTCCCCTTTGATGTGTCTCCTATCTCTGTGTCCAAAACTAGAAGTGACTTTTAAAAACAGACTATTTTTTGTAATTATATCAGGTTTGAAGTGGCTAAAAGACATTTTGAAGCTCTGCTTACAAGACCTAATAATTTCTATAAAAACCAACCAGTGTGGTGAGCAGCTTCCCTTGACTGTCCAAGCCTTTAAGAGTCTGAAGTTAAACACACTGATTGATAGTTCCAGTTTTGAAGAACGAGTTGCTGGTTCTGTCCTTTAGAGCTATTTTTGGGTGAGGTTTGTCACTTGAAACACCTTTGCAAAACGTGTTGGCAGCTTTAGAGTAATTTAAAGTACATTTTATTGCTTTTGATTTTGCTAGATCCTGTGCACTAGGTGTCAGCATTGGTCTGCATTGCTGGTTCCTGGGACAGAGTAGGAATCATCCAGAGTTTCAGTGGCAGTTTCTTCGTGGCTGGCTGACTCTGAAGCAAGATTATCATTCAGGCCAGAGGCAAAAAGAATTAAGCTACCTGGGACTTAGGCCAATACACTGATAAGCTAAAGAAGCACATGGTGGTAGTTCCTTATCGAGTTGGTTTCAACTTTAAGTCTAACAGGACTTTAACTGAATTCCACCTCACTTGTTGGCAGTGTGCAAATGTATCATGGAATTGTTCAAGTTGGAATAGACCTCAAGACCAACCATTAACTCAACACTGCCAAGCCCAACACTAAACCATGTCCCCAAGTGCCAGATCTATACATCCCTTAAAGCCCTTCAGGATTGGTGACTCCACCATGTCCCTGGGCAGGCTGTTCCAACACCTGACTCAGTGAAGAAATCTGGGTCTGTGTCTTTCTATGACATTTTGCTACTTTAACATTATTTTTTTGCCTTGTTGGGAAAAGATCCCATTGAACTCACTGCTGCCCTCCAAAACTTGCTTCCTGCAAGGCAGTGGGGAGGCTCTGGCACAGATTTGCAGATGCCCCATCACTGGGAGTGTTCAAGGCCAGGTTGGATGGGGTTTGGAGCCATGAAAAAGACATTCCTGCCCATGGCAGGAAGTTGGAACAAGATGATATTTAAGGTCCCTTCCAATCCAAACCATTTTACGATTCTGTGATTCAGTCTCACAGTGTCTAAATCACAGTGCGGTTTCATGGAATGAAAAATTTGTGGTTTACAAGATTAGAGGCATAAAAATCAAGACAGTAGTTTCCCGCTTTCATAGACTGAGATTTCAAGATTTAGATTTAATCTTCAAGGGATGAAAATCTTAGTGAATCAATAAATCTTGGATATATTTTTGCCTTCCTTTCATTCACATGAATATCATACAAAATATCTTCCATACAATGTGGAGCTGTTTAGCTGCTACTGACTGTTTTGCCTGTTTACTTGTCAGTACCACTGACAAATAAAGTTGAAGCTACAGAACTTCATCTTTGCAGTTTTTGTTAACAGTTGAACCAAGCCTAAGTTTTCCTGGCTGCAGAAGCTGTCATGCCTGGCTGTGTGCAAATCCCTGGCCTTCTGCAGCGCCAATGTCTGCTACTGTGTTTTTCCTCCTGTTTGTTTTTTAAAACTCAGCACTTTACATCTTTGATAAAAACCACTCCTTTCCTCTTTTCCCTTCGAACTGCAGCTCTCAGAAGAGGAGAAGATCCAGCGTTACAGCATCCTGTCGGAGCTGTACGAGCGCATCGGTTTCCACCGCAAATCGGCATTTTTCAAGCGCATCGCGGCCATGCAGTGCGCGGCCCCCAGCATCCCCGAGCCTGGCTGGAGAGCCTGCTACAAACTGCTGCTGGAGACTCTGCCGGGCTACAGCCTCTCCCTGGACCCTCAGGACTTCAGCAAAGGTCAGTGGGGATTACCACAGCTGGACACTTAGCCAGCTGCCTGTAATAATATCCTTGAGAGATTTTGTATTGGACCTAAATTATTTGCTAATCTGAAACTAATTGCAGCAGATAAAGCAGTTATTTAAGACTGTACCTTCACCTTTTCTTAGTGTTGTTCCAATAATTTCAAATTTCTGCAAGCCACTGCTGAATGTGTTGCTGTGGTTCCCTGTTTGCAGGAAGTAATTATGTGTTACATATCAAAACTTAGTTTCTTATGTTTTTCAAAAATGTCTTTGTTTCGATAATATGCTTTGCGGTACATAAAAAGGTATATTATTCTGGATTATTTTTTCAATTAAAGTGCTTTCAGCTGTTCCATCAGAATTGTATTTCTTTTGGTTTTGTGGCAGCTTGATCTTATAAGGAAAGATTGAAAATCCTTTTATTTATTTTTGTATATAGACACACAAAAGTACATGTAATGTAATTAATAGGGTCAAATATGTCACATTTTCCCACAGATGAGATCAGAGACAGCTAAAATGCTGCTTGGCAGCTCCTTTTGAGTAAACCTTTCCAAAACCTTGCTTTGTTTTATACAGCAGCAGTTTTGGGGACCATTCCCTATATGCTGTAGCTGCAGGAGAGGAGCAGGAAGTGATGGGCTGAACTGTTTTTGTGGATGTTTAGTGTTGGGGATTTTTTAAAACCGTTGTGATTTGGCAGTCAAATTATATGTGAGATGATGTAGAAAATGCCAAGTGGACTGGGTGGAAAGATGCTAAGAATCTAGGGTGAGGGAATGTGCTGGGAAAAATATGCTGTGGCCTAGGATGGGACTGTGTTGGGAGAAGAAGTTGAAAAGTTCTGCAAGAAATTATAATTTAAAAAAGCAAAGAAAAGACATGATTGGTGTTTATCTTTCCTTTTCACCTTACCTTCATGTTGCACTGAAGTGCGTCGTCTCATTTTTTATCCCCAAAATGGCTCTTTTAGAGACATATGGAAAGATCAGTGCAAACTCTAAGATAGAAATGACATTTCACACATGAAAAATAATGAGACTCTCAAAATATAAACTCTCAAGGTTTGGTTGCAGTAAATATTCCTAAAACAGTTTGCCAAATGCTGATGGGTGATATTACAAGGATGGCTGTTGAAGTTTATGAAGTATTGCATGTCTTGAAATATATGTTATTTAAAAATTATTGCTGTTGCTTACTACTAAAAGCAGGTTAAGTTTCATGAAGAGTGCTGCATATTATGGTTCAGAAAGGAAGGTTACGTTATGATGATCTATTTATTCTTTCCACGGATACTCTGCAAATATGAAGTAATTCGTAGTCTGAAACTTAAAGACTGAAAATCAGAATATGCACCTTGTGTTCTAAAGTTTTATTGCTTTTATTGGCCAGGAAAGCATTTAGAGAAAATGTTTCTTTAAAGAGAGTTAAGAATTACAAGGTTTTATTTGTTTGTTTGTTTTTACAAGGGCATGGAGTGACAGGACAAGGAGGAATGGCTTCAAACTGAAAGAGTAGGTTTAAACTGGATATTAGGAAGAAGTTCTGTACTGTGAGGGAGATGAGGCCCTGGCACAGGCTGCCCGGAGAAGCTGTTGCTGCCCCAACCCTCCAAGTGTCCAAGGCCAGGTTGGATGGGGCTTTAAGCCACCTGGGCTAGGGGAAGGTGTCCCTGCCTATGGCAGGGAGTTGGAAATAGATGATCTTAAGGGTCCTTTCCAAGCCAAACCATTCTGTGATTCTGTGATTTCAATTTCTGTGTGAAATCTTATGTGCATTGTCCACAGAATTAAAAAAAAACAACCCAAACTTTAAAGGTTTTGTATGTCATTTTAGTTTTTGGGAAGTGTTAACTTCGTCTTCAGAATTTCAATTACATTTATTAGTCGATAGACAAGCATATAAAACAAAACTTGATTTCATGTTTAGATATTCAAGCAAATACAAAAATCATATTTTTTGTGTTGAGTACAGGATTTGGATTTTGTAACAACCATTGAGTGATTGGTCTAAGTGCCATAAAATTGCTGCTTAGCATATGACGAAAACCAAAATCCATGTGTTTGTGATGACTTCCAGCTTTAAAATACATTAAATACCTGCATTTTTTTCCCAGGAACTCACAGGGGCTGGGCTGCAGTGCAGATGCGTTTGCTCCATGAACTTGTCTATGCTTCCAGGAGGATGGGCAACCCTGCCCTGTGTGTCAGACATCTCTCCTTCCTGCTCCAGACCATGCTGGATTTCCTTTCTGACCAAGGTAGGACTTCTTAAAGAAGCAGATATTTGCACTTTCTTCTGACCCACAGTCAAATAATGTGACTCTGTTCTGAAATGCAATTTATTTGGGAAGGAAGGGAGAGCATGGAAGTTGGGGAATTCTGTGTATGCCTGAATGGATTGGTGGTGGTAGTCAGCCAACTGAGAGTTGAAATTAGATCATCTTTAAGGTACTTTCCAACCCAAACCATTCTGTGTTTCTAAGTTTTAGAAGCTGAATGTGATGGACCTGAGTTAAACTGTGTTTAACTGGGACAGTGGCCTTAAGTTCCTCCACATTTCTGCAGTTTCTTTCCTTTTTTTTTTTTTAATTCAGTAATAAATTGTAACAGGGTTTAATTTGTCAAAGGTTGACAATGCAATGAACATGTCTGTGGATGATTTTCAGCAATGGGAATGATGTGTGTGAGGACCCTTTTCTGGGGTAGGACCGTGTAACATTTACAGAATCACCTGGAAAAGCCAAAAGTGACTACTGTTATTTTGTATTGTACTTCTTAGGAAAAATGTTCCATAGTGACTTGTTTGTCACCCAGCTTAATGACACCAATGATCTTAATGGTGCTGAAAGATTTTAAAAATGGGTTTTGCTTCTCAGTAAGCTAGGTAAAAAAATGCATTTTTTCCAGTTACTCCTTTGTTTACAATAAAGAGGATGGAAGAGAAAAAGTATAGGTTGTTGTGGTTTTGTTTTTCCTTTTCTCCTTCAGTTATAGCCAAATGTCTCCCCTTTGTTGGCAAACTTTAGGTATTTGCCCGTTTTATTGCTTCTGTTTAGTGGCTCAAATCAGTGCTAAAGGAAGGAGTGGAACTGATAAACAGGAATAAATTTGCCTTCTGCCTGTAGATCTTACTTGCTATCAAAAGGTCCTTGGATTTTCCAGGACTTACAGTGAAGCTTTGTGCATATATGTATGGAAAGTTGTGCTGAAGACAAGGTTTTAAACTCTTCCACTCTGCATGTCCTCATGTGATATTGTTAATCCCTAATCCTAAAAAGTTTTGAACTCTTAAAGACAAGAAACTTGTGTGTTCTTTGCCTTCAGACACTGTATGTCTGAGTAAAGCTTCCAGTTTCATAAGGCCTAGGATAACTGTGATGTTTAGTGCCTTTTAAAAAAATCAAGCTAAATATTCTCCCTTGTGTTGGAAAAACAGTTGACTATTTCTCTTCTGAAAACATCCAAAATAGAACTTGCTGTTGAGTTTGATGTCTTTTATTGATAAGCTCTTGCTCAGACACAGTGAGTGGTGTTCCAAAGGAGCAAAAGTGTGGATGACAGTGCCAGAAATGTATTTCTGGCCTGTCCTTTTTTTGGTAACTCTTCTGAGGCTGATATTGTGTGACCATAGAATCATTAGGGTTGCAAAAGGTCTCTAAGATCATCAAGTCCAACCTGAGTTGTGCAAGGGTCCATTTAGCATAGAAAATTACTTTAAATTTATAGTTCTAAAAATATTGGAATATTAGAAAAAACGAAACTGCTTCTGTCTTGGATTATAGTAAAGGACAAAGGCAAGACAATTGAAGGCAGAGGATTAGGTTACTGTTTCACTTACTGTGAACTGTTCCCTTGTAAATTGATAGAAAGGTGTCACTAGTGTCCTTCTTTGATAGTCACATGATGGAAATGTCCAGGTTTTGTTAATCAGTTGAATGTTTAATTAGAAAACAGAAATAATGCAGTGGTATTGCAGTTCAAGAGTGCTCAGATTTAACTGTTTTTCTGTGCTGAACAGAAAGGCGCCAGTTACTAAGGGTGGAGGAAAACTCACTCTTTTGAAAAGTCATTTTTCACTTGAACGTATTCTTTCCTAAATGAACTTCATATTTTTAAAGCTTGTTACTGATTATCTGCTAAATCCTATTCTTGTATTTAAAGTTTGGGTAGTTTGCAGATAATTTTTAACATTAGAATAAATAGAAGTGAAAACTCTGTAGCTGAGAGGAAGTTACCAGCTAAACATTTGGCTCTGGAACCTGACCTTCTAACCCTTTTTCTCTCAGGATTAGCTGCCTTGACACATAGGAAAAGAGCATTTTCTAGTTTTTTAATGTAATTCTGTTGGTTTACTACTTCAGTTGAAGTTGGATACTGGGACTTCAGAAAACAGGAGAAAAAGATTTATTCTCCAAGTAGAAATTCAGCTGATAAGATTTATTTGTTCCAATGAAATCTAGATCTATTAACTGGAAACTCTTGCTTCTATTAATGGAACACAAATACATAGTCAAAACTGGTTTGTGTTTAAAACAAAATTTAATGTTTCCAATTGAATGACACATTTTAAAATACAGCTTGTCTGTGTTTACTTGAATTTACTTGAATCTCCAACCATGGAGCCTGGCAAATCTAAATAAAGAGTATCATCAAGTAAATGGGAGATGTCAGTCACTATTTTAACAACATGGAAGATAAAGGTTTGACTTAAAATGAAACTATTTAGTTACATAAGTATGTAAAATGCAGTCCTCTGCTAAGCAAAAAGAGATCTACATTCTGTGTAAAGCCTCTAATCTCAAGCTATTATGTTTTAATGGTAACAAGCCCTTAAGAATCACTTTCTTTAAATAAGAATTAAAATGTGCAGTTGCAAAGTTACTTGGAATTGAACCTATCTTTTGCATAATGCTTTTTGAAACAAATCTGTGTGTATAGCTCGGTGAATTTGAATTGAGTGATGTCAGATATTTGGAAAAAAACACCATTATTTTACTGTGGCTCTTCACTGATAATATGCATTCTTCTTGAAAGGGCTGTGACTTGCATTGAGTGCAAGTAATTCGGAGTTGGCTCATCTGTTAGGGCCTCTCTGAATACAGAGCTACTTGGAAACAGCTACTAAGGAAATGTGATCAGGCAGTCCTGTGGTGATTGAGTACAAAGTTGGGAATGTTTCTCCGTTCCCTCTTGGAGGATTTGAGGTTTGAAAGTGAAAGCTTTGAACCTCTCTTTTTTAGAAAATGAGGCACCCTGTTTTTGAAGATCATTGAAAGACTTTGTAGTTGATACATTGGGGAAAGGAGCAATAAACTTTGGATACAGCAGGCAGACTTGGCCTGGAGACTGAGGAGCAGCCAATGGATTTTAGGGGAGCAGAGATGAAGTTCACCAGTGATGTGCTGTTGCTGTGGCGTGGATGTGAGGCTGCCACTCTCAAAACCCTCTCTAAACAAGTGCCCAGCCTGCTAAAAGTCTGTGTGGTCTACAAAGTGTTGGAGTCTTCGCTGTCCTTGCTGTCCTGGCTGCTCCTACGAGGCTGCTCTACCCCGCCGGTGCTGCTGCCGTGGCTCTGCTCCCTGGCTGGGCAGCTCTGGGAGGGACCCCAGGGACAGCCCCTGGCACCCACAGAGATCTCCCCATGGCGCTCTGTGAGCCAGCACTGGAGCCATGGTGGGGGTAACACCTTTCCTGCACTTCTTGTCATCGTTCTTGGCATTGTCCTACTTTCCTATTTTCTCCTTCTTTCCTCTTCTGTGAAAAAATGAAGTTATCGCTTTGGATCCCAACATCTAACCTTGTTCGTGTTTTAATCTTCTTTCTGGGTATGTTCCGAACTTAATTCCTTCCTGCAGTTGTGGATCAAGGCAAAACTTGTCTGTCTTCAGCTTGAGCAGATCAGAACAGTCCCTCACGCCTGCAAGCTCATGTTCCTTCAGACATTGAGTTGATTTCCAGGATTTCAGGATTCCTGCTGTTTGCTTCTGGTGGCAAGGATCTCGGTGTGCTGAGGTGACCTTTTCTCACCCACCATGCATAGCATGGGCTGAAACCAGGAGTATTCAATTGCTTTTTACATTTTTTTTCTTTTTTGATGGACTAATTCCTTAAAGATCCTCAAGGTTCATCTATTTTGTTGTTTGGGAAATAATGTGCACTTTTCAGTGCTTCTCAGTGTAGCCCTGCGAAGATCTTCCTGTCCTGTGGTCATTGTTGCTGCTCTTGAGTTTTTTCCAGTCTTCTGGTGAGGTGATAGCCTTCACATCTGAGCTCTCAACTGCTCTGTCATGTACTTAATGAATTAAACTACTGACTGACTCTCTGATGATTTTGCATTGAACGTGCAGAAGTAATTTGTCATCTCTTGACCCGGGGTTTGGATGTCTTTATTCATGAGCTGACAGTAAATGATGGAGAGAACTTCCCAGAATATCCTGGTGTGGCTTTCTGTCCTTCCTCTGGGTGGTTGTTTCTTAAATCGTTGGACACTACTGAAAGATGTTTATTCTCAGCCTGTACTGAGATCATTGTAACTAATGAAGAATTTCTGCCAAAGTTTCTGCTAAGTGCAGTTTCAGTTCCCCTCATCTTGTAGATGAGTTGAGATGGATTTGTCAGTGTTGGCTGGGCAGGCCATCTTGATGCCTTGACAGCTTGGACTTTTGGTAGCTGAGGGACTTCACACCACTAAGCTGAGAGCACTTCCAGAACCTTTTCCTTTCAAGCCTACTGTCCTCTGGTGATGGATGAGATGTCAGCTGGCAGGGTGAGGTTGCCTTTTGCGAAGAAGTGATGAGCTTGATCTAAGAAAGGAACCCCAAACCTTGTTTGTAATCAGAAATTATGGTTAAGCCTGGACTGAGTGTAATTTGATGATGTCAGACGTGGTGTCTTACAACTCTTAAAATATGTCTTTCGATCTTGCAGTTTGACAGAGGAAATTATGCAGTATTTTAGACATTTTTATTGATAGAACAGATTGCATATGCATTCCCTTGGTGTCATTTAAATTTCAAATTGCTATGTAGAAGTATGGAAAATAAGGAAGAATATTAAGCTGGGCTCCTGAAAATTGACAGCTAGACCACAAGTGAATGTGGAAATGACTTTAACCCTTTGTAGCCCTCCTGCCAAGCAGCAGTAACTCAGTTTCTGAGATCTTTACTTAAAATTGTTATGTTGTCCTGAATTTCCATCCAAACCTGGGAAAATGAAGTGAAGCTGCACAGGCACGTGGTGGGTTATACCTCCCCAGAGAGATTGAGCTAAATGGATTTCAGTGGGGCAGGGGATAGGAGCAACCTGTGAGCCTATAAATAACTTTCGGGCATGGAATGATTTAAAACGGCATCTTTTTTTGAGGGACTGCTCAGCAGCTTGTGACTCTGTTCACCTCACTGCCTCCTGTTCTCTTGTTCAAGTCTTGCTGTGACTTTCTGATTTCCCCACGTTTTCAGAGCTGTAGCCAGAGTTGCTGAGAGTTTCAGCACATTTCAGTTTGAGCTGGTTGTTCACCATTTCTTCCCCGTTTGCCATTTCTCCTGCCTATTCTTATAATACTGCTCTTCTTTTTTTTTTCTCCTGTTTTTCATATTTAGATTAGAAGAAACAAGATTATAAATATTACAAATAAAGACATAAGCCCAGAAAAGATTTTGAGGTGTAACTTGATCAACTCATGAAAAATAATAACTTCACACAGAAGTAGGAAGCAAGCCAGATAACTGAAAAATAATTGAGGTATGGAAAGAGACACTCAGGGATGATTGAACTGTATCAGAAAATTTGGATCAAGGTTTTCTGTTTAGGAAAGAAGATTCCAAGGCTGGTCCTTCCTCTACAGAGAATAAATCTGTGAAATTATTTAGAAATGTAATTAGAAGTGGTTTATAGAAGGGAGGGATCTGAACTGTAAAATGAACAGTAAGAAATTTCAGGTACCAGATAAGGTTCAAAGGCACTAAAACCATTTTAATTTTAAACAGCTGAACTACAGTTGCAGTTAATTTCTTAAAGTGTTTTTATCCTCACTTTAAAATTGCAAATGGCAAGTGCATTGCTGTATTTTTTAAGAGTTCAAGAGGGATGGAAGTTCTTCCAACTGATATATCTATGTCGTAGTCTTCCCAGTGACCCTGGCCACAGCAGTGATTCTTTTTACAAGATTCATCACTCCCCTTACACATCTATGGCTGTCTCAGTACTGACTAAGTGACCCAGGTCATGGATGCTTCTCTTGAAGTGAGGTAAACCAAATTCCATCCTTTGAACTCCTCTGGTGTTGAATAAATTTGGCCTCTGTACTGGGTGCATTATAAGAAGCTCTAGTAAATAATAATAGGTGTGTGGATAATGGTGATTTAATAGGAAGAGGTTGGAACATCTTCGAAGCATGATTTATTTTCAAGGGATGATGCAGCATTTAAATGAGTGTGATTCAGCTGATGCAGTATTCCTGAATTAAAAAAAAAACAATCTTGAAGACAATATCTGTTGGTACATTCTAATTGTTAATGAGTAGAAGAGATGGAAACAAAAAGCAAATGAGTTAAGGGTTTTGATGAAAGAGATTCCCGATCATGTGCTCAGCAATAACCAAATCATCCCTGTATTATTGACACTGTTTTCAGTGCAAATCCCAAACCACAGCCCCAGCCCAGCTACTGTGAAGAAAATTAACTCTACCCCAGCTCAAAGCAGCACTTGTCAAAACAGATGTAAGCTATTAGGAAACTGGCAAAAGTGACAGCATCACAATTTGTTGCCAAGCCAAGGGTATTTAGAAGAATTTCTAGAGTAGACTTGACTGTGATAATGGTACTTGAGAGTGGAAAATAAGAGATCCTGTCTTGGAATCCTGCTCTTTGAGAGTCTGCTGATACTGTCACAGGTAATCCTCCAAAGCTGTGTAATGAAGGCACCAATTGCTTTGCTCTGTAGCTTCTCTTTTGTGCTGCAATTCTTAAAATACTTTAAATTGCATTTAAATTAGGGCAGCATTTCTCCTAGATCATCTGTAGTGTGTAAATTCATTTTTAGAAAGGTAAATGTTACTGATTGCAGGGGCTAAAAAGAATGATGCTTTAATCAGACTGAAGGGAAAATTTCTTGCAAATTAAAACTTGATGTAAACTTCAGAGTTGGAGTGAGGTTTACTCAACTGACGCTGATGAACTGGTTTTAATGCACCGTGTTGTATTTTAGCTGACAAAGAACCTGCGAGTTGGTATTGCCCAACCAATAAACCTTTCAAAAGGGAGCTACTTTGGTTGGTCTTATAATATTCAAATTAACTGATTTCAGGATGAAGATGGAAATCTACAGTATAATTACCAGGGAATATTTACAGCAGCCTGGGTAGTTCATAGTCATTACTTTGAAATATTTCACTGCTTCAGCTTAGTGCCATATCTTGCCTTTGTACTTATATATAACTATCTGTGTATATATATGTAAAAAATGTAATTAAACAGACTTGTCACCTTGGGTGTTTGATGTACAGCAGTGGTACAATGTTAAGTATGAGTATATAAAAAAAGCCTGAATGGAAATGCTTTCTGACAGGTTGGAATAAAAGACTTGGGAGATTGTATATGAAGTAGGAGGAGACTCCTTAAAAGCCACTTAAGTCTTATTCATCATGGTACTGTGACTTCTGCTGCTTTTCATTTACTTCTGAGTTTTCATCAGTTCCATGCTAACCAACTATTGCCCTATTATGTTCCTGCTATCCTTCTTCCTGCTTTTTCTAACCCCCTGCTTTTAGAATGTCTCCCTGGAATTTCTGCTTTGTAGAGACAAGGCAACTTATTTAATAACTTCGCTCAAACTGCTTTATTAAGAGGATGTAATTTATTTTCCTGAATTAAGTCTTTTGGACTTTGATTTTTTTTTGAAGTGGAATAAATAAATGAAATGGAGTAAACTAGCAACAGGAATAAAAGATTTAAATTCATTTGTATAGCACTAAATATGAAGCACAACGATTTTTTAAGTCATATGTTATATGGCAAAAATAATGTACTGTGAATCAAACATTTAGCACTACAGACCAGCCTGAAAGTCTCACACATGATTTACCTTTGCTTAGACTTGTGTGTCAGTGAGGTACAGACAAAAACCCCAGCCAGTGTCACAGCCAAATTCTTAGGCCGTGATCAGTAGACCAGTTGTTACAGTAAAATAGTGCATTTTAATGACAAAAATTTTCTATTCATTTTTAAGGTCACTCATGAACAAAATGAAGTCTTTGAGCTTTAGCCCAAAATTTCCATCTTCATGTAGGTACCTCTGATCTTGAGGAAGTGTCATTTCCCTCAATTACTTGAGGGAAAAGATACAGGTGTGCAAATGGAGGCACATTGCAAGGTTTTTATTCCAGGAAAAAAAATTCCTTTGAGGAAGATCTATTTTAATTGGCAAGATGAAGACATGAAGAATTTGTGCTGTATTATCAAGTGCTAATTTTTTTGTACCAAAGGAAGCTATTTTAGGAGGTGCTATATTACAAAAATTCAAATATATTTTTTATGACATTTAACAGACTCAACACTGCTCTCTCACCCTAAATTCAAATTAAAGCACCGGAGTCAGGGCTGCTGTTGAAATTGACACTTATTTGGAAAAAGAAATATCCATGTTTAAAAATGGATCATCCATGTACCTTAGTGAACTCCCCATATGATGTCCGTGGAGTGTGATTGGATGTGCCAAGAAAAGATGCATAGGAGTGATACTGCAGAGATGTTTTTACAGGGGGATGGATAAACTCAACTGTACCTTAGGAGAGAGCGCTAACATGTTTTCATTTTAAGTTTTCAGACATTTTCCCAGTTTTTTCAACAATTAAACCCCGCTTTTCTGAAACAAGTTTGGACAACTAGTGGAGGATTGAAATTTTTGAATGCGGGTAAATCTTTCTGGCCAAATTCCAGTGGCGTTGCATAACAGTATATTGGGGAAAATGTTGTGCAGAAATCAATGTGTTGTTCTCTCCATCCTCCATCTCTGCCTCTTCTACACAAAATCCAGAATCAGATGTGTTTAACAGTTGCACCATTGTATCTGTGAATATATACAAAACCTACCTTGCCCAGAAGCAGTTTTACAGCAGTCCTTAACTTCAGTTATCATTGTAGAAGTTATCTATGCCTTATTTACTCCACTTTTTTTAAGGTAGGACTCCTGGTACTCCTTAACATGAAAAAATTAGTATTGATTTCAGTGGTTTATATACTGATTTTGTGTGTACAAAATATATTTTTTTAGTATTGAAAGTATGCAGACATCTGAAGTTCTGAGATATGGTGGTGCACCAGACAATGAAATTTTAATAGTGTATTTATGAACTCTGTCTTCACCTATGTCGATTTTTAAAATGAGGTTTTAACTAGAAACATTTTTGTGCAAACTGGCTGGGACTTCATGTGTACACATTTTATACAATGATTAAAAACCTTGTAATGGAAGACTGCAATGTATTTAATCAGTCTCTTCCTATTCTTTGTGGCAGTCTTTTTAGAAGCGGAAAACATTTTGCTTCTAAAAGACAGCTATTTTTATTTGTGTCTAAAATATTATTTTCTTCCCCCTTTCTGCAAAGTTAGTAGTAAATTGAAAATTTATTTTTCAAAGATGAGCTATTAAAGAGCAAATAACTGAATCCTTTATGTGGATGGAGTCAGTCTCTGATATAGTTCATGATGCTCTGTTCATGTAAGCGGGTCTAACTCTCTGGTAGCATAGATTAATTATTTTCTTCTAGCTTCTACTCTTTTCTACGTCAAACAGTGAATTTTATTAGTCTCTGCTATGTTTATTTAGAGATTTATGTTGCTTGATGTCTTAAAGAAGTGGGATTCATGCTCTCTGCTGACTGCCAGTGCCGTTCTCCATAAGAACAGCTTTGGAGTCTGTGGGCAACACAAGCCTTTATTGCAGTAGACAGTAGTGGGATGAACACTCAGGGTTCCTGTGTTGCTTTCTAAACAGCTTGTTCAAGTATGAGATTTCTGAGCAGTTTGAAGTTGTGTTTACTTGCTCCATGTATTTTTCAGAACAATATTACTGCTGCTGCTTGTTAGTAGAACTGTAGAAGGTGCCATCACCAAATCCCTGTCAGAGCTAACGGGGTGGAAAAGCAGGGGCTGCTGCCTGCAGGTGAGAGGAGCTGCTCTGTTCTGCTGACTTCCTGGCCAAGCAGGAGTGATTGATCCTGCAGCTCCTGCCCTGCTTTGCTCACACTTCTGGCCTGGCTGTGCTTGGGGAAGGGGGATGCCCTGAATACACAAATGTGGTGCTCCCTGTCCAAACAGAGCTCAGGCACTGCCTGAAAGGCTGAGGAACTTTGCACATTTGCTGCAATCTGTGATTAACTGCAAAATAAAAGGTGTGTGGTGGTTGCTGTCTGTGACTAATCAATTTCTACTGCAGCTTTTGTGAGGATATTAGCATATTTTGTGGACTTTTTGAAATTCTTTAAGAGTACATTGCATCTTCATGGCAGAGTGAGACTGAAGATTCCCCTGGAAGCAGACACGGACTTTCTCTTCTCTAGGGCTCACCAAGCAATTCTCATTTTGGGTGGGTGTGTGAAGGCAGTATCATCACAGAATAGTCTGAGTTGGAAGCAACCTTAAAGTTACCATCTCTGGTGTGGGCAGGGACACCTTCCGCTATCCCAGGTTGCTCCAAGTCCCATCCAACCTGGCCTTGAACACTTCCAGGGATGGGGCAGCCACAGCTTCTGTGGGCACCCTGTGCCAGAGCCTCACCAGCCTCAGAAAATAGTTTTTTTCTAATATCTAATGTAAACCTGCCCTCTGTCAGTCTGAATCCATGTCCCCTTGTCCTGTCACTACATGCTCTTGTAAAAAGTCTCTCTCCATCTTTCTTGTATGCTCCCTTCAGGCACTGGAAGGCCGTTTCTATGTTTATAGGTGTAAAAACTGCTTTTTCTCATTTTTTTTTCTGTCATCAGACTGACTTTTCTGTCTTGTTATATGTTACTGGTAACTTCTTGAGGAGATGTTTGAGTCTGTCCTGAGAGAGTTGGGTCAGGACTGCTGCAGGAGTTCTCCTCGGACTTGTCCTTTGTGACCATTACTTGATGTTTTCAAGGGAGAAGGAAAAAGCTCAGCCAGCAAAGCATCCTGGACAATGAGGGTTTTTGTTAAAATGTTAATTCTGGGCCTATCACTGAGGTAAAATTGGAGTCAAAACTATTTGTTTTCAATGCTTTAGTGAGCTCCATAAGGAAATGAAGTTAAATGTGATTGGTGGGTCAGACAGGAAACATTGCCTTTCTTCATTCTAGCTGGCTGTAGGTTGTTCTACAGGGGACACTGTGACTTGATCAACACTACATCAGCCAGTTGTTGCCAAAGAACAAATGTTGTGGTTTTATTCTTTGCCTTAGTATTCAAGGGTAGTGACTGAACCCAAGTACAGCTATTTTAAATTTCTTCAAATATTAAAGATCCCAATTACAGCAATTGTGTTCTTCTCATTTTCTGTGTTATCTGCCAAGACTTGAACTGTTGTTTGTGTTAGACTGTAAAATCACAGTCACTGAAGTGCTAAAAAATGTTAGTCTATAAGTGACCTTCTGTCCTGTCCTGGTCTCATTTTTCAATGGCTCCATTATTGTGAAATACTGCTCCCCATGACTGTGAAACGAGCAGGAAGTCTGGTCTTTTTCACATTTAGTAGCTTTCAATCACTAATGGTTTCTGACTGTGCATTTGAAACTCTCAGATTTTTGTGTTCTCATATTAGAAGAAGGTTTGAAGCAGCTTGGACACAAAAACCAAACAAGCAAATGCTTGTTATGTTGAGGTGAAGTAATTAAGCAATGAAATTCTAAGAGTATGGGTGGACTTGCAAAAATTTTGGTTGTCAGAAGCAGTCAAAACCAATTTGGTATGAAATGGGAAAACTACTGTGGGGTTATACTGGACAAACTGAGCAGAATGTGCTCGTGTGCCAGTGCTGACAGTGGCTTTGCTCAGCTTTATTTGGTTACAGCCATTCTGTGATCCCGGTCTTTCAGTGAGTCTGGAGAGAAACTGGGGGGAAAAAAATTGTGAACATACTTAATCCAGATGAGAAAATAAGCTGTCACTCCTCATTCAATAAATGAGTCTCTAATACCTGCCCAAGAGTATCCAGTAGTGCTCCCAGCTGCAGGACAGGCTTTAAAGCTGTTGAGGTGAATTCACAGGTCACAGGATCAAGTGGTGATTGCCTTCCTGCTGACCTGTACAAGCATGAAGGCACCAGGTGGGTAAAGACCTCCACGAGCAGCTGGTTTTTGTCTCTTTTTTTCAAAAAGATAAGTGCTGGTGATAACAGAAATCTCCTAACTGTGGGTCAGGAAGGAGGTTGAGGAGTTCAATGGCTCCTCCCAGGAGGTTCTGTCAGAACACAATGTCAGGCAGCCAGAAGCTGTGAGAATTTAGAGCTGCAATTGCTGTAGCAGATTTTTGGTAACCATTAGGGCACAGAGGTCAGGGAGCTGTGGTGCTCCTCGAGGGAGAAGGTTCCAGTGTTTGCTTTCAGAAGTGGCTCTTGGGCAGGATCAGGCAGCTCGTTTGCATTGTGAATACTTCCCATCGTGTCCAGCTGATACGGGTTCCTTCAGCATCTTGGCTGAGATGTGGTGCTGAGAAAAAGGAACTGAGCTGCTGGCCTGGCAGCAGCATGTTTAAAGCTGTGTTTCACACCACATCAACATAGAAAAATAGTTTGGTTTGGCTTTTTTCTCACAGAAAAGTGTGGGGAGCTGCTACCGTGAAATAACCACATGACTCAAAAATCTGTAAACAAATTCTTCTTGCAAATGGCAGCCTGCTTTCTTTGAGAACAGTAACTGACAGTGGTTCACGCCAGGGAATGAAAGCCAGTGGTCTAGAATGACAGACCTTTAGTTTCAAGCACAATTAAGCATATGCTGTAGTATTATCTTCATCATTCCTAGTAGCTGTGAAGATTTCCATCTCGGTGGATTCTGCTTGCACTATTAGCCCTTGCTCAAATGATGGCAAATAACCTGAAATTTTGGTGGTAATACTCAGCCTTGAACCACTACACGTCCTGGCTGTGCTGAGCTGCTCTGAAGTCTATGTGGATGTCTAATTAATGTGGTTTTGGGAACATTTCCTCCAGGCAGTTAAAATGTGGGGAATGGCTCAAGAGACTGTTCAGTGAAACACAGACACAAGCAAGGCAATTTGTCAGTTATGTGGCATTAATTCCATAGAGAAGGGGATTACAATCAATGTTTATTTGCTTTGAAGGGGTGTCTACTCATGGCTTTAGAATTCACAAACAAACCTGGATTGATGTGGGCAGCACAAGCATTGCTGGATGCTTGTGCTTTTCAAGGCCCAATATGGAGTTTTGGGCAGGTTTTGGTATTTTTGGCATGGTTTACAGGATATGTTTCTTCCACATTTTTCTCACTCCTCCCTCTCACAGCTGCTATGCAGCATTTTTTACCCTTTCTTAAATATGTTCTCTCAGAGGTGCCACCAGCTTAACTGACTGGCCCAGCTTTGGGCAGCAGCAGCTTTGTTCTGGGGTTGTGTGGAATGGGCTCTGTCATGGGGATACCTTGGTGCCTTCTCCCAAAGGCCACTCCTTGCTACCAAAACCTTGCTGCATAACCCAGGACACCTGTCTAAGCAATTTTTTTTCGTGGTACTACTACTGATAACTACTTGTTATCACCCTCCCCTTTCCTATTTAGTTTTATCATTGAGTATTTTGATATGTTAAAATATCAAAATTTTGTAGATACAATTTTGATATTGAATAATTATTTTTATTGGTAGCACATACATGGAACAGCCTGGTCTAGTGGAAGGTGTCTCTGCCCATGGCAGGGGGGTTGGACTTTAAGGTTCCTTCCAACACTCTATGAATATTCACTTTAAAACAATATAGGTCTTTTCAGCTGCCGCATTCTCCCCTCGAAACAAACACTCCCAGGCTTTTCTCTGTTTGCAGACTTCCATTTCATCAGAGAAAAAGGGAATCGTAGAATCATATGAAGGTTTGGGTTGGAAGGCACCATAAAGATCAAACAGAGTTTTGTGTTGAAGCTTTATATTTCCAAATAAGCTTTTTTTTCCTGGAGACACAATTTTATGTAGTGTTGAAAATAATTGCAGGATAAAACTAATATGCAATCGTTGTACATTTTTGAAGTTAACCCAAATAATACATATTTATTTGAATGTTCTTGTATTTTTAGGCAAAACCAAAGAAAATTTTCTTACCAGATGTTATGATTTAGTAGCATAACGCACTACAATTATTTTGAGGATGAGATAGTTTTTACACAAGTTAACATCAGAAGTAATTTGTTTCTCTTCATTGCCTTTGATATTATTTAATCTAATGTTTCAGAGCAGGCCTTGTTCTCATACAGTGCTATTATTAATAAGCTTAATATGTGTGAGGCTGATTGTTTTATTTGGATATATAGATTTAATAGACGGAATTGTAAAAAATTGTATTTTGACAATAAAAAAGCCTAACAAAAAGTAAGTATAGATTGGGACTTGAAAAATTCTGAGAAATCTAGAAAACTCTTTTGCTTAAGGTCACTTAATTATATTTGATCCATCTGTCGAGGTTGACCATAACTCCAAGTGCTGAATGCAGAAATTAGTTGGCGTGTCATTTGAGTTATTTGTACAAAAATGGCTATAGACTCAATTAATTGTGGGTTTGAAATTGTTTTTTAATTTTATTTTCTAGAAAAGAAAGATGTCACGCAGAGCTTGGAAAGCTACACGGCAAAATGCCCTGGGACAATGGAAGTCATCACTCTTCCAGATGGTTTGAAGCTACCTCCTGTTCCCTTCACCAAATTGCCTATTGTGAAGTAAGCCCAAAACACAATCTTGAACTTTTTCACACTACCTGTCAAATTTTAAAGGATACTGAAAGGATGTATTCATCTCACTTTAGGCATGTGGATCACAGGAACATGGAAAAATGTCAAAATGTCAAATCGTTTTGAGAAGCTTTTGAGACAAAATAGAGCCTTTGACCAGAAAATACTTTGTGGCCTTTAATTTCAGAAAGAGAGAAGTTTTGTTTTTTGAAGAACTGTCCTTCAACATTTTCTTACTCAATTCAAGGAGGCTATTTTGCTGCAGCTGAGATTTTAGTTGAATCCTTGATCATTTCAATACTGAGGGTCCATGAGTTGGATGCAATCTCCATCCACAGAGCTTGGAACTCACCTGGAAGTGGTGCTTTTTGTAACTCTCCCTTTCCAGATGCTCCATTTTTATGCTGGTATCTTCACTGGCCTATTCTAAATCTCAGTTCCATTCAGGCACATCATGCAGTCAAGCCAATGAATAATAACTTGTTCAGGTTTAAACCTGGCATGAAACATTAAAGAGAGTCAAAGAGAGAGAGTGCAGCCACTAGATATCAATAATAGAAGGCTGGAAGAAAATATTTTCTTTTTGAAGGAAAGATAATTCCTATTCAGGAAAAATATGCTGAATAGTAAAGAACATGGGGCAAATGCTGATTGAATCCTTCTTCATGGGAGTCATGCATTTAAGTCATAGCATCAGAGAACC
The DNA here is from genome assembly GCA_013397315.1 of Donacobius atricapilla. Lineage (NCBI taxonomy): Eukaryota > Metazoa > Chordata > Aves > Passeriformes > Mimidae > Donacobius > Donacobius atricapilla. The sequence continues at coordinate 294,505 of WBMY01005574.1, read as the reverse complement.
ATGGAATAGTTAAAACTGGAGAAGGCCTTTAAGGTGATCAAGTCCAACCACCAACCCAGCACCACCACCATGTTCATTACACCAAGTCCTCAGGTGCCACACCCACACATTTTTTGAACACTTTCAGAGATGGTGACTCCACCACCTCCCTGAGCAGCCCTTTCCAATACTTGACAACCCTTTCCATGAAGAAAATTCTTCTAATATCCAATTTAAGCCTCCCCTAGTGCCATTTGAGGCCATTTCCTCTTATCCTGTTGCTTGTTACCTGAGAGAAGAGACTGGAAGAAGAAGCCAGTCAGAACTCTGGCAAGAGATTCCCAAGACTTCAGTGGGGAGGACTTTGTGTCACTTAAAATGTTTTGTATGCTGAGAGAAGGGGACAAACATATCCACTTACATTATCAACTTGTCTTGACCTGGCTGTGCTTGGAATGTTGGGAATAGCTCCTTCTGTTTTGCCATGGCGCGAAGAACCCAGCATTAACTTTATTTAACATTTAAGAATTGCTGCTCCTCTCCTCCTCTTTCTTGTCTTTTACAATTTCTATAAAAGCTGTAGTAATAAAAAATTGTACTCCTATGTCTTGGTTTGGGGCAAATTTATGAGAGAGTCCTTGAATGGGGTCCCTCTGGGAAGCAAACCTAAAAGGCCCTTCCCCCAACTGGTCCAGGAAAAAAGAACTACCTCAGAGGAAAGTAGAAAAAACTATTTATTTAACAAACAAAGTACCCACGAGCATAGAGAATGAATAATACAAAGCAATAAAACCTCTCGTTGCTCTGAAGTGAGATGGTAAATTGAGAAAGTCCTTGCTGTGGGTAGCTCAGCTCACTCAGTCTCTTATCAGTCCCTCTGGAGCTGGAAAATGCCATCCTGGGCCCCAGGGGCACAGGAGTGAGATCGGGATGTTTCTCTGGGTTTTTCAGTCCAGGACAGGTCTCAGCCGAGCACAGTCCAGGAGCAGGAATGCAGAGGAGAGAAAGCTGTTTTCAAAGCAAACTCCACACGACTTCTTTCTCCTTCTCACTCTCAGAACTAGTCTCACAGCAGTGATTCTCTCTCCAGGATCCTGCTTCATGAGTCTCTGCTCATGCTCCTCAAGGTTGCTCCTCCATGATGATTCTCCCCTTACCAGCTATCCCTGTTTTAGCTCACTTATCCTTATTGATATAGCTGTTACTCATCAGGGGCAAGGCTCTACTGGTTAATTAATACAGCTGATACTTATGAGGGGTTAGTCTTAAAGGTACGGAACTTAACATACAGCATAAACAGAACAGACAATTTCTGTCTGTGCAAGCATCAGAAAGTCACCCCAGGACAGCCCACCCCTTATCCCCGTATTGTAACTTACTACCAAAATTAATAAAAATTCTAACTCTACAAACACATACATTATGCATAAATATAAATATAAATATAAATATAAACATAAATATAAATAAATATGTATATACACAAGCATCAAAAAGTCACCCCAGGACATCCTATAAAATATTAGTTACATTTAGATATAAAGCTTCTGGTTACACATGCCCAGCAGATCTGGTGTTGTAGAGCTGTCCAACCCATTTGGAACCAGCTTTGCTGCTGGGCTGCAGAGCTCTCTGAGCTAAATTGTGTTAATTTTTGTGACATCAATTATAAATCTGTGGAAATGTCATTTTGATCAATGTTGAATAACCTCAGCTTACAATTCAATCCATGTTAGAGCCCTCTAGAAACACACATTTTCTGATGGGGATGACTTCTATTTACTGTTGGCATTTCATGGTCTACGAGTTTTAATCCATCTAATGTGGGCTGCTTATTTTGGATGCGGATTTCTTAATCAAAATACTGTCAGACATGGAAATGCCACAGTGAAATAGGAACACAGTGGCAATGTTACCTTTTCTCTACAGTACTTTAAAAGCAATGGAAGAGATTTGGCAAGGCAAAATCTTTATATTCCGTTACTCATGTTCATTATCAAATCATCATCTGGTATTTTCTTAGATAAAAAGGCACTATTCCCATTTTTATAATTTACCACTGTTAAGGGCAAGTGTCTTACTAATCTACTTAAAAGCAGAAAATTTTCTTTCTTTTTACCCCTGCTGCTTTTATTTGTCCTTACATACTTTCCTTGCTACTTCCAATTTACTCAATCTCATTTTTTTCTCTTCCGTCTGTTTACTTAGTATAGTGGGATTTCTTAAAAAAAAAAAAAAAAAAAAATTCCTTTCCCATATAAGTAAGGTTGTTTTTAATTAACTTTTTCCAAATACAGGATTTCGATCTTCTGGGTAGCTAGTGAAATTATTTAGTAATTCTTAATTGTCACTCATTTGCATTCAGTGGTATCAGACCAGGGGACATGACTGAGGCTTTTCACACAAAGGAATTAAAAAATCTGCCCTCTTCTATGTCTTATCCATGAGGGTACAGCTCTCTGATACGAGGTTGAGGAGCATTCCTTCCGCTGTCATGCATTCAAATAAAGTAGGTTATACAGCAGTATTTATATAATAACCATGAAGGAGCCAGAACACTTTCCTCTGTATATAAAATAAAATTCCTTTTTATTACCTCTTTACCAAGTTCAATGTTTGTTTTCTCAAATAAGTATATTGCACATTTGTGCTTTAAGTTGCATTCTAAGTTGTAAAAATTCTCTCCAAAGAGGTTTTAAAATATGAAATATCAGGGGTGTCTTACAGTTTCCTTCTTATTCCTCAGTCTCATCTGTGATTTTGCATATGATTTTGGTGTTGACACGTATGAATGTGATTTATTTCTTGTTCCAACCTACTTTTAGTGTTATTTAGTAATTTCTTATCAGGTGTTTTGTTTCACAGAGAGGACTTGTCTGTGTAGTGTTACTCCTACAGCTTCATTATTTTCCAGCAGAAACACATTATCTTGGTTTCTTGTGCGTGTCTACTTTCTACTAGTGTGATACTGATATATCTGTTCTTTATTGTGCTGAGTTGCTGGTTTGAAATAATTAGGTGTCTTACAGGTTTAGAGAATGCTGCTGATTTTACTGAATATCCACCAATTTATTGCTTGTTCTTGTGCCCAAAATTTAGTCTTTACTTTCCCCTCAGCATTAGAAGAGCAGTGATTTCCCTTCATGGCATTGTAAGGAATTGAGTCTAGTAGGGATGTAATCTAATAAATCGTATGTTTTCTATTTGTAATTACTTTCTGGTTGTTTAACTAACCCACTCAAATTTTTGGGACATTTCCTTCCTTCCAGAGACAAGTCTGCATTTTCAGTGAATTAAAATCAGCTTTATTCACTGTGGAGAAGTTTCTTTATTTGTATTGTCCAGTGAAGTCTTGTCTGGATTCTAGTTTGGGTTTAAGTTCCACATTTGGCTGCCTTCTGCACTGGAGAAGTGGTTCAGTCTGCACTCAAAAATTAATAGTTGGATTTCAAATCACTATTCTGGCTAGTTTTAGGTTTATTAGTTTCTAAAGAAGACTTTTTCCTTAGTTATTTATTTTCTGAGAGCTTTTTGAAACTGAAATTTCCTTGGGTTGGTGTTACTTCATTTTTTTATTGTCAGTGTTTGCTTCATGTTTTCCATTTTGGGTATTTTATTCTCAGACTGACATCTCATGTTTATCAGCTCTTTTTTAACACAGTCACCTGTTACAAAATAGAATAAATGAAATAATTAGAAATTATTTTTACTCAACAGATCTGTGAAGCTTTTGAACCTCCCAACTAGTCTCCGACCTCACAAAATGAAAAGTTTACTTGGTCAGAATGTGTCAACCAAAAGCCCCTTCATATATTCTCCAATTATTGCACACAGTCGTGGAGAAGAACGAAACAAGAAAATAGGTAAGAATAATTTACAGTATTTTCTGTTATTTTGTTAAATTAGAGAATCTTCTGTGGCCAAGGAAAGCAGACCTGAACATTGCTGTCTTTTATTTCAGATAACTAGTTTTTTAGCCTCTAGTCCTGAAGGAACAAATCTTTTTCTGTGGGGCACAATTTCATATTCAAAAGAGGAATAAAGTCTCATAGATGGTAACATTGATTTTCAGAACAGATAAACTAGTTTTATTTCCTTCTCAAACAAAAGAGAATTTAGGGAAAACTTAGTTCTGACATGCTCTGCTTGGCAGCCACCACAGTTTCAATGCCCTGAGGAAAATGCACTGTTGTGGTTTTTCCTTTTCCTGTTCTGATTTAACATAAACTCAGAGTGATGAACTGTCTGATTAGTCCTTTTTATTTAAGAACAATTCAGCCAAGAAAAAGTTTTTAAACCCTGTTAAGAATATTAGTAGTTTTCTTTTTAGAAAGATTATAAAGCCTTTCAGTGCAGTAATTGTGCCACTGGAAAAAGATTAGAGGTTTGTTTAAATCCTGGATTAAGTTACAAATATTGGTAGTTCTTTCTGTGGTTTTTGTGCATATCATGCGCATGATGATTTTTACCAGAGGCATCAATGTCAGCACAAAAAAGATTGGTGTTACTGTGGAACAGAACTGATTGTAAAAATTTCAGAAATTTGCAGGATGTTTTATCTTAACTTGGCTCCTTGCTCATCTGGACTGTGCCTGGCCTGCAAGGGCCAGTTTTCCAAGAATGTTCCAAGAATGTCTCTGTGGTTTCCTCTTTGCAGCATATGTGGGCTGTGCCCCTGCTGATTATGATTATGATTAAGGTGATATCCCTCACCCTGAGAAGAACATGCATGTTTTCTAGCTGGGTTTATGGTGATGTGCATTTTCGATAATCGCTGAAACAGGAATAGTTGGGATGTGCAGAGGCAGGGATGATTATCTGGCAGTTTGGATGCACTTGGCTCAGTGTGACTTTGCTGCAGCCCTACTTCGATTTCAAAAGACAAAGGATAAGAAATTAAAAAAGGTTAAGAAGAATTAGTTAAAGGATAAATTAAAAAAATGTGCACATAGGGAAATATCTCAAAGTGCTCTCTTGGTTTCTCTTAATAATTTATTGAAAGTTTGATTACTATTAAATTTTTAACATTTAATCTCTTAGCTTTACCGTGTCGTGTTTTTTTCATTTAAATAAAACCTTATTCCCAGTTTTGTCACACAATAATATAATGCAGTATTCTCATTCCAGGATAAAAAGGAACCTGCATTTTTGAACTGGTTAGGATTTGTTTCAGTGCTTTGTGTACTGTAGGAGATTTACATTTTACAGTGAACTTTCTTCTTTTAGGTTTTTATTTTGCCTAAGGAGATGTCTGATTGCTTCTGATCCTGTACAGCATTTATCTTTTGAAGTATATAAACATTGCAGTCACTGCTAAAAGCCTCTAATGTTTCAAAGTTCAGCGAACAAAAGAAAATACAAAATAAAAGCAGATACTTCCTTTGAAAGAAGCTGAGAAATTTATAAGCTGCAAAATAAATGAGAGTATTTTAATGGCATGTATTTAACATCAATTAAAAACAACAATAACAAATGAACTGTTTTTTTTACATGGAGATAGTACTCCATATTTTGGTTAAATTATTGTTTTACAGCAAAGGAAATGAAGTACTGCTGACAAACCGAAGGGAAACAAAACCCATTTTGAAAGTCTTGAAATGTTTTCTGCTTTCAACTTGATAAGCTTTTCTGATTGGAAACAATAACAGGGATGATTATATTCTAGTTAAATTGCTTTAACAGCATGCTAGTTGTAAAAAATAAGCCTACTGATTTTTGACATGAAGTGTTTGTTGGTTTTGAGTACTGATAGACTGAAACAGCAAGAATATATGATATAGTTCTGTTAGTAAATCCAGCAGCCCTGTCATACCTGTATTAGCTGATACAAATATAGCTCATTTTACCTTTCCTTTCAAAACCTTTTCCCCCAAGGAAACAAGTCTGTAGCACTGCCCTGGGACATTTTTCACGGGATTTCAATCTCATCTCAAAAACCTCCATGGGTTCAGCCTCCAGCATGTCCCTGTGGAGGTTGTTCCACTGAATCACTGTTCTTACTGAATCAAAAAAAAATCAGTAAGAAAATAAAACCTGTTTTAGTGCAACTGGTGTCTGTCCTCTTTATGCAGCCCTTTAAATACTGGAATACTGTGATGGTATTGCCCCTGAGCCTCCTCTTCACCCCAGCAAGGATATTTCACTCCCTTACTCTTTCCTCCTCAGCTGGGTTCTGCAGTCCTCGATCGCCTTTGCGGTGCTCTGCAGTCTGTCTGTGCTTTTCCCAGCTGTGGGGACCAGAACTGGGCAGAGCTGTGCCTGACAAGCACAGGGTGGAGCAGAGGGGTCACCTCTCTCTGCAGTGGGGAAGCAGAGGGGCTCAGAACCCAGCAGGGTGAGGAGTCGAGGGACTGTCAGTCAGGGCTCTGTTACAGGTGAAGGATGGAACCAGGTCACTGCAGGGACCAGGAGGAAGGTTCCTCCTCCTCCTCGGAATGTGACAGGTAGGACTGGCACCTTCCACGACGGGGATGAGGCTCTGGAATGAGAAGGCCAAACAACTGATGAGGTGGCTGAGGGTCCTTCTGGGACAGAGCAACACCACCTGGACCTTGCATCACAACCTCCCCTGTTAGCAGGAAAAGGGTGGTTCTCATAAGAGACTCCCTCCCTTCTAAGGGGAGCAGAGGGCCCCGTGTGGATGGAGGCCTGACCCAACTTAGGGGAAGTCTGCTGTCACCCAGGGGCTCAGGTAAGGGACATTACTGGAAAATTCCAGTCTAGAAAGACCCTCTGATTACTATCTGTTATTGGTTGTTCAGACTGGCAGCAACAAAACAACAAAGAGAAGTCCGAGGCAAATCAAAAGAGACTTCAAGGCCCTGGCACAGTTGGTGGAGGGACCAGGAGCACAGGAAGTGATTTCCTTGATCCTTCCAACAGCAAGGAATAATATTGATAGGAACAGGCAGCTCCATTAGGTCGATGTGGGGCTCCGAGATTGGTGTCAATGGAAAAAATGAGTTTTTTGACAATGGTATTATCTATCAACACCTGGCCTGCTGACACCTGATGACCCTTTCTCAGATGGGAAAAGGAGTTCTAGCACAGGAGCAGTGGGGCTTGCTGACAGAGTTTTGAACTACCTTGGAAGGGGAAAAGGGAGAAAACCAGTGCTGAGCAATGGGATGGTGTGCCAAACCTTGAGGATCCCGATGGGATCCCTCAATCTGCTTCACCAGGTGTTGGCCACAAGGTACCACACCTGAAATGTTTCTACACTGATGCACACAGCACGAGGAACAAACACCAGCTGGAAGCTTTGGCCCGGTCCCAGAGGTTTGACATCATTGGCATAAGTGAAACGTGGTGGGATGAGTCCTGTGCCTGGAGCCCTGTTGGATGGTTGTGCTTTCAGAACAGACATTCACAGCGTGGTAGTGGTTAGAATGTGGAGATTCAGCACTGCAGTGCTGCTGTACTACTGCAGGTGCCTCTGTTGCTGTAGTAAACCATAATGGTTAACTCCATACCTGAGCAAAGCAGTCACTGGCTGTTTTGGGGGCTGCAGAACGCAGCATCGTGGACACTATTAAGTAATTAAATATGAAATGTAGAGAGCATCTCATACCACTATGAATTTGAACGTTTTGTTTTAATCAACAGTTTTGCTTTTCAGGTTTCACAGTACTACAACCCATTAACATCTGTGGATGTATGTGTTTAATTTCCACTAGCGTTATTTGGAGTTAAACATTTGCATTAAGTACATCTCCCTTGAGCTCGCTAATATTGCTTGCAAAATGTAATCAGATAGTAAATGATTGTGAATGTACAATTAGAGTACAGATTACTTCAACTGTGCATTAAAGTCTTAATATTGATAATCAAGGTTTTTTACTGGATGTTTCCTAATATCCTAGTAAAAAACTGTTAGCAATGTATGTTGAAATCATTGGATAAACTTGTAAGAACTAATCCATGTATGTTATAATTTAGCTTATAATCACAATTTATTTAACGAATGTCATTAAACCATGTTTTGTTTACTTGGACTGCAGATCCTCAGCTTGCAGAGAGAATCTTGCCACATTCAGTTTAAAGTCTGAACTTCAGGTGCATGTGGTTCACTGTGAGAAATTTGGAAGGTAGACACGAATTTGAGGGCTGAAAGGGTTGTGACGTGCTGATATAAAATAATCTTTCTGCATTGAAGAATTACTCAAAATCTGCATCTCTGCTGCTGACCTTGATAATCTCCCACAGAACCATAGAATTACAGAATGGTTTGGGTTAGGAGGGACCTTAAAGATCATCCAATTCCATCCTCTCCTGCCATGGGCAGGGACACCTTCCACTAGTCCAGCCTCATCTCCTTAAATTATAAAACTTAAAAAAATACTAAAATTGGCAGAGCGAAGTATCTTTAAAGTTGAACCTGCTAAGATATAAACTCACAGCACATCATTTTCCTGGTCTACTTTACTTCACTGTCTCTTTATTGATGGCATATAATCAGCTATATGAGGACTTGTGATTTCCTTCTTCCTGTTGTCTTCATTTCTTACCTGGTTGATTCTTATCCAAGTCTCCAATATCAAGGTCACGTGTACTCTACATAACTCCCAAGTATGGAAACCTTTAAGTGTTGAATATGAAGGATGTATTGAAGTAGTGTTTTGAATTGATGCCCGAGTTAATTTTGCCAATGAAGCATTGAGTCTTTGGAGCACTATTGCTGTGTTAATGAATGTTTCCAGTCCCTTAACCTACTGCTTTGCCTGGGATTTACAGCTTGTGTCACACAATGCCCTTGAGTAGGAGTTGGGCTGTGAAGATTATAGAGAGATATTAAGCATTATAGCAGTCTGACAGCTCAGCTGCTGCAGGTTTCTTATGACCCTATCATTAGGTAATTCCTGCCTTAATTCTGTGATTATTCCTTGCAGACTTCCAGTGGGTCCAGGGGGATGTGTGTGAAGTTCAGTTGATGGTGTACAACCCAATGCCTTTTGAGCTCCGAGTAGAAAACATGGTATGAATCTTTCTAAATCTTCTCTTTCTGCTGTTTTTTTTAAGAAAAATCTCATTTGGACTTTCAAATATGGTTTTGTATAAATATTCTTAAAAGGTGTTTCAAGCCAGCATAACCTCATTTTAACAGTGTGGTGGTGTCAGCTTTCTCATATTTTTGGTGATGAGATATTGAGAAGAAAAATCTCTGCCACTCGAAGTGTTTAGATGCTTTACTGGCACTGACCCATAAACCAGTTCTGTACATTTCTGCATTGAGTAGAACTCGTGCTACATAATAGACATAGACTGGTTTTCAAGAAATAATTATATCCTGAAACCTAATAATTATTGCACACTTGCTGCTGTAGTTTAAAAGTCCGCATTCATCCTTGCTTTTCAAATTCCCATTTTGACCAGAATTTAAAACCTGATGAACTAAAATACTTAGGTCTGAGAAGCTTTGGGTTTTAATAAAAACTTCAGCTCATGGATTTGTTGTTCCCAGTGATTTATGTTGTTTGAAAACACTCTAATGTCAGATGATCAGAAGGGAGTGAAAAAAAAGACTAAACCACTGGAGAAATATGTGAGGTTAGAAGGATCAAGCCCAAGCTCTCTACTGCTTCAGTTGGCTGCTTGCAGTGTATCCTGAAAAAATGGAAATAGTGTTTTTTTTTTTTTCTTCCTTTATTCCAACTGACAGGATTTTTTAAAGTTGTTATCCATTTAAAGGTTAAAAGTTCTGTAACTACCTGATCAACTTAATATCCATTCTGTCCTAATACAGCACTTTGCTTTATGTTAAATATTTTTACCTTTAGTATTGCTTTAAATATAAATCACATCTCTTTGAGCCCTTTGTTCTGTCAAGCAAATTGAATCAGTGTACATTTATTTGCTTGTGATTTTTGTTTGGGTTTTGTTTTTATTGATATGTCTACTGCAGTGTCTAGTCAAACAAGTTGACCTAAATTACTGATAATAAACCACATATAATGAAGTGTTTTTCCATGGGAAGTGAACATGCCCAAAGATTTTTTTTATAGCACAATAAAATTAATTCTTGGAACCAACATGCTGCTTTCTCCAGCTTCATTTTCTTTCACCCTCACAGAAGTATTCAAATTTTTTTTAGTGATTAATAGAAAAAGTACACATCTGCACATCAGTACACAAAAGCTGCATATCAGAAAGGTCTCTGTGGCAATTAATTGACTGAGAACATTTTGATTTACAGTTTAATTGGTATTGTGTAAGTAATGATGTCATTATATATTTATGAAACCTAGAAAATTTCTTAATGTTGAGATTCCTTCCGAGCGCTTATGTGCACTCAAAAACCTGGAATTCAGTAATTTGTGTAGATCTGCACAACATCCATTCCCTGAGCAAATTTTAGTAGCACCACTGGTTCTCTTTACTGTTGTCGTGATAAAGTTCTGTCTTGGAATTAACACTGAACTCCAGTTCCAGTGGTAAGCCCAAGAGGAGTTAATTTGCCCACCAGATGCAAATCATTGAAGTGATTAATGTAACTCTTCAGTCAGTGCTTTGAGGAATTCTGCCCTTCACTAATGTGGGCTCACTTGGTAGATTTGTATGTTTATCAAGAGTGTAGCAAGTTGAGGAAAATGCTTGTTCCCCTTCATTTGGAATTTTAGAGACAGTTTCTTTGGAACCAAGGCCAGTTTGGAGCTCCCCAAATGACAAAAGCACTGACATCTATTTAGTCTGTAGAGGAGAAAAATATTGGGGTAATTCCTACTGCTCTGCTCAATCCCCAAATGGGAAAGTGCAGCAAAACCAGAGTTGGGCTCTTCCCAGAGGAGCCCAGTGTAAGGATGAGAGTCAGGGAACTGCAGCCATGGGAAACTTCCCTCCCTAAGAAAAACTCCCTTTTCCCAAGCATGAGGGGGATCATATACTGGGACTGGTTGTCCAGAGAGAACCTGAGACCTCTCTCTTTAGAAATCTTTAAAACTTGAGTGGACAGGATATGAAAAACCTAAACTACCACCAAAGTTACCCCTAAACAAGATGACCTCTACCCTTTCTTTCCAACCTAAGTTTTTGATTTTCCAGTCTCATCTGTGAATCAGTTTATTCTTATGATAAAGTAATATCTATTCCCACATTCTGGAATGAGGGAATAGGTGTTACTTTATCATAAGTATAAACTCTTCTGTTTTAATTTTAATAATTCAGAGTGCTGATTAATATTTCAAAATGGTATGTTTTTTTATTAACATGTACTCATGCTTGCAGTCCCCATATCCTTTTCTTGTCTGATTTCTCAGCACGTATCACATTCTTTCAGATTATTTACTCTCACAGGCTCAGTTTCATAGCAAGTGTATACTTTTCTGTCATTTAGTGGCAACTTCAGTTTGTTTTTCCCACAACTTTTTTCTTCCTGCCTGACTCGGCACCTCACCTTTGCAGGATGACTGCTCATTCAGGCTTGTTTCCAATCATTGGGTTTGCCATTGCTTGGTTTAATTTTTCTTTTTCCTTGCCATGGTCTGCCATTCACCAATATGTAACTATACTGAAATCTACAGTCTTATTTTTTTTTTAAATTTTCCCCTTTCCCGCAATTTAGATTTGTTGTTCTGATAAATTACACATTTCATGTTAAATGAAATCCAACTTTTTGCCGTGATTCTTTTCCTGCTGTGTCTTTGTGTTTGTTGAATTTCTGTTGTGATGGTAAACAACTTAGTATTGAGCACAGGTTGTTAAGGAGAATGATTCCCAATGGAACAGCTTCCCTAGCTTTTTCAATAATTGAAGAATTAATACTGAGTCCATGTAGGTTAATTGAGGTGTGCTTAAGTAAAAGACATTGAATTTCTAGACTTGATGTGAGACTGTGGACACAAGACTTTGATTAGTGTTGCTCCAACAATAAACCCTGAACAATTAATTTTCTTTGTTATTTTATTTTATTGTTTTCAAGGATCTTGGCCCATCCTTGTTGTTTTACTGTCAATTTGCTTTCATGAATATTCCTGATTTGGGACTCTAATTAGGTACCTATTCTTCATTCCTGCCCCGTTTCTGTGTTCCTTTTCTGTCCTACTCTATTTCATGTTTCTGTTTTGTCCATAGAGTTAGAAGGCTGGTCCAATGAAAGGTGTAGTAGTGTTTGTAAAATGACAAATTAAAATGTTCAGTCATGGAGCGTGGAAGTGATTAGCTCCCACAATTGTGTGAGTCAATAAAGTGAAGTAGGAGAGATCTTGGGGTTGATCAGAACAAAACTAAGCAGATACCTTAAATCAGCAGAATGAGAGGCAAAAATGAGCCTAACCAGAACTGCCTGTGATGGATCAGACAGAATATTGCCATGCTGGTGGTGGGGTCTAGGTCACCTGGAGATGGGATGTTCAGCTGTAAATCAGTGCCACCACTTTGCCTTTTCTGCCAGGAACACTGATTTCTGTGCAGATTTGCTCAGGTATGGGATTGAGGGCCTCCAGCCCTCTTGCAGTTTGTTCTGCAGGTATTGCCATTGCTGCAGTTTTCTGTACAGGAAAAAATGATCTTCACGTTTCAGACCTTCAAAAAAAAAAAAAAAAAAAATCCAAAAAATTCTGGGAAATCTCCAGTGGATTTGTTTTGTGTCTTGAGACAAATGCTTAAAGCAGCAAACCACAGTACAGTCTGGGGAGATCTACTACTAAAATACATATGAAGATGCAGGGCAAAATGTTAAATTCTCTAAGATTTTAACTACTTCTTCATCTTTGTTTATCAAGTTTCCTATTAAAAGCAAAACAAAATAAAGCTGAGAAATTTTGAGGGGATGTTATGTTTTGAGAGAAAGCATTTTCTGTGCTCTTACTGTGGAAAATACAACTATGGTTCCAAGAAAACGACAAGATCTACAGACAGTGTAAACTGTATTTAATAAATAAATATCAAGAAATGAAAAAATGCTGCCCTAACCCATGAGAATATTGTTATTTATAATACTTAGTCATTATTCAAGAATTAAGTATGTCTTCTGTAGTTCTCCTTCTGTTTCGGACCTGTATTTAATTGAACAGAATCAAGGGTGGTATTTTGATTAATGTTATTTTAAGAATGGCCACTGCACTTCTTATTTTTTTTTTTTTTGCTTCGAAATTGTGCTATTAGTCAAGAGCTCTATGTTGATGTTTAAAAAGAGCATCTAAAATTTTGATAAATCTGAATGTATAATCAGTCCCACAAGTTTGCTTATGATGGTTTAAATTGTTTTCATGAACTGCTCTTTCCTGAGTTCGCATCTTTTGCTGTTTCTGCCTCTTGAGAGAATATTTACTTACTGCTACACTACATTTAGTGGAGACTGTATTAGTCAAGAATATACACAGAAAGGTGAAGAGGGAAAATGAATAAAAATGGTTGTGTTTGGTGTTTTTCTAGGTCTGCCTAAAATAATCATATTAGAAATAGTAGGGAAAATTTCCTTTAAAATAAATATTTGACAGTTTTTGTGTAAAGTATCTGCCAACATGGTATACAAGTATGTTCAGCATGGAAACTAACTTTGAAGGTTGTGTTACTTTAAAAAAGAATGATTGCATTTTGGGATTGGTAAATAAAGCCTAAAATAAGCAGTTACATACTCATGTTATTTTAACAGCATCCCCAAATGCTGCCATTTACATCCGAGTTGTTTTGTTCTTCTAAAACTAAAATGGGATTCAAAGTGATTGAAGGACATGCTGTGATAGAAGCATGCATACATTCACTCTAAGACAATTTAAATTGTTTTATAAGAATACAAAGAAATGAAAACTTTTTTTTGTGTGCGTGACTCATATATTCCCTTGAGGAAACCTTGGATTTGGATGATCATTACCTATAGGCTCAGAAAAGAGAAATGATTATCAAGTGGTGACTAAATGATTACTAAATATAACTACTTGAAATAATGTATAAAACTGTCAGGAAAAGAAATCTAACACATTTCTCTACTGTTGGTGGTGTAGCTGAAATATTTTAATTAATGGGTGTGAGAGTACTTCTGCCTCGATTAGGTTTCCACTGTTAAACTGCAAAACTTTAAACACCAGAGGGCAATGTTGGGCAAATATTGCAGAATTGTCCGATTCAGCAAATTGCGATCTTGAAATTGTCTTTCAGACGTTCTAAGATGTGTCACTATGTTTTAAAACTCACTTGTGTGGCCTAAGTTTTAAGGGTAAGCATCTTGATTTCAATTTATGTCTGGAAATCTGAAGTCTAGTTGATTTTTATATTGATTTTTTTCCCCATTTCAACGAGTTTTAATGCTTTCTTAATGTGTTTACTTTTCAAAGTGTGGAAGTCTTACTGAACAATAGAACTCTGAAAGTGGAGGAATTGACTGCTGCTTTCTTGTTTTGGTATCAGTGCACATGAAGCTCTTCAATTTCTAGTCCAGGCACAGTGTGTGCTTAGTGCAGGTGTTTTGGCATTTACACGGCATTCGTTCTCTAAAAAAATCCCTTTGTTTTCCATGTTTGCATTACATATTAGAGAATATTTAGGCGTCCCTGTCAGTTTTTTTTTTTATTTACATTTGCTACAGCTGATAGTAAACAAGACATTGGAGAGTCTGTGGGGTTTTAATCACTGATTTTGCAGGACTTTAAGTCCTTGGATGAAAGTTTTTAGTTGAGATGAATCCTTAATAATTCAAACGTATTTGAATATTAGGCCAAGTGATAGATTGGTGGTTTTGAGACTAAAATAAAGTTTAAATGCCTTCTATACCAGCTTTAAAAATGAGTTCTGCAGAGTGTATGGGGTCACCTTTTGTTTGTGTTCTAAGATTTGCTTCAGCTGAGGCAAAAGCAGCAGAATTGTGGTGAAAATTGAGGCTACATCAGTGTTAAAGAGAGAATGTTCATCCCATTTCTCTGGGATGAATCCCACTGGAAGGAGTAATGTGGGAATCAGTGAGTCTCAGTGCTCTGATACACTGCTTGGTGAATATATAGAAAGACAAAGTTATGTTTTACTTGTGTTTTTGTGGATTGTTTCTGGCAGCTAAAGTCTCCATGTGAAATGGGAGGAAAATGAAAATTCAGTAGAAATGAGGGTGTGACAGAGTAATTGCTTACAACTCAAGTAAAATGGTGAAATGGACTTTTGTGCAGTCTCAAGGACAGAGTTCTCTAGTGCAGCTTTCCACAAAGCCAGAGTACCTTTGGGTGAATTAGGTGTTGTTTCAAGACTGTCAAGTCTACAAAGAAGTAATTGCTAGAAATTTTAAAAGATTTTACAGATTTGGGGTATGTTATGTGTTTTTTTGTGTCTCAAACTGTGAGATTTTTCATCTCCCTTCACAAAAATAGTATGTTCCTCTTTAATAGGACTCTCAGTTCCCATGAAGCATCCACACAGAGTTGAGATTTATTCCAGTTGTACATACTGCTTTTATTGATGGAGGTCTTTGTTTATCATCTTTATTTGAAAATAAAAATAAATATGTGTATAGAAAAACAACTGGTAGCTTGGATTTATATGCTTTCCAAATTCAAATTTACTTTTTACAGGACATTCTGTGCTCAAGCGTCTTCAATTCATTAACCAGGCTTAAAGAAAACCCCCAGTCTACTAAGAACAGTAATGCTGTGTTCAGAAATTTCTTCAATGAATTTTCTTCTGCTTCATTTCTCATTTTGTCCTGTGTTTTAAATTTAGGATGCTAAAAGATTTCTCTGACACTAAGGGAGTAACTGCAGGCATTTAGGCTTGAGAGGATCAGTTCAGCAAAATGAATGCATTATTCCAACTGACTGAAATGTTTAGGTGGGATGGATAAACTAGACTTGCTCTGTTATCTGTAAATACAAATTTTTTTTTTCCTCTTAGAAAACGTATTTTGTCCAGGTAATTGAAGCTAAGCAAGATCTGCTATTGATGTTTGATTTCCACTGTCCAAAATCTATCAAATATTCAAGTTAAAGTCACAGGTACAATTCAATGTAGGTACAAAACAGCACCATGCAGATGATATCTGGGATTTTTTTTTACCGTGCTTGGGTATAAATTTTTATTAGTTTTCCATGCATCATTCCCCGCTCAGTTCCTGAAACACGTTTCCATGTTGAATACAAATCCTACTGTAATTCTGGATGTATGCTGCAGTCACTGCAATTTAAACCCCAAAATAACTGCCATGAGTAAATTGGAATAAATCATAAAAGTTTGGCTGTTGTAATGCATGGGATTAAAATATAAGTATGGAGCATAAAAATGTAAATGTGTCTCATAAATTGATTTATCTGTGCAATGTGTTTTTTCAGGGTCTCTTGACAACTGGAGTAGAATTCGAATCTCTCCCTGCTGCCCTTTCCCTCCCTGCAGAATCTGGGCTCTATCCGGTGACTCTCGTTGGGGTTCCCCAGACCACAGGGCAGATCACTGTCAATGGTAAGGGATGGGCTCCACTCACTCTCTGGGGGCAGCACAACCTGAGTTTTACACCCCTGTGGCTTGCATGGCTTTGTTCGCCATGTGTGTATTCACCACCCTAAATTCTCCTCAATGAGTAAAACAAAAAGGAAAAATGGGGAATCTGTTCCCCTTACCAGGCTTCATTAAAAACAGCCTGATGAATCACTTGGTTGCAGCAGCAGTAACGAGCACATTCTTGGAGCATCTCGTGTGAGAAGACGAGGATAATGAACTCCAGCTCCCCTTTATTAATGCTTTCATTTGGAAAGCTTCTGAGGAGGATTACTTGAACTTTTTTTCTTGAGAATGCAGGAGATAATCTTGCAGGTTTTTTTTCCTTAATTAATCGTGTTCCTGTAAGATTACAGAAATTTTTGCAGATTGCTTCAGTGGAAACAGTTTAGCCAGGGTGTACAGTCTGTTGCAGTCAAGATATCATTTCATTAATAAGCCTAAATAAAACTGTGTTTGTAGTGAGGAAGAAAATTAAAGAGCCTTTACAAAAGGCTAGCAGACCTAGAAAAGGAGGCATATGTGGAGAGGATGGATTCAAGATGTAGTAGGAGTGAATCATCTCACCAAATCACATTTTTAAATGTCTTCCTGGAATGCAAAGTTAGGATACAGGATAAGAACCATTTCAGTAAAGCTAAGCACTAAAAGAAGGTAGCTTTGAACTTGACGAAACTCTGTTCTCAATGAATTTTTCTTAAGTGCTTTTGTGTCTGCTCATAAAACAATTTTTCATGTGATTTTTTCCTCCTAGAAACTATTTCAGTAAATACAGAATAGCATCAAAGCATTCAGAACATTTGTACTGTAGTTGTCTCCTTTGAGTTCCTCATACTAAAAATGTATTGCAAGTAGAGGAGCTGATTTCTGTACTTGGCAGCTCTTTGTGTGTCAATGTATCAAATTTTCCTTCGGATATAACTCATAAATATTGCCTGGTAAGGAATCAGTGGAGAGGTATTTTTCGACTGAATTGAACTTTCAGAAGTTGTGGTCGTCCATGGCAGGTTTCTGTGTTTATGCCTGCACATTTTTTCTATTAATAATTTCCTTTAGGATTCTTTTATCCTTCTGGATGCAGTTGAGATTCTTTCCTATAAACATTTTTCTGAGGAAATAGGGAATGTGTGTTGAAGGTTGACGTGTTTTATGTGCACCAGTGAATTTGGTGACGAGGTATAAAATTATGTCCATGATATGATTTGTGATGTTGATCTTGCAGACAACTCTGCAGAAGTTACTGTAATGCATTGTAAAAATTGGAGGCTCTTTACAATTTCTTTTATTTTACATGCCACGGATGCAGAGGTGAACACGTGTTGTTTGTACATTGTCAGGTACTTATAAATGTTGTTATTTCAGGGGTTTGAAAGTCCTGTACATATTATGTGTCCATAGGAGATTTTCCTGTAGAGAAGGTGGTGATTTGGGTAGCAGATACACTGACAAGATCTGACCGATAAACTTAGTACTTTTAGACCTGCCAGAAAACAGTAAAGTTCACGACATAACTGGTGTTTTCTTCTAAAACTCAGGTTATCATACTTCGGTTTTTGGAGTCTTCAGTGATTGCCTTCTGGACAATCTGCCAGGAGTGAAGACCAATGGCTGCACTGTCGAAGTCATTCCAGCTCTGCCAAGGCTGCAGATCAGCACCTCCCTTCCAAGGTGAAAAATTGAATTAAATGATGATTTTATTTGGCCATATGTAAGTGTTGTTCTCATATTGAATAAAAGCTCTTCCGCCTGAGTTTATCATCAATGCTTGAGTAAAACAGGACATAATCTAAATCTGCGAATTTGCTGTAGAATGCAAACCTGAGTTTTTGGTTTTACTGCTTGAAACCATGGAATTTCATAGGAACATGCAGGAATAATTTTGCAATATTGTTGTGCTCAATAGAGGGATGTATCAAGCCAAGAATTCATTGTTTGTATCTTAACAATCCAGTCCTGGCATCGTTGTTAATTCAGATCAATTATCACAGAAGAAAGAAAAAGAATCACTAATAAATACATGTTCATTTATACAGTAACGGGAAACATGATTTGTTTTGCTTTTTAGTATGCAATTCCATGATAATTCTGTCTCTTTATGAGGGGGAAACAAGAAATTCCTTCTTTCCTTTCCCTCCACATCTTCAAATTTCAGAGCCCTGAAATGCTAACAGTACATGACAGTACATTCTGAATGATCAAAAAATACTTGTTT
This sequence comes from Donacobius atricapilla, assembly GCA_013397315.1. Classification (NCBI taxonomy): domain Eukaryota; kingdom Metazoa; phylum Chordata; class Aves; order Passeriformes; family Mimidae; genus Donacobius; species Donacobius atricapilla. Next base: position 275,910 of record WBMY01005574.1, on the reverse strand, counting down.
GGAGTCCTTGTCACAGATCTGTTCTGAAAGACTGAAATCTGCTCCTGTTTGTGGAGGCTGCTTGTCTTGTGGTAAGGAAGGACAGTAACAAAGGGAAGGATTGCAGGAATACCTGCAAAAAGAAGTGGAATTATTGGTCATTAATCTCATTAACTTCTGTCCTTGTATCCTTGATGCCTTCTGACCACTCTCCATTAGCACAGAAAATACAGTCAGGAATGGAACCTCTGCCCTTCTGCCTTGTTCTGCAACCTCCTTCCTTCATTCGTGCTCCAAAGAGTTCATTTCTGTCACTGTTTCACCTTTCACACTGGGAATTTTTCTCAGGGTCCGCTGCTATGAGGTTTATGCCCTGCACTGTCCACTAACCCTGCTCATTGTAGCGATCTGCTCTCCAGTGTTTTTTTTAACTTTCTCATTCCTTACAGTTTTTGCAGGTAGTTTAACAAGCTTTCAGAGTTAGAATATGTATTCTATATTGCTTGAAATCTGACTTGTCTTATGCATAAATTATTAATTTTTCTTCTCAATGATTCTAAAAATGGGAATGGAAAATGGTATCTAGTGTCTTCAGCAGTAGTTTCTGAGTCTTCCAGGAATAGTGAATCGAGTAACCTGGACGGGCTTTTAACATTTTCATTATAATGATTTGTTTGTCACATTTTGTAGGTCTGCTCATACACTTCAGCCTTCTTCAGGGGATGAAATCTCTACAAATGTGTCTGTCCAGCTGTACAATGGAGAGACCCAGCAGCTCATCATTAAATTAGAGAATATTGGAACAGAACCATTGGAGAAACTGGAGGTGACAGCAAAAACAGTCAACACCAAGGGTGTGTATCCTGATTTATATTTGGAAATAATCATGCTGACTTCTCTATTAAAAGGGAGATTATTTGTGTTATACTTCTTTTTAGGTCAGCTTAGAATGAATATCATAGTCCCCATTACAGAGCTGAAATAATTCAGTTTGATTTTATTTTAGGAATATAGAAATGAAAGAGAATGTAGAGAATGTAAGAAAATGTAGAAAGATGAAGGAAATTGTAGAACCATCTCTGTGTTAAAGGGTCACCTCCTTTCTGGATATCTAGATTTAATTTCAGTGTTACTTGGGGAAAAAATCCTGTGGCAATTACTTGTAAAGAGGAAGAATCTTGGGTCTAAATTATTTTCTCCTTACATCTAAATATGCTGATTAGTTCATTAAATAAATTGCTATTAGCAGTAATGTTGTCCTACTTGAGGGAGTCAAAGTAAATAAGCCTGTTTGTATCTCACTCAGTGAGCAGTAAGAAAAAAAATGGAGAGAAGACTTTAAAAGACAAAGCAATAAATAAAACAAGCTACTGTGAGTTAAAAGAATAATTGAAGCCCTGGATGAAATACAGTACATCCCCTGTGTACACTTAATTCTCTTGAAATACTCTGTCCATGTTAGTATTAAAAAGTAGTCTGATAGGTGAATCCTGCTTTTGTTTTGTGATGTATTTTTTTTTTGGTTTGTCTTCTGAGGGATTGTTATGAAAATGATCTTAACAGAAGTACTGCAGGTGACAAGCGGCATAATCTTTACTGACAGTAGAAATACCTTATTTTATTGCAGGTTTTATTCTGTCAGTGCCAGAGTGTTAAAATGCAGTGTGATACCTTGTGATTTCTGTTCATTTCAGTATTCAAGCTCCTGATTTTTTTATAACAGAGTATCCCCTTCTCCGCAACCTCAGAGAATAGGAGTTGCCAATCATCTCAAAATAGATTTTCAGTCTGAGACTTGTTACCAGGAATTTTAGGAGTTGAAACGTATGATGACGTACTGCTCTTATTTCAGAAATTCCAACAGGCTTCTCCTGGGCCAGGGGCTGCATGTATGGAATGGAGAGGCCAAATACAGCACTCAGGTGAAATGGAGAAATTTATGTATTAAATGGTGGAATATATGGGCCTGTGAATCACGTTAATCAGAATTTTTGTATGTAACATTACACAGTTAATGGGTTCACAATGTTGAAAAAGCGACTCATTCCAACTTTAAAACCACCATCTCTCCATGACAACTTGTGTTTAAACAGTGGGAAAAAAAGGAGAATAGTTGATGGACTCACCTCTAAGTTCAGTAAAATTTAAAATTGTACCTCATCATATATTTTCTTTCTCTATGGAAGATGTTTATGGTGAAGCCCCTTTATGTATCTGACAGTGTCTTAAATGTTATTAGGCATGATAATGAGCTAACAGAAAAAGGAAAATTTCTGATAAGCTATAAGCATGCATACTCCAAAAATGCAGCTTAAATCCCTATCTCAGAAAAAGAGAAGTAGAGTGAGTTTTGAGAGGCACTGAATGATATTTGTTCTGACAGTGTGAGAACTTTGCCATCCGAATCACGCAAACAGAAATGTCTGTGTGGGCAGGGACCTCTGATAAATCATCTTAACCTTCTTTTGAAAGCAGAACTTAAGGTAATCCAAGGTCCTGACAAGCAGAATGTTCAGTTGGTTGCATTGTCTCACAGAAGTGAAATGCACTCCTGTATTTGGAACTGTGTGCTTGAGATGAACTGTTGTTATTGAAGGGAAAAAAACCTCAAGTGTGACTTTTTAAACTCCTGTGCTGTGGAAACAATGTAAAAAGCACTGGAAAAGGCTGTCCATGTCAGAAGAACTAATGGTCCACATTAAGCATGCAATAATTATGTTATTTCAAATGTGATTGCATGGAGGTGTTGTAGAGTATCATGGAATCATTCACTGGATGGTTTGGGTGGGAAGGGACCTTAAAGACCTTGGACTTGAAATTCTCCTGCCAGGGGCAGGGACACCTTCCACTATTCCAGATTGCCCAGAGCCCCATCCAGCCTGGCCTTGAACACTTCCAAGTATGGGGCAGTCACAGGTTCTCTGGGAAACGTGCCAGGGCCTCACCATCCTCACAGTAAAGAATTTCTACCCAATACTTAAGCTAAACCTGACCTCTGTCAGTTTGAAGCCATTCCCACTTGTCCTGTCGCTACATGCCCTGTCCAAAGTCCCTCTCCAGCTCTTTTGGAGCTCCATTAGGCACTGGACAGGGCTCTGAGGTCTACCTTGAGCCTTCTCTTCCCCAGGATGAACAACCCCAGCTCTCTCAGTCTTCCTAGCGGAGGTGCTGTGATCAACTTAGTGGCTTCCTCTGGACTTTTTCCAACAGGTCTTTCTTGTGTTGAGGATGGACCTTTGCCTTTTTTAATGGGTTTTCTTCCATTTTAGTTATGACAATCAATTGATACAAATGCATGAGGCTGAGCTGACAGTACAGTGAGATGGGATTCTGGGGGTCAGTAGGGAACTAAAGATTTGTAATGTCAGCAGCTCTGTTTGGTCAGTGAATACATGCATGGAACTCTTGGGGATATGACATCAAACCATTTCTAACAGCAACACAAACTCTTGGTGTTACACATCAAGTTGAGAGCATGTGCAGGTGTCCATAATGTATTAAGAAGGTGTCTCTTGGTTGTTCTGTACTACTCCTCACTGAAATGTGCCTGTTCAAACTGTTCAAGGTCTCCTTGAAAGCTGGCGGTCACCTTCATTTGCCTGACCACAGCTTGCCAGTCACCTTAGGAGCCCATGAGAAGCTGTTGGCCAATTCCAGCCAAATACCAAGAGCTTTCAGTCAACCTTTGTTACACCTGATTTCCTTTGCTTCTTTTTGTCTTGGCAGTTGTTTGTGAATCTCTTGCAGCTGCTGCCTGCCTGACCCATTTCCCTATATTCTGTTTCTGGAGCCACAGCTTTTAGCACAAAGATGAGTGCTGTAAATGGCAAATATTCTCTTTTTTACTGTTATTGGATTTATATCCAGTCACTGTCCTTGAGGAAGCCAACTTCTCTGGCATTGTTTTGAGTGGTGTCATGTTAATGAGAACCTCTGGAGGTATGACTTTCCTGCTTGTCTTCCCTTACTTCTTCTCTTCTGTCACTATCAGGTGCACCTCTTTGGGTTTTCCACTCTGGCCCTCAGATAAATAAGAACTTGCAGCTCCCCCTGTGCAGTTCATGAAGGACATCACAGGGTTTTGAGTCCTTCAGCAGCCGTGTGTTATGGAACAGATCCTGAGGCAGATTAGCAAGAGGGACTTGTCATGCTGCCACAATAGACACATCTGTCATGGCTTTTTGTGTCTCACTGCACCCCTGAGCCAGGCTGGGGCATCTGTAGGTTGGACATCACATGTCCGTACTGTCAGGGTCAGCTCTGTGTCACCTTACACTGTCCCTCACCAGGTCAGACAGTTTAATCCTTTTTTTGGAAAGATGACCTGTGCAGAGCTGGAGGCCATCCCTTTGGCTCCAGTCAGCTCTTGTCAGAGGCTTGTGTCTCAGATAAGGGAATGCAGTCCAAAGGCTTTGATGAACCAACTATTTGATCCACTCAGGGGCAAATATAACCCTGGTGTTTTCAAACTTGAGACTTGAGAAGAGCCCACCAGGCAATCTTGGCACAGGTGGTGAGCCCAGCTACACACACTGAATGAACCTGGATGAAGCAAAATCCTCACTCATCTTTCCTAGAAGTGACACACCTCAGGAATTTAAACAAAGAGAAACAGGTTCACCAGTCCAGCTATATTCTTCCCATGGCCTTTGAACACATCTGCCAGACCACAAATGAAAAATCTACTCTGAGGTTCAGGAAGAATTGTGAATATCCAGGACTAGATCTATTTACCTTTTTTTGCTAAAGGAAACTTTGTAAATTCTTTCAAACTGGAGTTGGGTTATTGTGGTGGGTTGACCCTTGCTGGGTGCCAGACGCCTGTCAAGGCTGCTCTGTCACTCCCCTCCACAAATGGCCAGGGGGAAGAAAATATAATGAAAGCTCATGAGTTCAGGACCAGGAGAGATCACTCACTGATTACTGTCATGGGCAAAACAGACTCACTTTGGGGGTATTAATTGAATTTCATTGCTAACAAAATTAGACAGGATAATAAGAAGTAAAATATATCTAAAAAGCCCCTCCTCCACCACTCCCTCTTTCCCAGATTTTCCACCCTCTCTCACAGTGGCACAAGGGGGGTGGGGATGGGGGTTGCAGTCAGTTCATCGCACCTTGTTCCTGCTGCTGTTCAGGAAGGGAAGTCCTTCCCCTGGCTCCCGTGGACTGCAGGGGAATCTCAGCTCTGGCACCTGGAGCATCTCCTGCCCCTCTTTCTCCACTGGCCTTTGGTGTTTGCACAGTTGTTCCTCTCACATATTCTCACTCTCCTCTGAACACAATTACTTCTGCGCAATAACTTTTTTCCTTCCTAAATGTGTTATCGCATTGGAAAGAACAAGTCCTGCAGGTTCATTTCTATCTACCAGGTCTAAGAGAAGTTAAAATGTATGAATGCCAATGCCTGTGCATTTAGAACTGATAGTTATTTTGAGTTTATAAAATAAACTATAGCAAAAAGCCAGATTTACCAGGGGATTTAAGATTGAAAAGAATTGAGATTCTTGTGTTCTCAAAAGACTTCTTATCAAGTTTCTCTATGCAAAATGTCAGTGTGGGCTTTTTCTTTGGCAGACCTTAAAATCTGTTAAAAGTTAGATTAGCCTAGGATGACCCAAAGTTAGTTTCTGGGTAAGCTTTTACGTGATATTTGTTAGGATTTAAGTGATTTAATACCCAGTAAAATGAAACAGGTTGCTATTTACAGCTCCTGATAACAGTTGCTTGTAGCTTAAGATGTTTGCTAAACACAAATTTTGGACTTGAAAGAGCTGTATGCAGGCTTGTCCCATTTTGGCCTTCCGCTGAACTGAAAGGTCTGAAGCCAGAGTATAATTCTGTAATACTGATTACTGAACAAGGTCAACATTGTTAAACTATAACCAAGTGTCAGATAAATATAAATTAGCTGATTCTCTACATCTACAGCTTAGCTTTTAGCTCAAGCATTTAGATCTTGTGTTGTAATTACTGATGTTAATTAGAAAGTATCTGCAAGGGCTGTTCTCACTTCAAAAGCCTTTTCACTTTTAGTCTTCAAATGAATGTCTTACTTAATGAAAACACGTTTTGGGAAGAGTTTGGTGCTGTACTGCTTGGGATATGTTCTTGTTTGTTTACACTGAGGGAAAACTCTTCTTTGGCATATTGGATTTTTACTTAACAGGAAAAGGGGATAGAGATTGCCATACTTACCAATTTACTTTTTTTCTTGAAAGTAGAAGAAAATTATCAGAATGGTGATAGGGTTCCAGCTAAATCATTAGGTGAAGTGGAGGTGAGTTTAAGGAAACTATTTTTGGGAGGATGTTTAATTTTTTACCGCATCTTTGTTTTTATAAAGAAATCTTTATTGTTGATTTGATGGGCAAAGGCACATGACAACACCTGGTGGTCTGTGAGAAGAATATCTTCCAGGCAAAGCTTTTATTATTTAGGTAGAAGTTAATGAAAAGAAATATTCTCTTTGTTTTTTCCTTCCCTAGAAAAGGAAACCAAAGGTTTCTGTGCAAATCAACATGATTTGGACATAATCTGGAATTCTGATTGCTGTTTTTGAAAGATTCTTTTTTCTGGGTTGTAGTAGTTGAGGCAGTCTGCCCACCCTCTTCCCTCAGACATAGATAGATCTTAGATGGTGGTTTTGGAAAGGTTCTGAAATCATAGCGGATTGTAATTACCTTGCTCTTATCAAGTAGCCTGGGTGGATGTAGAGATGGACTGTGTGACTTTCAGTGGTCCCTGTTATGCAAAGCTGTGCTCAAATGATGTTGAAATGAGCTTTTAAAAGAATTGTCCAAGGTACTTTGGAGATAACATGCATTGCTGTAATAAATCAATAAGCATAGCTTTAGGACACTCCCAGTCAAACCATCATGCTTATTTTATGTATCAATAGACTTTCTTGTAGTATTTAGCATTGTCTGGTGTTGCATATATGAATGAATGTATGGATGGGGTGGGTTGACCCTGGCCAGAGCTGAGGACCCAGTGTAGCTGAACAGTAAATTCTGGGGTTTTTTTTTCCCCCCTTGTAATAATTTTCTGGCATGTCAGACTTAGGAGGGAGGACTTAATAATTACAGATCCCCTATCTCAAATGGACCAATGACTAATAATTTATGAAACAAATTTTCTTTTGTTATGGACTAATCATCCTTAATGATTGGGTCTTATAAAAAGCTGCTTCTCAGCTTTAAGAAAGGACTTTTTATAAAGATGAAAGCCAGTAGTCTTCTTAGCCTTCTCTATTGCTCAGTAAATAACTGAAAAATGGTTACAGCTGCTTCAGAATTTCAACTGATTAAGTTTGGTGTATTTTGATGAAAAGCGCTCTGCATTCATGTGACACCTCCTGAACTGAACTGTGTAGGATTCAAAACTACATGAACATTTAGAACCCCTGCAGGCTATATTTAAAGTTTATATTTAATGCTGCCTATTGTGCATTTTTTTTTTTTTCTGGTAATGAGCTTCTTCACTTAAATTCATATTTTGAGCTTTGTCATCTGTGTGATTCCAGGTCAGTGTCAGTACTCAGTAACTTCTCTTTCTAATGCTACATTAGTTTTCGTACCTTAATTGTGAATATTTTAGAATTTAAATAGGAATGACAAATCGGTTAGTACTATCTACAGCAGTTCAAAACTGAAACTTCCTTAATGCAGGGCTTATGCTTATGAAATATTTACTTATTTTGATACAGAGAAGCTGTATGGAGATTTCTTGAGTTGGAATCTAGAAGACACCCTCTGCCAGTTCCCTCTAAAACCTGGGAAGATTGCGACATTTATAGTAAACATTAAAGTGAAGCTGGACTTTTCTTGCCAAGAAAACCTTCTGCAGGATCTCAGTGATGGTGAGTTTTTCATTTCTTCTTGCTGAGGAGGGTTGTATGTGCTGCTGGAAACACTTTTCTAATTGCTGTGCCATTTGCATTAAACGGATTTGTGATGTGGCTGCATGTTTGAATATTTGTGTCTTATGTTTGAATATTTGTGTCTTGTGAAGCAGAAGCAACCCTTGGCTAAGCTCTGCAGATTGAAGGGGGAATTTTTGGGACAGCTGGGGGCATGAAAGTCTGGCCCAACTTCTCCATCATGAGACCTTGCCCTGCTGTTTTTTTAAATATTTAGTGACAGTGTTTTTGAAGTATCTCTTTGTATTTTTACCTTATGAAGGTAAAGAAAAATAATTCACAAACATTAGTGGAGTTTAAAGAAAAATAGCACTGAGTTGATTAATTAGTTGAGTAATTATCCAGGATTGCAAAATTCTGAATGGTTGCTGAGTGCAGATATGCCTAAAGTGACAAACTGATATTTAAGGCATAATCCCCCTAGTATTTGTACTGCAGAGAGTGTGCCATGTGTTTAAACTTATTTTGAATAAAAGGAAGCTGCAGTGTTTGCTTCTATTAGCATTATTTGGAATTACAAGTACCAGATACTTGTAATAATGACTTCCTTTTTATAATAAACACACAGTCTTTCTGGAGTAAGTACTCTACTCTGTATTTTTTCGTTTGTCTGATATGTTTACACTGATTAAATTACTGTGACAAAACAAGATATTCCTGTATTAAAAACGCTGTTATTTGGATTTTTTCCCAGGATCCACTTGCAGGTATGCATTATTATTATAAGTAATCTTTCAGCACAGAAAAATACAACAAAATTATATGCAGAGCTTATTCAGGTTGAATAGGAATGATTTCTGTGAGTTACCTTGCAAATGCATTTAGACAAAAATTATAGTAGTTGTTAGTAATGATTGAAAGATTGTGGTTTTGAAACCTCCCGAATGTAAAATATAGAGGTAATTTAAGAATATTTTAGGGCTTAACTGCACAAACCCTACGGTGTTGCTACACTAAAGTTCAATTTAGAGCTTGTTGAAAATGCTGATAGTGAAGGAAGAGCACACCCTGACGTTGTGAAAACACGGGTGTCAGGGAATTGAGACTTGAATCCCTTACCCTTTAAAGAGAATTGAGAAGTGGCCCTTGACAGCAAGTGAAATTTTATAGTACATATGTGTATATAGATATATATGCACACACATATATAAGATTTCCTTCATTTGCCCAGTGTCCAAAAAGCTCTGAAGCTGCACTTGTCTAGGAGCTTTTCTGATGAAATAACATAAACCCAAAGCATTCTGTAGGAGGTGAAGATAGCATACTTGGTATGGGGATTTGGGATTTGGATTTTGGCCTCTGTTTACCCGTATCCAGCTCTTATGGGTCCACAGATGAACAAAATCTTTGAACACCATTTTTACCCTACTATTAGCTCCTGCTTCTCTGAAAGGTTGTGTAGCTGAAGCAATTCAACCTTTCCTCATTCAGGGATGATGAAGGAGTAGAATCCATTAGTGCTTTGTTGGAACTTTGGTGTCTGTGGGTGCTGTGTACTCTGTGTCCTTTGGAAGTGTTATTAGGGATGCCATATATATTGAAAATTTTGTTGCCACCTTATTTTTTATATATTGCTTTTAACTTTACAAATGTTAAACTTTCTAAAGAGGAGGTAAGAGCCTGATGGTAAGAACAGTAAAGAGCTAGAAAAATCAATGGCAACTATGATACGGCTTTTAATCATAGGGTAGCTGTGGTACCTTTTTTTTTTGAAGACCAACCACACTTACAATGATGATCAAAATACTTTTGTCTCTTAAAAGTAATGTCTTTAGTTGGGCAATTTTTACTTTCATGTCTTTTCATTTGCTGCTGGAATTGTTTCCTTTGTGCTGTTTGTAATCAGGACATGGTGCAGAAGGGATAAATTACTGATGTTTCTGATGATACATGTTTATCCAGTTGGAAAGTAAACCAAGTTATCAATCTGAATTACTGACCTGTGTTGATGGTGTGCTGTCTCACAGAGAAAAATGTTGGGTGTTTTTCCAAATTAAAGGAAGTAAAACTATGAGTGGCTGTATAGGATCAGATCAGTGACCATCCAGCCAATATCCTGACTGTGACAGTGGCTGAGAGCAGATTCCAGTGGGACAGTACAGGAAGAATTGTGCACATACTTCTGTTTTCCTCTTGGCTGTTGGCCTCCAACTGTTGTTAGCTTACGAGCTTCCAGGGCTGAATAGGTCTTCTCTGGTTCTAGGCACTTTTACTCATCCTTAGTTGGTTTCTCCTTCCTAAAATTCTTTGTTCTTCCTGTCAGAGCTTCACAACAAGCCAGGGTAAGAAGAGTCAGAGCTAAATTACTTTTTATCAACTTTGCACTTACTGGTGGCCTTGTGCTCCCAGGTTTTTTTATTGCATGAAAGAGGTAACAGGATATCTTCTAAACATGGTTCCTGCAGGGATTTGATGCATTTTCCCGGGGTATTGTCACAGCAGACTTTCTAACTGTTGACGGCTTAGTTGTCCCTGTTAGGGGAACTGTTCCACATGTCAGCCTTGTCCCTTTTGAACTCTCAGTTCTGTCTGTTTGAGGGAGGCTGTACACACTATTTGAAAGGCAATCTGTGTTCATGTAATGACCTAATGGTGCTGTTTATTTTGTTTTAGATGACTTTCCTTACAATCATGGGGTAATGCACAATTTATCATTTGCTTTTTTGACTGTTGCTGAACATTGATTTGGGAGATTCATGAATGTGTGAACCACAACTCCATGATCTTGCTTCTCAACAGAAATGTTATGTTGAGAGTTTTTAGTGCATGTGTAAGTTTAGGATTGTTTTCCCCTACCTATTTATTTTGACATCTTATTTGATATTGGTCTTTTCTCCCAGGTAACAAAAGATGAGAGGAAATGGGCTCAAGTTGCATGAGGGGATGTTTAGATTGGATGTTGGGAAACATTTCTTCACTGAAATGGTTGGAAAACGTTGGAACAGGCTTCCCAGGGTGGTGGTGGAATCACCATTCCTGAAATCATTACAGAAAATGTGTGAATGTGGCACTTGGGGACGCGGTTTAGTGGTGAACATGATGGTGGTGCTGGGTGGAGAGTTGAACAGTGATGATCTTGGAGGTTTTTTCCAACCTTAACAATTCTGTGATTCCATGTCTTAAAGCCATTTGACCAAGATTTGGGAGATCCATGTTTGCTACAAATCTTGGTGAAATTTTGCATCCTTGTCCCTAAGCTGGATGGTTCTGGGTTCCTCCTCTGGCTGGGAAGGTCAGCATTTAATTTGCTTCTGAGGTTGTTACACTGGGTGAGGCAGGGGGAAGTGCTCAGCCTGCTTGGTACAGCTGGTTGCAAGGAGCTGAAGCAGTGAGATCTCTGTCACCTTTTAAGGTGACTAAAAAGGTCAACAGGATATTCACATTATGAGGCTAATGAATTCTCCTTTCCAGCTATTACACTGCAATTTCTTAAATTCAGCATTTTCCTGACGCTAAATGGGATAAGAACAATAGCTGCTCTTTCTGGATTGTATTGTACACGGTGACTTGTTTGAGGCTTTTACAAAAGCTCCTGTTACGTGGGGACAGTGTTTTGCAAAGTTAAAGAATTAATTTTCAGTGAGTACTTCATTATGTAGAATGTTCATTTATTCCCTGTATAGGGAACCTAAAGACAAGTGTGAGAATATTTAAATTCATAAACTCATCAAAGGAACTAATTAATTACATGTTGAGAGAGAAGCAAATCTGTACCTTAAGTCTCTCCTCCCCTTCTCTAGAGGGAAAAGGTTGCAGAGAAATAATAGTATATTTCTAGAAGCACTAATCTTAAATATTTTTTAACACTGGTATGCAAGACCAGTGTATTTTCCTGCTCCCTTTGTTGTTTTTCTGCTTTAATGGCCAGATTTTATCTACTTCAAAATGTTCCTGCACTTACATAGTGTACAGACAAAGCATTTTTTTTGTTGGAATGATACCTGGTTTGGAATTTAAATGTTCTCCTGACAGTTCTTACAAGAAACTAAGTAGTTTGGAGGACTCTATTAGGATAATGATATCACTGATGATGATAATGGGGTCCTCAGAGATGTTTCAGTATTATAATTTCCTTGTTACTCTGCTTGGTATCCTTTATAACATTTAATAATGCAGAGTATTCTTTTGAAGTGACTTCATTTCTAAGAAGGGTTTTTTTTGTCTCTTCAGTTTGAAGATGTCAGTTTTGTTTATTTAAAATGAGTAAATGAGGTTTTTTTCCCCCTTTTGTTCTATTTTTTTTTGATGTAACTGCTTCTGTGTCCTCCAGAAATTCATCACTGTGTAACTTTAAAATTATTCTTAATTTTTTTGAGAACTACAGAATTATTCTTGAATTCCAACTTTAGTACTTGCAGAAAATAATGTGCCCTTTTCTTTTCCCACTGAACATTAAACCAGATAAATCATCTTGTCTCATGATTTGACTAGTATAGGGTGGGATTTTTTTATCAGTATGTAAGTGCCATAATACTTCAGCCTATACCAGTTGTACCAGGCACTACACAAATACACAGAGAGCTGATGTTTCGGACCCCAAATCTTTACAATGTAAATAGCTAAGGCAGACATGGAGCAAATAACAGTAAATTGATTATTGGCACATACAGGCCAATAAACCTGCCATCCTCTTATGCTGTTCCTTTGCTGAGGCACTTTATTTTAGCATCTAATATAATCTGCATACATAATTGCTAGTGTTTATTATGAACTTCTTTACACTTCATTTGTTCTCTTCCATTGCATTCACCCTTATTGTAAATTTATCTTCCAATTTTAGTTCACTTCAACAACCTCAGGACATAAATCCTTACTTACAGTTCATTTGTTAGTGTTAATTATTGTCTTCAGAGGTAATGGGGTTTCAGAGAAGAGCTCAGGTCTGGCACACGTTGGCTGTGCCCTGCTCCTGGGACCCAGAGAGCTGCTGCATTCTCAGGAACTTTGCCTGAAGTGCTGCTGCCTGGAGTTCCTCCTATGATGGTCCTGAGCACATTTTTTAGAGAGGGAAGGAACTTCATCTCAGTGCCCACCTGAAGTGGGAAGGGTGGATCATATTGCCTCAAACTCTGTGTATTGTGGTCTTATTCTGCTCTTTGTTGCTGCACACAGCCAGTTTCTAGAATTCTGCACACTTCATGAGAATACAGTTCTCTTTTTCTAGGGGGAAAAAGGCATTCAAGTTCAGCAAGCAGAGTCTGTCTCCTGTCTCGAGTTTTTTCTTTTTTTTTTCTAATTTTCCACATGTTCAAAGTACTTTAAAGCTGTTATTGTATTCTTACGAGATGTTGCCTACCAAGAGGTTTTTGTTTTGAAATTTCGATCAGGCAAGTATAGACAAAATAAACAAGTGGGTTGAGGTAGCATTTAGTTTTCCTATATTATGATCAAGATGTGTACTTCCCAAAAACTCTGTGATTCTATGACATAGCATTATAGAATGGTTTGGATTGGAAAGGACCTTAAAGATCATCTCATTTCACCTCCCTGCCATAGGCAGGGACACCGTCCACTATCCCAGGTTGCTCCAAGCCCCATCCAACCTGGCTTGAGCACTTCCAGGGATGGAGCATCCACAGCTTCTCTGGGCACCCTGTGCCAGGGCCTCACCACCCTCTGGATAAAGAATTTCTCCTTGTCAGTTTGATGCCACCCCTCCTTATCCTGTTGCTCCACGGCTTTGCAAAAAGTCCCTATTCAGCTCTCTTGGACCCCTTTTAGGCCCTGGAAGGGGCTCTAAGTTTTCTCCAGAGCCTTCTCTTCTCCAGGCTGCACAGCTCCAGCTCTCCCAGCCTGTCTCCAGAACGAAGGCGTTCCAGCCCTTTGGTCATCTTTGATGCCTCCTTTGGAATTGGTCCAGCAACTCCACATCCATTTGATGTTGGGAGCTCCAGAACTGGGCAAGACACTCCATGGAGGATCTCCCCAGAGCAGAGCAGAGGAGCAGAATCTCCCCAGAAGCATCCTGGGCTGCAGGAGGGGATCCTGCTCTGGGCCAGCAGCCCCTCCTGCCCTCCCTGGAATGGGCTGCCCAGGGTGGTGGTGGAATCTCCATCCCTGGAGGTGTTTCAGGAAAGACTGGACATGACACTCAGGGCTCCGGTCTGATTGATGTGCTGATGTCTGGTCATGGGCTGGACTCGGTGGTCTCTAAGGCCTTTTCCAACCTAAATGGTTCTGGGATTCCTCCTCCTCCTGCCCCTCTCGGGGTCCCTGTGCTGCTGTTCAGGAAGCTGCACGAAGCAAGTCTGCACTGCTGTTGGATTGTATGAAATTCTTCTGGAAAGAAACAGCACTTCAGCCCAAAACCTTCCACTGTCTCCATCTCATGTGACATCAAATTGCCCGGACACTGCCTCAGAAGCCAAACTCTGGTGTTCTGCGGTCAGTGGAACAGTTTCTAAGTGTTTCCTTGCTGTGGAGTTTGAGACCTCTGTAGCTGTGATACAACTGTTGAAAACTGGATCCATTTTTGTCCCCTGGGTCAGGCCAGTGATCCTTGCACAGCACACCGTGACACGGGACAGGAGCTGTCCCACGCGACCTCTTCCTTCTGTGCTCAGTTACTGCATTGGAAATCTATGGGTTTAACTCCCTGAATTCACTTTTCCTCATTCAAGTAAGAGATTTTGTAGGATTCTTCTGTGCAGTGTGCTAGGAAAGTGGCTAATGAGGTTAAATTAACAATTTACTTAACATTTGATAGGAGAGAGGAAATGCTGATGAGAGATTTTGCTCTGTTGTGACAGCAGTGACTGGGATGTTGGAAAGGCAAGCTGTGTTTTTGCAGTTACCATGGAAAAAGTGTTGGTCATATGCTGTTACCATGGAAATATTCAGTGTGGATTGTTGAAATTAGGAAAATTTCTGGACAGAGTAGAAAGACAATTATTCTTTTTATAGCACAAGGCTGCTCAGGATATTTGACAGTAGGGATTGACAAAAGAAAACTGTGGAGGATTTAGCATCTTCATCTCTCTAAAACTTCATGAGAGAAAATAAACTATATGAATTCTCAAAAAATATGAGTATCAATAATGTAAAACTTCTGGAGAACTGCTTCATTGATGCTCACTGTTATCTCCTGCCATCATTAAGTTCTGCAGCCTACCAGGGTTTTTAACAGGATTTCCCCCATTCTGACTATTTAATCCATTGCAGAGGAGTTAGGCAAGGTCTTTTTCCCCACTGCTGCCTCATCAAAGAACAGAAAAACCAAAATAATTTAAAAATACATTTTTTTGTGGCAGAAAATGAATTTTTTTGTCCTCTGGCAGAGAAGTTGCCTTGAGCAGTCCAGACTGTGAAGGGCTGAGTCATTTGCAGCGTAACAAAGTGCATGGCATTGACTCTGTGAGAGTGCCACAGACTTGAGACAGAAAGTTCAACCACTACCAAGTTACCTTGGACTTCCCTTTCATCCTGATGTCTCCTTTGCTGGGAAAACTCCTTTTTCAAATACAGATTAGAGTCAAAAATGTCTTCTTTCCAGAGAAAATGTTTAAACTATTGTCTTTTCTTCCCTCCCCCCCACCACCATAGCAAATAAAAATAAAATGGGATTTTAAAGGATAAAATAATTAAGAAAGGCATTAGTTGTATCTCTGTGATGTTGTTTTAGGTAATACCTATTCTTCTCTCAAAGAAATAAAGCTCATGCCATATAAAAATTGGAAAATCTGACTCATGCCATGCAGGTTTTTATACTTGGTTCTTTTAATGTTTTAATTTTCAATTTTATGCACCAGTCAGTGTCAGTTTTTGTTATAAATATAGAACTAGTGAAAATCATTCATCGGTTGGAGAAGAATATTTTTCCTCAATTATAATTTCTAATTTTCATTTTGAAAGAGCGGCTTTCAAAGTCTGCGATCAGATGTAGTTCTGTATTTATTTCTGTGTTTCGTCTCATTCATGGTCCTGCTGCATTGCATGGGCAGGGTGCTCTCACCTCCTGTGCTGCTCTCTCCCAGGAGCTGATAGAACAGGATATTTTTTCAGTGTTAAAGTGCATTTTAGAATTATTTAGTGGAAGAAATTGCAAGTAAGGGAATATGGGAATGCTCCCTTTGTTTTCTCCTTTGGATACCTGTGAATTTAATACCTAGATACCTCATTTGGATACCTGAATTTAATGGAGCAAAACCCCTTTCATGTTCCATCTTGTTCTTATGGTTTCTTCTTTTGAGGAATGTATCCTCCCACAATTTTATAGGAGCAATTTAGGAAATATGTTTGGATTTTATGTAACAATTAGGTGTTTCCGGTGTGTTCAGCTGTATGTCTCTGCTTCTGTACATGAGATTTTGCTTGTATTTAGTTGGTGTTTGGATTGCAGTTGCTCTGCACAGTATCAAGGAACAAAGTCTTTCTCTTCTTTGGATGTAAATCTAAAGAATAACAAATAGTGAATCTAGTTTTACTGTTTGTTAGGCTTCATTATTTTAATTCTCTTGTCCTTCTGACTCTTTTGATTCTGCAGTAATTTTCACACATTTTAAGTTTGTGCTTAGAGTGTAACCCTGGGTTGGGTTGAGAACCCCAATATGCTGCAGTGCATTTATTTACCTTCAAGTTGCACCGTGTTGGCAGTAACAGACACTGTTAAGTTGTTGTATCTTGCTGTCACCCTATGTGTGCCACTACCCAGACTGGGGACATTCCTCTCAGGGTATTTCTTAAGTTTTTTGTTGACTCTTTAATGGAAACCTTAAGTTTCCATTCTGCCTCCTTTATAAATTACAACTATTTTATCTATTTTTGCATCAGCAGATGTACAAAACATGACATCTCTATTTTCTGTTGTCTTCCACGATATATATTTGAAAAAGAAATCCTCTTAGCAGAAATTAATTTAAAGTTCCTAAGCAGCTGATAGGGTCACACTGTCATGGAAAACCACAAACTTTGATTTTTATTTTAATACTGTAAATGTTAAAACTAGTTTTATATTATTAACTCTGACATCTCTGTTGTGATATTTCAAATGCAGTTGCCGTCCTTCTCCGTGATAGTCACCGAGTTTTTGGTGTGTTCAAGTTTGATTATTTTTGGTGTCTTGGGAGAAGCAGCCAAATAATCTTTGTCTTTTGGTTTTTTTTGTGTTAAAGGTTAATATAACTTTTTGTGTCTTTTCTCTCCCTTTGATAATACAGATATAAATTAATTGTAACAAAACATAGCATTAGACAAGCCAAAGTAATTCTATTTATTCTGTTTTCCAGATGGAATCAGTGTCAGTGGACTCCCCCTCTCCAGTCCTTTCCGGCAGGTTGTCAAACCAAGAGTGGAGACCAAACCTCT
Source organism: Donacobius atricapilla (assembly GCA_013397315.1). NCBI lineage: Eukaryota > Metazoa > Chordata > Aves > Passeriformes > Mimidae > Donacobius > Donacobius atricapilla. Next base: position 258,707 of record WBMY01005574.1, on the reverse strand, counting down.
TAATCCCCAAGAAAGCAGCAAAGTTGGTGATTTCAGTCACGTCAAGGTAAGGGAATGACATCAAAATAAGTAAAACCTGTGGGTTTTTGTTGTACTGTGCTATGGTTTGTTGTGTGATTAAAAAAGAAAGGTTTCCTTGTCTCATAAATATTTCCCTTTGGTTTCCTTTAGCACAACTTGATGTTCTGTGTTTGGATTGTTATATTAGAGTCAACAAACAAAAAAGGTGAAGAAAGATCAGGCTAAGAGTGGAAATTGCAGAGTTGGCTGTCCCTGTGGTGTACTGGGGGAGCTGTCAGCTCACCTCATGGTGCTTTCTCCTTCTATTTACTCTGTAGGAAGATGCTTCTCTCTGAATTCTTGACTTTCTTGCAGTGAGTTTTTTTTTAGTGGTGTTCATACAAGTAATAAAACAGAATAGTTGAGAGAGTCAAAGGAAAAGTAAATAAAAGTAGCAGGGTGGAAGAACAGTTGTGTAGGTGGAAGCTGCACCGTGCTTACCAAAAGTGTACCCTGGCCTAAGCTGCTCTTTGTTTTTCTGTGGCTCTTTGTTTTTCTTACCTGTCGAAGGTGTAAAGATGTTGTTTTGAGCATGAAATAAACATAGCTTCATAATGGCCAGATTTGAAGAAGATATAATTTGAGATGAAAATAAGAAAAGTTGTAAATAATGGACTGCAGCACTTCACTGGTCTCTTCCCAACTTTTGGTGAATGTTGTGTTGTGTGCAGTATTTGATACATTCCCTGCACAGATCCGTGTTCTGCATCAGCTCATCCTGTCAGGAATTAGAGTGAGTGTTGTAAGTGGCAATGTTTGCCTTTGCATGTGTTTGGTTGAGAAGCAAACACAGGCTCTGCTTTCCTCAGTGACTTGCTTTGCCTGTGAATTTGCTTCCTTCACAGTGAGAAAATTCACGTTTCTATCTGAGCAATAAACAGGTGAAACTGTTAATTTGTCAATGTGTTTCTTTTGGACCATTATCACTGCTAATTCATTGTCAATTGATTCTGCAGCACAGAAAAAATGACTGCAGCATAGGAAAGGCGTTAGCAAAATTACTAAAGCCTTTGTGTTTTATGAAGGCAAGGTGTTTCCCAATTGTTTATAAATATAAATCAGCACGATTGAAGAAATCATTTGCTATTTAAGTGAATAAAATGTCCAGCATTAATTTTTAAGTTCAGGACTTGGTGCAGAATGTCTTGATGCTACACACTGATTCTGCACACTGCTCAGTCACGGTGGCAAGGGGAGTGTTTCTTCAAGATAGGACTAAAAAATCTAGACATATAGAACTTTCCACCAAGTACATGAAGAAAAAGGCATTTTGGTGCACTTTTTGCTTGTCAATCAGTTGTCCTGGCAACCAAGAAGTGGCAGGTTCCCAGTGATCTGTGTGATCTGTTGGGGGGCTGTAAAGCAGAAACTTGTTTTTTAACGTGTGTAGCAAAACAGTGTGGTGGGAAGGCACATGCTGGATCCTGTCGCCAGGTTTATGGAATGAATTTGATTTAATTGTTATTTTGTGATGGAAGAAGCATTCAGATGATCAAAACTGTGTAGAGTAGAGAATACACATTCCAACAGCATCAAAGGGCTCTTTGCTGAGTAAATGTCTCTGTGTCCTGAGCCTGATGAACATCACTGCTGTACAGCACCTGTAGTGTGCCTGGAGTTTGTCCCAGTTAAACTACTATAAACCAATAATTGTGTCTGCTTGGATTAAAAATGCCTGTGCAGCTCACAACTATTTTGAACTCTGTTAGAAATGTTTTTTGATTCACTGGACTATCCACATAATTAAGTCTCTGTGTACATGGACAGACATAGCAGGTAAATGACCAGAAAAAAATGACCTGTTATAACTGAGGAGATGTATTTGCCTCTTTAGGCAGTCATTCTGTGATAATGTGGATTTCTGCTTGTCACTTCTGTTTCAGCACTGCTCTTTAGTAGGAAGCAGCATAGGAACCACAGTAGCTTAAAATGAAAGCTAGATAAATTCCAAACCATAGAATCAGAGAGTTACTGGAGACAATCCAGTAAGCAATTAAGCGTTTAAAGGTATAATTGTAATGTTCCTTGGTCCAGTTTTCTTGGCTGAGTTTTGAGGATTTTGCTGAAGTTTTGGATTTGAGTATCTCTGTTTTAGACTGGGTGGCTTTGTACGTGATTTACGTTAATTGTCAAATGCTTTTGCTCAGACATTGCTGTCTGAAATGAAACAAGCTGGGATCTGCACATGAGAGATGATCCAAGGTTCTCTTTGATACCAAGTCTCAAAATATTTGATATTTATGAACCTCTCTGAGTTCCCTAGAACCTCCTTAAAAGATCTTTCTCCCTATGGCAGCAGAACAAATCTGAGTTTGTGGGCTGTTGGTCCCTCACCGTGCAGTTTGGGTTACATTTGGTTTATTGTTGTGCCAATTAGAGTGGTTTGACAAGGACTAATGTAAGAAGCAAGTGGGAGTTTTTAAGTTAAGAAGCAAGATGGATCTTAAACAATTTGTATGTGTGGTGAAAACACTCTGCTGTCACTTATTCATGATTTTACAATAGGTGTCTGGTGTGAATATTCAGGGGTAGTGGTTATTTTTCAATCCTGCATGCTGTGCATAAGCTCAGCTTCAAATAAAAGTGAATTTCTGCAAATGAAAGTGAATGTAAATCAATGCTTCTCATGTTGCTGATTCTGAAATGTCCTTGTTCAGATATTTATAAGCCTCATACTTAAACCTTCCCTCCCTACTTGTTTGCCTTACAATTTCTGTGCAGTCTTGGATATTGCAGTCGAGCTTCTCTGCAATCTCTGTTTCCAATTTTGCTGCAGGCTGTCTCCTAATAAACCAGTCACTGGCTTCTCGAAATTACTGTTACAATGAGCTCATAAATTCAGTGTAAAAATTGCTTTATGACCTCATCATAAAACTTGCTTGTAACCTCAAGCTGAATAGAATCTCATGCTGTAATATTATGTTCAGATACTCTTTTTCTGCTGTTCAGTGCTGGGTTGTTGTGCTGAGCCTTGTCTAAACTCCTTGGTTGTTCCAGGGTGCATCTGCATGAAAGGATGAGTTACCTTGCTTAGGGTAACTCATCCTTTCACCATTGCTGTGGGGATATTGGTGTGTGAATGTCAGTTTTGGGCCGAATGTGTTACTTTTTGAGTAACACTGCCGTGTGTTTAGATATTCAGCTATTCTGTGTCTTAATGCAAAAGCTGCAGCGAGAAATTTAACCAGATGTCTTAATCTCCCAGCAAACATGGTGTCAGTTTTGACCCAGGGAATTCTGCACTGCTTGTCATGCTTGGAAGCTGAGGTTATGTGGTGTAGTCTAGTTCTTGTCAGATGGAAGAAACACACTGGCACTTCTTTCCATAGTCCATATGGACTTGGGCTTTAGACATCAGTCCAAACCAAATGAAGAGTTAAAATGGAGTACTCTTTTAGCTGTATGATGAAAACTTTGGAAGCATATTGTAAGTTTTTTTAAACCTTGTTTTAAACTGTTAAATACACCCAGTGCTTACTGGCCAGTTGTTTGGCAGACAGGGCTGGTTTATAATTTATAAGGGATTTGGCGGACTTCTGTATTTGTTTTGAGACTTGTTTGTTCAGGAGAATTTCTCTCTGAATCCTGAATGTGAGCTGTAATTCTGGAGATTCAGCTGCAGAAGCTGGAGAGGTTTAAGTACTCTCGTAAAACTGCTCTGTTCATGCACTCTCAGTAAATGGTAGGGAGTGTTAAAATACAGTATGTAGAGCTAATTTAATTTAACACACTTTCTTTAATGTATCTTTTCTGATTTACTCAGCAGCGAGTAAAGATGAGATATGGGCCTTAACTGGATTTTTTTCTATTCAATTCTCAGGCTTTACTCTTCTATGTGAAAGTGTGCTGCTAATAGGGATAAACTTTATATTGTTGATACTTTAAGCCCTAACTCCTTTTAGAGTTATTCATAACCCTTATATCTATTCTGTGTTTAAGCCCTTAAACAGAACAAGTAGGGTTTTTTTTGTTTGTTTGATTGGTTTTTTGGGTTTTTTTTTTTTTTAGATTTTAAAACAATTTTTGGTGCTGCTGAAGTTAGAGTGGATGTTGAGTCTATAGAGCACAACTGAAATTTAGATTCCTTTTCATTGAAGAAATGTGAGTATAGGAATGAGATGTTAGGCACAAATATATAGTCCAGTTTAGATGTTGTACTTCCACAGTGCCTTATTTTGGGATTCAGTACTATGCTTGTAAATTCGGTGGCCCTGAGTTCTCCCTTAGTATTAAACATGTCAAATCTTATGTGTCTATCTTGTGTTTCCCTAATAGATTTCAAGATGGTAGAAGATAAAAAATAAACAAAGCTCTTTCACTTCCAAATCTGATTTTTAGCAAAAGAATACATCTCTTATTTTTTTAATTGATAATTTGTGATACGAGTGCCAGAAGGCCACTCACATTTCCTGAAGCCTGCTCAGATTGAAGCACATCAACCTTTGCCAGGTCAGCAAGATATTTTTTTCTTGCCTTCCTGGCCAAGAATTGCGGTTTTCTTTGAGATAAAGTGGATTATAAAAATAGAGCTGTTCTGCAAAAACAAGGGAGAGATGGATTTCTGGCAGTTGGTGCCTGCCTGGCAAAATTTGATTATGATCTGGATCTGGATGAAAGCTGGCAATTTCTGAGCAGTCTGGGTCTAAATGCTTTTAACTTTCCTTCCCTGCACACTTCAGCATTGTTTTCTTTCCCCTGAGTTCTATAAATAGGCGAGTATTCCACACAATTTCTGGTTACCACTCCTCTTCCTCTCTTCTTCTGTGAATTGTTCTCTCAAGAAAGGAACAGTCTGTTGTGCCCTAGAGAGGACTGTAATTCAGAACATTAGGAAAATATTTCTTCCCTGGAGCCAGGGGTGGAAAAAACTCTTCTACCCCTTGGATTTGGATAAATTAAATTCATTCAGCTCGTCTGGAATTTTACTTTCGATTTTATCACAGTAGCATCTGCAATTTCAATGCAATATGTTTTAGAACTTGCTATTTTTTCCCATCTTATTTGAGACAAAAGAAGGATTAAAATTTTATGGAGTACTAACTGAAAAAAAATGGATAGATTCACTGTCTACCTGTTAAAAGCGCTGTTTCTGTGGGCTTTCTTCATTGAAAACAAGAAGATGATACCCTGCTTGTACCCAAACAAATCTCTCATCAGGAGTAGCTGCAGGTGCAATCTCCTGTATAAACCACACTTCATCTCTTTCTTGTCTAAAGTTGAACAAAGGAAAATGAAAGTTGACACCAACACAATAAACAGCTGTCACATCCATAATGACATTGTAATAAGAATGGAAAAAATCTTAATACTGAGGTTGGCTTTTGTAGGAGAGTGTTGGCTGTATAGAAAGTGAGGGGAGAAAAGGAGGGGAAGTTGACTGGGTTAGAATAATGGAGAAATAATAAAGATGGGCTCACGTGAAGACCTGCTGAGCTGGAAACTTGGAGTGGAGGGAGGGAAGTTTGGAACAAACATCTGGATCAGGGTGGTGAAAGTCCAGTTAGCCCTGTAAGAAATGCTAAGAATAATTAGAAACTGAGATGTTTGTGTGAATGCTGTGCTTGCATCGGATGATAAATTTCCTCCAAATGTTCTTCCAGAGGTCAGAGAGCCCCTGCAGCCTGGAGCTCTCAGAATGCAACCTGCTGTGTGCCCCATGGTCAGATGTCACAAATTCAGAATCCCTTCGGGCTTTTACACATTCATTTTGCACTTGCAAGTTCTTGCATGTTTAGTTTTCCTCTTTTAATGAGAACAGAGGAGGTAGGTCAGACAGGGTTTGGATCAAAGACCACTATTTCAGGTGCCTTATTTACTTGTTTTTTACCCTTGTACGTTTACAGTGCTCGTGTTGTAGATGCAGACATTTGCTGCTGAAGTTGGTTTCAGCCTCATGCTGCATTTTTACTTAAATATTGCTCATCCTGCATATGATAATGTTTTCTTTCCAAATGTTTGATGGAACTTTTTTGAAATTCCATAAATTTTATTGATTTAATAATTTTCTGTGGTCTTTTACCCACAAAACTCAGTGCATTGACAAGAAATGAAGAATAGTTTTACTGCAGGCTGTGATAAACAGTGTGCCATAGTTTCTTCTCTCCATTTGAGAATAAATAAGTCTGTAGGGAAGTTCAGTTTCTTAATATTTCAAATAACTTTGTTTTGTTGAAATATTTTCAATTCCTCAATCATAGAGGCAGATCATAGTAAGGCTTGGAGTTTTGTTCTGATTTTTGGCAGCTGGCCAAGGAGATCAAGAGCATCTTGACTAAAAAAAAAGTAGAATCTGTAGACTGTGAATGTTCTGTTTAGCTAGAAGTGGCAATTTTAATAGCTGCCTTCCCCAGGAGTATGAGAAAGAGAATGAGATTTAGTAATCTATCACTGTGGGGACTTGAGAAGAGTAGGTCAGGTGTGATACTTTTGTTCAGAAGAAATGGAAAGTGCTGGCTGTGATGGCTGTAATTGATACCAAGGCATTTTTGAAAGGGCACCTCAGAATCTACTTTACCAACTTTGTTTCACTGAGGGAAGTGACTGGAGAATCATCTTAGCAAGCTCCACATTTGCTGTTTATGGTTAAACCAGGTTTTTAGTAAGATGGTCTGGAAGAGGATTGCTTAAGAAAATTTCAGTTGCTTTACAAGTCTGTTTAAAGCTTTTAAATTTAATATTAAGAATGATGATGTGTTAAATTTATCAACGATCAGTCAGAGGCTGACTCTGCTAGGCGGAGTAGGACAATATTGACTTCAAAATACTTAAATTTCCAAGCAATGAAAATTATCTAAAATCATCAGAAGTAGAGGAGAGGAAATTCTTTGTAAGACAAAGAGGAAAAAAATCCCGAGACTTAAAAAAATGTAGCTTCTAACATTGTGTTAGCTGAAACAGATCCAGCTCATATTTTGTTGGTCATTTTATGAAATTGGTTTCTTTGTGTTGTCATTAAATTGCTGGTGTTGCTGTGTATTGCAGTGACTGATGATGTGAGAGAGGGAAAAATAGGTGATGAAAAAAATGTTATATGAAGAGAGGAAAGTGGAATTTGAGGAACTAGGAATTAGGAATTTGAGGTGTTGATCAGAGTGTAATTTTTTAGATGTTTCTCTATGGTTCATTTAGACCTGATTTTCTGTAGGTGTAATCTTAGAGTAAATTAAATTCCTAATGTTCTTGTGTTTAAATGGAACAAAAAAGCACATTCTCTGGTAGTAGAAGATCAAAAGTACTATGAATATTACATTGGGAAATTGATCCTTTGCACTGGTGCATGTTGTTATTGTGTAGAGTATTTGCTGTACCACTTAGAGGTGTGTAGTTTGATCATACATCAGTATAAATATTACTGTTAAGTGACTTGAATGTGCTTCAGCTGTCTGTGGTTATTAAATACAGTGAACATAATACATCACACTTTGCAGATTGGTAAGAATGGAGAACTCAGAATGACTTGCTAATTTTGAACCTGGGGCTCTTAAAACATTATTGGTTTAGCTGAAATAGGTCTAAGAAGAGAAAAAGACAAATGATAAGACACAATTAAAATGCAGATTTTGTAATAAAGTTAATCTCTGGAGCAAGGAAGTTTCTAGACTGCTTCATGGCAGTAACTAATGTGTCTAAATTTATCAGGTTTACTTTCAGATGAGTTATATCTTTGTATCAAGTACCCAGCAAGGTGAGCAGTCCATTTCAGTTACTTTCTTGAGTAATTCTGTGAAATTTCTCTAGTTTCTTGGTTAGACACTGTGCAAATGCAATTAATATTTTTATTATTATTAAATGCAAGTCAAAGACAATTATTACTGTTGCTGCCATTTGGTACAGCAGCTGACAGTCCAGAGCAAGGAATAATTGACTTGCCCAAGATGACACAAGATGTACAGTTGGGAATATTGTCAACCACCACATGCTCCATCCCATTAAGAGGGTGAGAAACAGGTGATGTAATCTTATTTCTTAAGAATATGAGAAAATCACCTGAAGTCCTGCATTCTTCACTGCGGGAGAAATTCAACATCAGGTTTTCTTTGCCTAGAACTTTGATCCTTTACCAAAAGCCATTTCTGGATTTTGCCCCTTGCATGATCCTTGTTCCCTATGGTCAACTGTCTGTATCTTTTTGTTTTAATTCTTCCATGTTATTCTTCATTTGTTTTTTGGCCTCTTACTGGTCAGTGCAGTGCTGTTGGCATTCCGAATCCTCTCCCTGAGTTTATCTGCTTGCTTGGTAATCACCTGTAGACTATAGGTGCCCCAGGCTAGAATAATGAGGGGAATAGCTACAAATGGAAAGCAAATGAGCTGAATTATAAAAAGGATGGAATGTTATCCAGATGCTGGGAATCTATTCTTGTAGCCTTGGTGGAAAACTTCCTACTGATCATCCATCTAATCTGATCCTGATAAATTTACCTCTGAGGTTTCAGCATCAAGCCAAGAACTCTGAGTTGAAACAGGCATTTTTGGAAGTTAGCCAATTTTATGGAAATATTTCAGTGGCAGAAAACTTTCTCCATCCTTTCAGCTGTTCCTGTAATGGTGAAATAGCCTTTTAAAAGTGCATTTTACCATTAGCTCTAATTCGACTTACCTTCAATTTCCACCACTGGGTTTTAAAGCAAATAAAGGACCTTCTGCCCTAGGTATCTTTTTTCTCTACTTACTCTAAATGAGATAATGTGGGACCAATTATTTTTAGAATTTTATTCAGAACTTTTGTGTATGACAAAAATGTCAAATTCTGAAGGAAGGAGAGCACTGCTTTTCCTTCACTATTATACAGCTCAGTGATGATTGCCCCCAAAGTGTTGGTTTTGCTCTTGAAGCTGTATTTCTGTAAAGTTTTAATGTTTTATGAATTATAATGAACATTTCTTTTAATGTTTCAGTTTTGAAACTGACCTTTTGGGTTTCCTTTGTGGTGGTACTGTCATGCAACTATAATGCATGACTTCATAATGACAAATTTTCTACCACAAAAGAAGTAAAATAGTTTGAATTGTAACTGTTCTTTGTACTTGGTATCCAGGTGTGGGTTATGATCTCCAAGTCTGGATGGAATGGAGTTGAAATTGTGGGTGATTGTTAGATTTTTAACTGAAAAATTAATAAAAGTAGAAATAAATTTATTACCATGTTCTATACCACTTACTTCAGTGAATATTTCTGGGATTGTTGTTCAAATTAAGAGAGGTGAGTTGAGGAAGAGCAAAAGCTCTCCCCAGATCTGAGCAGTTGTAACCCTGTATTTTACTAATAACTTTGAATAGTAACTTTGCCTATGATTTCTGTGGAGTAAAAATACTCAATCCGCCACAAAACCAAAACAATCTAATCCTCAGATGTTTTTGTAGTGGCAATTCTTTTCACCTCACCTCCTTTGTGAAAGCCACTTGCTTTGAGAAGTCCCTGATGGAAAAGGTAGCACAACGAGCCTGTGGACATTCTCTATTTACTGTATACAAGGGACCTTCTGAAAATCAGAATTTGTGACAGATCTTGTGCAAAACATGTTTTGTGCACTCTGCAGTGCCTGTCCTGATGAGCTGTGTGTTCATCATACCAGGTTCTCCTAGATGTGTTTTTTGAATCTCCCAGGGAACAAGAAGGCATAAATAGGGGTCTTTATTTTCCAGGAACAAACATTTAGGGAATACTGGCTGAAAGAGAAAAGGAGGAGGAATTCAGGTCAATTTTATAATTAATTTATTAGTTATTAATCAGATCAATTATTAATTGATTTAATAATTTTGCTTTGAGAAAAAAAAAGGCTCATTCTGGACAAAATTCATATATTTTTCTGTAATGTCCATTATCATAATACCCAGCTCATTCCAGTGAGGAGTGTATGGAAAATAATACCAGGAGAACCTGACAGCAAGAATCTCAAGTAGCTCTGCTTACCCATAACTTCTGATTGCTGCTGTCCCATAACAGGAGAAATGGCCCAGATCAGTTCTGATACCTGCAGAGTGTCTCCCATGCGCAAACAGCATCAGGAAGAGCAAGGCCTATGTGATTGATTTTCCTCCTGACATGTTTCTACCTTTGTCTAGAAATGTCTTATGTTAATATGATATAATAAGCTCTTTAAAACTTTTTTGCTTTTTTTTTTGATTTGGTTTTTGTTTTTGTCTCTTCTTGTCTCTCATAGTATTTTCTACTCACTGTTGCTTTGCCATGTACAAAATCCTGGCTGGCTTTTTCAGGAATCTTGCCATCTGTTGAGTACCTTGTACCAGCCTAACGTGTGAAAGTCTGTAAGGCTCAGCTCATGCTCTCTTTTCCTCATTTGTTCAGCTCACAGGCTTGCCACTTACTCAGAAAGAAAATCAAACAGTGCCCATTAGGCTTTTTAAGATACAAAGAAGAACATCAAATGGGGATAGAAGTCCGTCTTATGATTCTGACTGTGGTGCATTTTCATTTTGCATCTTAATTTTTACCTTCCTTCCTCAGAGCAACAAAATCTCCCTATTTCAAAACACTCACAGTGTATTAGGAAAAACTTCTTCACTGAAAGAGTTGTTAAGCACTGGAAGGGGCTGCCGAGGGAATTGGGAGTGTCACCATCCCTGGAAGTGTTCAAAAACGACTGGATGTGGCATTCATGGTGCTGTTTAGTGGACATGATGATACTTGATCAAAGGTTGGACTTGATGATCTTGGATTGATAATTCTATGCTTCTTATCTGCTCATGTCCCTGCTAAAAAGAACTAAAAAGTAAAAACTTTGTGCAGTTGTCTCAGTGACTGAAGGTTTAAGTGCCTTTAGAAGAGTTAGAAAGTCTTTCAGGAAAGAGAAGAAACTGCTCGGCCTCTGCTCCCTGTGCTTTCCCAGCAGAGTCTGAATTTTGTAGAAGTGGAAGTTGCTTTTGGACACCAAAACCTACAGGTTGCAGGATTAGGAAAACAATGGAAAATGTCCTTTGTAAACTTGGTCTCTAAGACAAGAAAAGCTTTTTCCTTTGAAGGAATTGAAAAACTCAGAATGCAGCAAGCAAAGTGAGGAGCTTTTCATCCTTTGTGCTCAAATGGTTAAAATCTCCAAAAGAGTGAAACACTTCACTAAAATTTTGTCAGCCAGGCTGAAGAGTTGGCCTTGGATTAAACTAAAGAAATATGTTGGACTGGCTCTGGAGCAGCGTGGAGTGCTGCATCACAGCGCAGTTTCTCAGCTTCTCCAACATATTTTCTTCCCCCCTCTTTTTTTCCCCTTTTGCTGCACTCCTTTGAAGGAAGGTACAGATTATTTTGATAATTTAGTTCCTGTGTTTTAAAAATGTATTCCTTTACATTTGCATGGTTACCTGTTTGGAGTTGTGGTGGGCGTCTTATTTTTCCAACCCTTTAAAATAAGCCTTGAATTTTAGATCATCACCCAGGATAAACTGAAATTTTTCATGCTTCTCTCTCTGCATGACCAACTCACTGGTTTACATTTTCCTGCTGTTTTATGAATTGGGAAAATCTTAAAGAATAGCAGCAGGTTTGAAGCAGTGTTTCCATGTTATGCTCAGAGTAGTGCAAATGCATTTCCTTGCAGGTTTGTCTGTGGGTTTTGTTCAGGCTCTGTTTGATTTGAAAGCAATTAAATGAAGAATAGACACTGCAGGTTTAGAGTTTCTCTACAGTATTTAATACTCAGGGAGTAGATTGGGATCTGGAGTGGCTGCTCTGAAGTGATGGAGAGGATCAAATGTGGAGTTCCAATATTTCAATTTTTAACCTAAACACCAGATTTTGAGCTTTTTCTAGGGAATTCTAAATTGAAAGGAATATGGATTTAGTCAAGCCTACTGTTAAATGGATTTTAAGGTGAAGAGATGATGAATATCTATATGTCTGTTTTACTGTAATACATTGTTTATATCTAAATACTTTTTTTTTAATTAAGACATTAAGTGACCAAAATTGCTAAGACAGGAAGAATAAGAAAGGCTCTTTTGGTTATTGTCAGGCAAATTTGGCAATAGCTGAAGTTTTTCTCCACATTTGACTCGAGGGCATACACAGTTCCTAACTGCAGTAATGCTTTATCTGTGATGAGGCAAAGATACACCTTTTTTGTGAACTAACAGTATCAGGATGATGCTTTTCATCTCCTTTTGGTATTCAGTTCAGGTCCTGTTTTCCTGTGTGCCTATCCTTGCTTTAGCTCAGTAGCAATCAGTGGGAATAACTGAGGCTGCAAACAAAAGAAACAGGAAAAACTCTGAAATCTGAGTATTACTTGCCTTTTCCTTTATATTCTGTGATAATGTCCAAATTCTGTAAAATAGTTGCGACTCTTGCTGGTGGTTTTTTTTTTTCCTCCTGTCTCAGGAATTTCCCTAATTGCCTACCAGTGCCACTTCTTCAGGTCTTTCTATCAGCTTATGATCATATAATTTATTACAAATTGCTACCCTGTGTCTTTAATGAATATTCAGAGCGTAGAGTGAAAACAAATCTATGACCTCCTCAAAGGAATTATGATTTTTTTCTGCAACTAGAGGTTTTAAGCAGTATATAAACAAAATTACTTAGCTGCAAATAAACAGAAGGGTATTGCCAACATGCCCCCTTTTGATTTCATCGCTTCTCTTGCTTCCTTCTGAGGTTTTCACTTTTCCTTTACTTTTGCACTTGAGGACTTAGAAAAAGGAGTTCAAGCTGTGAAACTTCGGTAGATCCGTGTGGTTGCTGTGATTACAGTGTGCTGTTAAAAATGTCAGCAGAGTCCCCAGGCCCATGGGTGACTCTGCCCATCCGTGTCACGGGACCTCTCCAAGCTGGATCTTGCTGGAATCGTTCTTGGAAATGTAGGGATGCACCTGTTTGAAATTAATTCAGGAGGACATTTCAGTGTTGAGACAGTCTTGGCAAGTGTTAAATGTGTTAATCCTTATGTCCTACCCAAACTTGTGTGCTGTTTGGATAAAATTCAGCTTAAATTATCACAGCATCCCAGCAACTTCTGGTGGTTTGTTTTTTCCCTTTTCCTACTTGGGTTTTTTTTTTTCTTACTGAAATCTGAACCTTCTTTTAAAGAAATCTGATGGAAAGTTAAGCCTTTTATTTAATAGGCCACCAAAATGAAATTTCCCCACATTTCCTCACGGAGAGTTTAATTTGAAATAGATTATTTTCCATTAATATATGGTTTAAGATAAAGCTGAGTTAAGTAATTAGTGATTGCTAGAGAATGCTTGTGCAAATTAACTCATATTTTTGCTTGCAAGTTTTCCATGACTGAGAGTTCATGATGTTTACAAAAATAAAATCTTAACAGGATACTTAAATTCCCTGTGATTTGTAACCTGGAGCTTGTGTGTCTTATCACCAATTCGTGATGGATTTTGAAGAGAGACTAGAAAAATGACTGTTGGAAATTGAAAAGATTTGTTGCCTACATGGGACTGGACATTATTTAAGTTAATAAATTGAAGCATAAACTAAGTTGGAATTCGTAACAGGAATTTAATAGTTCAAGACTGGAATTTAGACATGGTGTAAATACGATTCCCTCTTATTAATTAAATACCACAAAGTGGATTGTACTCTGAATGGTAAACCTATGTCATAAATACATGCAAATGTTTCATCTGGATGATTTGTTCGGAAAGTAGCTTATTTTCATATCCCACATACTGGAGCATGTATTTTAAATAAAATGGCTTGTGTGAGTGTGTGTGTGTGTGTGTGTGTGTGTGTGTGTGTGTGTGTTGGAGGTTTGTACCATGAAATGGTGGGAAAAACTCCAGAAATAACAATGAAGAGAGATCTTCAGCAGACACATTTATGTTTCTATTGAAAGTACTTGATCTGTTGGGTCATGAATACCATTAATGCAAAAGGTTGAAATTACCAGTTTCAAGGCCTTTATAAGTTTCTATATTTTTAAGATTTAAAAAAACCTGAAGAATATAATGCACTAAACCAATCTGGGAATATTCAGATGGCATAATGTGGAAAAGTGTTCAGAAAGATAATTTTTCTTAGATTCCATTACGTAAGTGAATTGAAATATCCCCTTTTATTTAGTACCCTAAATTACAGACTAAACCTGTAAGCCCAAGTAGTCTACACTTAAGTTATACCCCTTAGTGACTCACATCTTTGAAGATCTGTAATATAAAAATGCAAAAGGTTACTAAGCAGAGATGGGTGCTTGATGTAGCCTTCATGTTCTCCTGTAGTGCCCCTTCTTTTTCTCTATACAATTCCATGCTGTATTCCCTGGAAAACGATGTACTTTCATTAAATATATGTATCGATGCTTTTAGTGTTCTAATCTGTGGCTCAGGTTTTGAGCAGCATAAGTGACAAGTAACTTGGAAACTGCAAGATAAAATTAATCCATTCAGCATTATGAAACACAACTGAAATTGATTAATGCCAGTTAAGATAGTATACAAACATGGAGATTAAAAAAAGAGAACTAGAACTTCAGCAGTATGAAAAACAATTTTAAACTGAATAATGCCAGTTAAAATTGTATACAAGTAGGTAGATTTTAAAAAAAATAGAACTTGCTTTTATAAATGAAACCGAAGATATTTCAGTCTTACTTGATTTATATTTAGAAAAAAATACTGTGACTGTTCTACTGCTTTCAGCTGTCATTTTTGTCAGTTCTTAATTTACTTCTTTCCAAACAAGTTTACAAATTTGTTCATTTAAAATGGAAAGTTGACTGCTGCTGTTTCTGTTTAACACATGCTTGAAAATGTGCTACTTTTGAAGATGCTTCTTTAGGTGAAAGCTGAAGTCAAGCATTTGAGCCGCTTTACTTTCAGAAATCTGTTTCAATTGCTACCTGACTGCATCTTCCACTGTTCCTGTCTGATTCTAACTTAATAATGAAATTAAAAACAGCTGCCATTGTTTGTATAATTCAAATGTGAGGGTGTTTTATTTCAGCTGAGTAAGAGATTGCATGGATATCTATACATGTAATTGTAGAAAGATTCTTCTCATTTTCTCCTGGGAAGTTCTGAAAACCTCAGTGGAACCTCATCCTGCTGGAGTTCTGTGAACTGAATTTTTACTGCGAGGTTCTGTGCTGAAGGTTTTAATTATGAAAGGGGACATGATAGATGGTGCTTGGGAAGTCATAGTTTGAATGAAATTTTGTAACTTCCTCTTGTCAAGAGGAGATTTCTTGGTACAGCAGGCTGTAATGCCAGACATGAGTAGGCTGGTAATAGAGCACTTGGAGTGATTCAGCTTGAGCAGAGCAGGAAAGAGATTTTGAATAGATTTTTCACTTATTATAAAAGTGGACTTTAAGGGTTGACTTTCATTAACTGTTCTTTCTTGACATAAATGTTTCTGAGAACTGCAGAAGACCCAGAATCTTAACACAGTAATTTTGGATCAGAAGTCTCCTTTTCAAGACCTTAGTCCAGTTCAGGGCAATACGCTCTCTTTGGTGACTACTTTTCCATTTTATTGCAGGTTGCTCCATGCCATTTTTCATCCAAGAACTTCAGGGTTAAAGTTCTGAGTAAGAAAAAGTGGAAAGACATTTTTCAGCGTCAAACTGTGTTCTTGTAGCTGTGTTACCATCTTTCTGTTTTTCTTGAGTGAACTGCAGCATTCCTGTGGCATTTTTTAATAGTACACTAAAAGTCTCGAGACTATGTGGTGCAAGGTATATTCAACATCAGTCATCACTGTTAGAGTGAAAAACATAAGTAAAAGGACAAAATTTTCTGAACTTTCAGGTTCTGATTCATTAAGGAAAATTAACAGTTGCATTACATAGTTGTGTTCACTGGCTAGGAGCTGTATAGCAAAAATGAGAACAGTATGTGTCCCAAATATGGGACCTAAACCACATGGTACTGTAGGTATAAGGTAAGATAGAAGAACACAGCACAGAGAGTTCAAAGAAACATTCCAGTCTCATCTGCTTATTTATCCAGCTATTTATTGATAAGGCATCATTCACAGAATCAGAATGGCTGAGGTTGGGAGGCACCTCTGGAAGCCACCTGATGCTGCCCTTTATTGTTTTACAGCCAAGGAGAAAGTAGCACCTTACATGGCTAAGCCAGCCCTTTAGTATTAATACAGTATTTAGTATTGAAATTGTAACCTTTTAGTCATTATTAGTCCAGATTCAATAATTGCAGGAGGTTCAATAATACATTTGGAGTTATTACACACTGAATTCTTAGCATAGGAAAAGGGTCAGGAACTACGGCCACCCCCCTAGTGCTGTAAGGTTAGTCTCATCCCAATGCTGGTGAATTGTCCTTCACTGGGTGGAACATGCCACAGGTGATTTCTTTTCTAGGATGTACTTTCTAATGTGTTTTTACACTTTGCTTTTTCTTCATTGGTCTGTGGTTCTTTGTTACAGCCCAAATCAGCATATGTTAGATGTTATTTGTTCTCGTTGTTAGCCCTGAGCAGGGGTTTGTCCAGCTGTGTACCTGCATTTCTTTATCTGATCGCTGGTAAGTGATTTACAGCCTTTGAGGTTTTGCTTGTACAGCTGTGCTGCAACCACCTCTCAAGGTGTCCATCATCAGACAGGGCCTTTCTTTATTTACACCCCATCATTATCTTATTTATTCCTAAATATCTCATTCTCCAGAGATTAAATGCCCCTTGCAACTCTGTGTTTAAACTTGCGGTTGTCCCACACAACTGAAACAAATTAGACCCAGTATCCTGTTCAGGGGGACAAATTGTTGTGGCAGCTAAAGCTCATATTGTTGCCACGTCGATCACAGCAAACTGAGCAAACCTCAATCCTGAGGCCTTCTGAGCTCAATGCAATGCACCAGAAATACAAAATCATTCCCTCCCCTGGCGAGGACACTGCAGAGTTACAAGATTGCCCAGCCTGGATGAGAGTTTGTTTCAAATGATGAGCACATGAGAGAAGTGGACACGAGTTCCAGGCAGTTCTCTAATGAATATTCATTCAAGTAAATAGAAAATGATTCTGTGGCACTCTGGAATATTAATGAAAGAGAATAGATGAGTTTAATTACAATTACTTGGGAAAGATTGGGTCTTTTCCCCCCTCCAATTTATCAAGTTCTGTATGCTCATTGTTGTCAGGAGTAGGTCGTATTACCCTTGAAAACCAAAACTGTTACCTTTTGGGGGGTGAAGTGCTTTCCAGAAAACAGTGAATAACGGCAAAATTATTAATAGCATGGTTTATGGAAAAAAAAAAACTTTATCTGAAATTCGTGACTGCATAATACGTTCAGAACAGTTCTGCTTTACTGAGTGTGGAATCAGAGCAGTTTCTTCCAGTGAAACTTTTAGAAGCACTAGATTTGGGGTTTTGAAGAACAGCCTTTCCTATTTTATGAAGTCAATAGCAGTCCTGCTGAAAATTCTTCCCTAAATGGAATGTGACATTGTCTTCCACAGAAAAACAGGAAAAAATTATTCTCTCTGAGCATCCCAGCTGCTTATGGGATGGTTGAAGCATTTCGTTACTACTGATACTGGTAGCAGCTGAAGTAATATTTAATGTTTTATACACTTGATTCCATGTGAATATACTTAATAACAAAAGAGATACTGGACTGGAAATCAAGGTAGTATCAGTAAGTATAAGAAACAACAACAGAAATTAATTTTCTGACTCATCAGGTATGTACATTTATTTTGTATGAAGTTGGTTATGCCTGTTGAAAGCCTGAAAAAAATGCAATATTACATAGAATCCTTTTATTCCAGAAAGAAGGAGAGGCAGCAGTCTATTTAAAATTTGTGTCCAATAGCTGCCTCTTTCTTTACTGTAGCAGTTTCTGGCAATGTAGAATCATAGACTGGTTTGGGTTGGAAGGGACCTTAAAGATCCTCTAGTTCCAGTCTCCCTGCCATGGGGACTTTGGGGAATTGTCTATACTGCCTTAACTTCTAATCAGGTATTTCTCTTGCAGAATTTTTTTTATTAAGGAAAGGCAATGCAAGGTATAATATGTGTTCCTCTTTTATAGCTATGCAATGTATTACAGTCTTGTCACTTACTTTGTTGTGGGAAGGGGTGAAGAGTGAATAATGATGGGAATATTTGTTGTGAGTTTGGGAAAGGGGTAAAAAAAAAGGTTAACACCAACATAAATCTTTCTCCATGTTACTGCTTTCATCAAAGTGTCAGAACTGGCTCATAACTGCTATAAATTGTTAAAAGAGATAAAATATGTAACAACCCTGGGAAGTCTATTTGAATTTTTCATATGTGGACAGAGTAAGCTGATCAATAAATTTAATACTTGATGCTCTGATTTATCTTCACTAAATTTGTGTATCTGCCACCACTTTTTCAATGAAAGCTGTGGTAACTTTAGCAGCAGGACTTGAAAGGCAGTTTGTGCTGTTTGTCCTTGCACAGCTGGCTTTTAGAGGCCATTTTCCAGGGAAAAGCAAACAAAAAGCAAACTCTTCCATTTATCTCTTTCTTGAGATCATGCTCTTCATTTCCAGCAATAGAAATTTTATTCTTTTATAGAATAGAAGAATATTATATGGTATTTCATTATATTACACATTATATTCATATACCTTAGTGGTTAATGTCCACTCTGTTCCTAATGAACTTCTGAGTTCACAAGAAGAACATGCAAAATGGAAATCTGGAATCATTCCATTTCCTAGAGAACTGCTCCTGTCCTCACTTTCAGATCAGACTTAGGAGGAGGTTAATGGATGACATGAGGCGGTTGGATGAGCCTAAAAGAGACCATCTATTTAAAATGTATAAGGGTATAAATAGTCACCAGATGGCACTGTGACTGAGATAAAACACAGCACCCATAAATATAGTCAGCTACAGCTCAGAATAAATGTTAGTTTGCTCTGAAGTTGTTATATCAAGCACTGGTGGGTTTTTAAAAATTAATTATTTTTATTTTTTCTGTCTGTGTTGAACTTCAGTAGCTCTGTTGGGTTCAGCAGCTCGTGCTTTATCCAATCAAGACCATTTGTGTCAATGGAACCAGCCAATTGATACTTGTTAATGATTAATTTTAGACTATCTGATAAAATGATAATAAATTCAGGCAACTTTTGGTATTTTTCTTTTACTTCTGAGGGAATATGTCCAACAAATTACTTGAGGAGAAGAAGTCGTTTTGATCGGAGTCTCACTTCACTGCCTAGTAAAGTTATGGAGAAGATTATTTTGGGAGGTACTGAAAACCACCTGGAAGACAACACAGTCATTGGTCACAGCCGGCCTGGTTTCTGGAGAGCAGAGTCCTGCTTAGCAAACCTGATTTCATGAGCAGGTCACCAAGCCAGCTGGGCAGGGGAAGCCAGCTGATGTCATCTTGTTGGATTTCAGTAACGCTGTCAATAGTGCTTCTCACAGTGTCCCTCTGGACAAAAAGTTCAGCCCCCAGCTGGGTAAACACATCGTGGGATGGGTGAGCAGCTGGCTCAGGGGTCGGGCACAAAGGGTGACAATGACAGTGGTGACATCAGACTGGTGACCTGTCACTAGTGGTGTTCTGCAAGCTCCATCCTCAGCCCTGTGCTCCTCAGCATCCTCATAAATGACTTGGACACACGACTGGAAGAGACGTTGAACAAGTTCACAGGTGATATGCAACTGAGAGGAGCTGTTGATGCCCTTGAAGGCAGGGAGGCCTCACAGAGAGACCTGAACAAATGGACTGGGCAATCACCAGCCGTATGAAGCTCAACAAAAGCAAGTGCCAGATTCTGCACCTGGGGTGGGCAGCCCTGGATGTACAGACAGACTGGGCAATGAGAGGCTGGAAAGCAGCTGTGGGATGGGACCTGGGGGTCCTGCTCAGTGGAAAATTAAATGTAAGTCAGCAGTGCCCTGGCAGCCAGAAGGGCCAACCCTGTCCTGGGGGCATCAAGGACAGCATCACTAGCCAGGCGAGGGCGGGGATTGTCCCACTCTGCTCTGCGCTGCGGTGGCCTCACCTTGAATATTGTGTGAGCTTTTGGATGCCTCAATATAAGAAAGATACTAAGCTGTTAGAGAGCATCCAAAGGAGGGCAGTGGAGATTTGGAGGTGAAGCCACATGAGGAGTGACTGAGAACACTTGGTCTGTTCTGCCTGGCGGAGACTGGGGGAGAACTCATTGCAGTTACAACTTCCTTGTGAGAGGAGGAAGAGGGACAGGCACTGATATCTTCTCTGTGGTGACAGTGACAGGACTCAAGAGAATGGCCTGAAGTTGTGTTGGGGAAGGTTTAGATTGGATACTACGAAAAGGTTCTTCACCCAGAGGGTAGTTGGGCACTGGAACAGGCTCCTCAGGGAAGTGGTCAGAGCCTGACTGAACTCAAGAAGTGTTTGAACACTCTCAGGCACATGGTGGGATTGTTGGGAAATGGTACTGTGCAGGGCCAGGAGTTGGACTCGATAATTGTTGTGGGTCTCTTCCACTCATTCTGTGATCCTGTGAAATGCTACTTGACTAAAGATTTATACCAGGACAGAGTCATAAAGGAATAGTCAGATATTATTCTGTTTAAATTTGTGCTATAGGTTTAATTGGAGAACTTAGTGAAGCTTTTACATCCTTGGAATAACAGCACTTTTGTAGGTGACATTGACGTTAAGTGGAGCAAAAATCAATTTCTTTTGCACAGAGGTTTCACCTGATTTTTGTTTTATTTGTAAAGTCAGTTACCTAAATTATGTTTTAAAGGAATGGTATCCATCATGCTATTGCTCGTTCTAAAGGCTTGTTCTCTCAATAATTTTTCTGTTTGATGAAGTATCTTATCAGATCTGACATGACTTTTCTTTAGTCCTCAGCATCACACTTTGACTGGTCGAGTAAAGTCTTCATGGTGGTAATATCACTTGGCAGATATGCAGAAATCCTAGAGAGATGTGGAGTAGTACTGTCAGTGTTTACATAAATTTTCAGAAGTTCAGAGTTGTAATGTGTGCTCTATGTTCTAATTCCCTTGTGATAAATCTAGAAAAAAGATTGGAAGTGTTTAAACTTCAAAGAAAGTGTAGCTGATAATGGGCAAATTTGAGTAGAAGTGTTAATTCTTTCTGCCTTGCAGCCTGAGTTCACTACCACGGTCAAGTTGATCCATATGCCTTATGAAAACAGCAATTCTAATTATCCCAAGAGCTTAATTTTCTTGCCTGAATATTCAAGTCTCATACTACAATGGAGTTGGCTTTCATTATCTAAGTTTTAAATGTCAGATTGCATTCCCTTACCAAAACCAAGCTTTAAGAAGGACAACACGTGGAACTTGTTCTATTTAAGTTGTAGTTCATCCTTAAATAATCATCAAGAAAGATGGAAGGTGTAATACAAACCTGTTTTAGAAGCTGTGTTTAGTTTTGGCTGGGGATAATTCTTCTTTTCCTAGAGTCTTGTTTTCACTTGCATTTGGAAGTATATATCAAAGGTCTTACTTTTACTGCTGAAGAGCACAAGTTCAGTGCATTTTAAGCTGTGTTTAATTTCTTATTTTTAATGTAGATAATACCCCTCAAAACCACTGTTAATGAAACTTCATACACATCTATATATATGCTTCTAAAATAAAATTGGAAACTTACCTTACACTAGGCAATGGCATAGGCTGGGTGCTGACTGGATAAAAAGTTGTGGCAGAAAAAAAACTGGATGGACGTGGATGGAGGAATAGTCAGCAGTGTCTGTGTGCCTTTTCAGTGAAGGCCAACTCCAGCTGGGGTGTACCAGGAAATGTGTGCTCAGCAGGCTCAGAGATTCTGCTCTTCTGGTCAGCACTTGGGAGTGCTGTGCCCAGTTTTGGGTTCTCCATGTAAGATGGACGAGGTGCTGGAGTGAGTCCAGTGGAGGGCAGTGGGGTCCACGGTGGATGTGGTGGGATCTGAGGTTTCTGCAGCCCCAAGTGGAGGAGGCTGAGGGTGTTAGCCAGTGGCAGAATGTGGAGTGAAGGGAGCTGGGCTCATCAGAGAAACACGCAGTGAAAAATAACAGAACCACAGAATGGCTGTGGTGGAAGGCACATCTGGATAGTGTTGTTGTTCCATCCTGCTCAAGCAGTCAGGCATCCAGGATTGTGTCCAGTTGGCTCTTGAGTATATTTAAGGTGAGAGACTCTACAGCCTCCTGGAAAACCTATTCAGTGCTCTCACCCTGTGCTGGTTTTGGCTGCAGTAGAGTTAATTTTGCTCATAGTGGCTGGTGTGGGGCTATGGTTTGGGTTTGTGCTGGAAACAGGTTGATGATTGGTGAATGTTTCCTGATGTTAGGAGGGAACCTCCTGTGTTTCAATTTGTGCCCATTGTCTGTCACTGGGCACCACCCAATTTACGAGGAGTAGGAACAAGCTGGAACATAAGAAACTGCAGCCATGTGTTAGGGTATTTCATGTTCACAGGGAGGGCACTCAGACACAAAATGGCTGCCCAGAGACGTTGCAGGATCTCCGTTTTCAGAATTTGGCTCCATGAAACAACCTGCTGTAATTTAGCCCTGCATTGAGCAGGGCTGATGAGAGAACCTCCAGAGGTTTCTTCTCAGCTAAAATATTCTATGCTATATGACATGTACTCTGCAAGCACATCTTTTTCTTTTTAGAGACCTTCATCATTCATACCTTTTTTTTTTGGATGAGTCACATTTTCCAGTATATAGATGATAATTAGGCAATTAGCAGTCTGCATTTGTATATGATAATTTAAAGAAATGCAAACATTTCTCTGAGTAATAAAGGACACTTTTTTGTTTATCATCAGCTGGCTGAACTGGTCACAGTGGTATCAACTCGGATTAAAAAGATGAGAAAAAATATTAAAAGTGACAAGCAGAAGGTGTTTATTGAGAACATATCTCATGAAATCTTCTGTATTTAGAAACCTGTTTTAAGACAACTTTCTTTTCTTCATATTGAGTGGTGGCTCATACAGTTGTTAGCAGTGGTGTAGCCATCATTTCCCTGTTCCAGTTCTATGGACCTATATTAGAATGAAGCTGAACTCCAGCAGCTCACACTGATTATTTGTGTGCTTTTGATTGCCGTGTGGTTTTTTTTCCCTCCTTGAAAAATGAGTTTTGATTCTGGTCTTGCTTCATGTACTTTGAATTCTAGGCATCACTTCATGTTTTATAGCAGCCTTTTCAACAAGATTGTTGCTGTTGTGCTTTTATTTGTAGTGTTCTAGGGGGAAGGGAGGTCAAAAAATGTCACACCGTCTGTCTCCTGTGTGCCACAGAAGTTCATTTTCAGCTTCATGCAGGAAAAAAAAGAAATATTGAAATTTGCTCTGTGGATGTGACAAAGTGTTTCTGAGGACAAGTGTTCAAATGCAATATTGTCAAGCTATTTTTAGCCCACTGCTGTCCCTATTCAGCTCAGGCTGCTAATAGATATATTTATAACCATTCTGTCAACTGCCACAGCATGAGTGCTGTTACAGATGATAATTCTATTCTTGGAAGCAGTGCCATGGTTACCAGTCCCTGAGCTGCTCAAATAGAAGCTATACATCTGTACACACTTAGTAACATTTTAATATCCCAACACATTTTTACACTGCAAGAAAGAATAAAGCTAGACATGATAATCAAAGAAATGATACATGCAGAAAAGCACATGAAAATTAAAATCAGCAAAAAAATTACAATAACTTCTTGAGTATTACATATTCTGAAGTCTGGGTGTGAAACAAACTGTAAGAGGGTTTCTTACTGCATTTTATTGGTCTTTCTTGTTAAGCAGTTTGATTTCAGTGGGGTTTATTTCGTGTTGGATTGGTAATAGATTGACATCAAGTACAGCATGAGTGTGTGTGGGCATGCACTCGGTACTGTAGAAAGTCATTATGCCGATGAGTTTAGTTTTGGGCCTTTGGAGAAATTACAAAACTGTACTAAATTAGTGATTCATCTCCATTATGGTGAAGTCTGATGTGAAAGGTTTCCCATGGCTGGACATTTGTGTGTTGTGCTCCAAGTGTGGGTTTGTGAGAAGCTCTTTGCTGCGGAGCCTGAGCTGTGGCTGGCGGTGGCTTCCTGGCACCACAGCTTGTCTGAGGCTGGGTGTCCTGTGGAAGCCTTGGATATGCCTTCATTTGGGCCAAAATTCCCTGTGATCCAAGGTCCTCTGCAGCTTTCTTAGTCCAACTCCTCATCCCTGGGAGTGTTCCATGATTCTGTGATGCTTTGGGGTAGATATTTGCTAAGCGTTAATACAGAGCCCGGGACTCGGCTGCTTTGTTTGCTTTATCTGAGCACAGAGGAAGCTGAAAGTGTGACTGGAATGTGGACATCAGGTCCCATGTTTGAACAGCCTCTGTTTTAAGTGCTTGCCCTGTAAGGAACCTGCAGCACTGTGGCATGACTGAAAAAGACACCCGAGAAGAGAGCGTACACCTGCCTGGTAGCAGAGCTTTCAGGGCTTTGGAGATCTTTGGTTTATTTTTGTTCTGCTTGTGCTGTCAGGTTTGCAGGGAATTGCACTGTGGCGCCATGAGTAGAAGTAACAAGCTATGTTGTTGTTGTACAACCAACAATGGTTGTACGGGGCTTGGGATGATTTGTTATCATCCACCATGTTGGAAAGACAGGACCCAGTCTGGCTTTACTACTGTGGAGTTGGGGAAGGGACTTCTGTGATTCATGGACAGCAGTGGTATCTTTTAGTTTGCCATTAAGTTTTTTTGCTTGATTACAGATTTTAGAAAAAGTTATATTGATTTTTATACAATGACAGTAATCATAAAAAGATCAGTGTGTTTTTTTTAGCGCATCATCATTGTCATTGAATGTATCAATTTTCTGCTAGATTGGACGTGGAATACATATCACACCTGCCTGAAAAATGGAAACTAAAATTAACTTCGTTTTTGTAGGAAGATTTGTAGTAGGATTAATATTTAGAAGAAGACAGCATCAGTACTAATAGTTTTCTTTAGCTTTGGTGAAATTTTAATATAATCAAAAGGAAGTTTGTTTTCACAATGTGCATAATGCAGATTGTAGAATTCATTGTTGCTAAATGTTAGGAAGTCCATGACAAAAGACAGGTTCAGCATGGAACAAGAGAAATGGAAAACTGGATTTGCTAGATAGCCTGCTGTCCAGACGATCCAAAGGCAGTGTCTATGCTAAAAACCTGTTTGATACTGAGTATAGATGACAGTGATGATTGTTTCATGCCTTACTTGTCGTATTTCTACTCAGGCAGGTACTGCTGTCCAGTGTAGGATGCAGAGCTATGGGAATGCCTGGTTTGTTCCAGTAACAAAAGTTGTATATTAAGACCCAGAGTTACAAGGCTTCATGTGACCAAAGGACTGTTAAAAAAATTAAGAAATGGTCACAAGTCATCCAGTATATCAGGAAGCATCTTGCTGATGTACGTATAATACAACCCAAGTTGTTTGGTTTGATTGCTTGGAGGAATTATTCTTTCTAGTATTTTTCATGCTTCTTGCTGTTCTGTTAAGCACGTTTTATCAGATCCCATGAATTTGCTGAGCAGTTTATTTTTTAAAAGAAACAATGCAATGGCTTGCTCCTTAATAATTTTGCTTTATGCACAGTTTTCAATAAAACCTTTGAAAAATGTTGACGTAATTCAGGTGGTTTTATGTAGCTGATAGCAACTACAGGTTTAACTGGTATTCTTGGCAGAACTTTTGTTATAATCAGTGAAGGCAAATGGTGTTTTCTAATAGTGAAGATGGTGAGGAATGGAGAACACAGTCCAGATTCTTTTTGTGGGTTTGCTCAAATTTTGCACCAGAAATGTGAATCATGCTGCAGTTTATCTTTCTTGTTCAATACTAGAATTGTGATGTCCCTGATTGTGTCTAGAAAGGAGGCAGATACCCAGTTTCTTGTGGGAGAACTTGGTGTTTAGTCCTGGGAATGTATAGAAAGAGAAAGAAAAAATACCTGAAGGTGAAGCTATAGTAAAATCCGAAAAATTTGTAAAGATGATGCTGGAGGGCATGAAAAAGTGTCGTGGTAGAGAGGGGAATTCTGAAGGAAAGTGTTAGTTTATTGTTGATTAGAATTCCATAGACGGCATCCAGGTGTGATTTTTGAAATGATACTATCAATTTTTTCTTGAAGTCTGGTGAAGGACAAGGGTTTTTTTCACACTGAAGGGACAAAAGATTTGAGAATGGTGACTCAGGAAGACTTCTGAAGACTGAAAAAAGTATTTTATATGAAGGAAATATGAGGCAGATTTGGAGTTGCATAGGTTGCTCGGCCTAGCTGAGTTTCTGATGAGATGATGGAGCTTATCCAAACATGTAAAGGAGAAGAACATGGTTGAGCACAATCAGTGTGGAGTTACCAGCCTCAGCTCAAGCTTGACTGACCTGTTTGTCTTCTTGGCAAAAATGGCTGATTCTTTGATGATGCTGAGGCTGATACCATCCAATATATGAAAAATCCAGATGGTGAAACAGAATGTGTCCTCAGCAAATTCCTGGATGAGACTTGAGTGTTGAGTAAACATTGTAAGTGGTAGAGATTGAGTGCAAAAGTATCTTGGGAAATTTGAGACTAGCACCAATAGGAATTTCAGAACTTCTGCAAGGAAAAATGCAAAGTTCTGATGAAATGGTCTTTGTAGTCATAGTGGATGCCAAGTTTAATATGAGCCAGGAGAGCATTCTCACTGGGAATAAAGGACAGCTGTTCCTGTTTCTTTATATTATGGAGTGTTATGGAGTCCTTTGTGAAGGTTAAAATATTTGATCATTGTCAAGTTCTCAAACACATTTCGTCTACTTCCTCCAAACATTCAGAAATCACACTGGGTTTATTGCGTAATAGTATTATATTGCTGATGGGGGATGTGAAGCACAACTGCTGTGTTTGGTTTCACTGGCCATGAGAGATGGTTGCCAGGTCTCCATGTTATCTTAGTGTTTGGCAGTTCCATGCTTTAATTACTCCCTTTTTTATTCTCTTCCAGACAACTGAGTTATTTGAAGCAGTTGTTTCTTCTCTTCCAGAAGCTTTCTCATGGAATTTTTTAGATTCCTGCCAACTGTGCCTTTTATGTGAGACTGCAAAGGAGGTTGTGACAGATTGGTTTGCAGTTTCATCAATATGCTGCTAATACTCATTTTTACGTCTCTCTTTCATGAAACACAGATGGTCAGGTTTTTTAGATGATTAGTGTGTCAATGAAATTGGGTTTTGGCTAAGAGTGTTGGCTGAAACTCATTCTAACTGAAGCAGATGACACTGGTTGACTAAGAAGAGAAGACGAAAAGGTTGGAATTCATTTCTTCAGGAAGGTGTGTAGCTGTATAGTTGTTAAGACCTAGGGTGCTTGGCTTAGTCACATTGCTTTTGCTTTTCAGATATGAAGAAGAAGAGGCATCTGGTCACACTTCCTAATGTTAATTTTAAATGCAACTTTCTCCTTTTACTTTGCTGATGAGATGTTGGCTTTAGGTGGTGGCATCAAATGTCATTTTTGTGGCTTTGCCTTTGGGTGTATTGAATTCCAGTTACTGATAGTATCAGTGATACAGCACGTACCTTCCTCTGTTTGGTGTTTTGCAAAAACACATTATATACAGCCTTTTTGCAATGAGCATCACCTCTCGGAATGGGTTATATTTCTGCTTGGAGTCCTAAAACAAACTTTGTTTGCATTTGTGTATCTCAGTTTCCTGTTCTCTTGACTGAGAACAGATAGAATTCTGAAGATACAGTTTGTAGATTGAGTTGCTGTCATTCATCCTCTGCTTGGCATATTTGTTTCTTTCCATTTAAGAGATAATAATATCCATCACTCACTCATTGACAAGTGTGCATGGCCGACAACAGTTCATATCCACTTGCGCTGAGATGTTCTGCATGACATTGTTTTTGGTAGCATGTAAATGCCTAAAAGTCTCAAGCAAATACCCTGTATTTGAACTGAGATTTTAAAGAGATACAAAGTTATATAAAAAAACCCAGTAAGCCTAAAATAATACTTAATCTTTGAAAATGTTACTGAGTTTATGAAGGGATATCCAATTCCATGTATTGGAGCCATGTACCAAGAGTTCCACCCATGTATGCATAGAAATCATCCAGTTTTAGGCAATTGTGGCTTCAATTTTTAATGTACTTAGAAAAAGTGGAAATTTATCTTTCAAAACATTCATTGACAGGCCATGTCTAGTTTGTGTGGTGATTTTTTTTTTTTGTGATCTCTTTAAAAACTGGTATAGAACATTCACAATTATGAAGGGATCCAAAGGATCAAGTCCTGTAATTCCTGAATGCTATGGAACAAGTTAAAACATCTGAAACCCAGTCTTTAGAAAAGAGGAGGGATGTTATTCTCACCACACAGATATGGGCCATGTCTTTGGGTGTTCTGCCTGACGTCACAAAGGCCCTTCTCTTCATCCTGGTCTTCTAAAGAAGACTGATGGACTACTTGGTCAGATTTCTTTGAGGTCATGAGTCAACTGAGTGGGGTTCTCAAAACTGTCTTCTCAATGTCCTCTGGCAGTGACACGTAAATTCTGGCGTCCACAGCCACTCTTCCAGGAACTTTGAGTTCCCTGCTACATTTTTTCTAGCAGAGCTTGGCTCTGTTATATTACAAGAGAAATCCTGCAAATGATTGGTTGTGCCACTGCCCCATTCCTCTTAGTTTTAAAAATTCATCATTAGCAACTTCTTGTTTGTCTGAAAATTTGAGACCAGCTCAGCATTTATCTGGTCTATCTAAATTTAAGAGAAGATTATTGCTGCCAGACTCCTTGTAAGGACTCATCATGTTTTTTTAGGCTGTTGTTTTTAGGATCGTTAGTGGAAGCACTGCTCATGAAAGCTCAGTGTTCCATTATGAGAAAAAGGAGTAAGATGCTTCAGAAAGCTCTGACTCATAAGTACAAGGAACTAATTTTTATAGCTTTAACAAAAGGACATCCATCTTTCTTCTTAATAAAAGATCAGCCAACAATACTCTAGTTACTTTAAAGTGCTGAGTAAGCAGATCAGTGCAAAAAAGTATGTTTTACCAAGGTAAAAGTAATTTCACATACAGCAACAGTGCTTCTTTAGGCAGATGGAAGTTTCCAGACGATAAGAGAAAGCAGGCCTGTCCAAGATCTGTGACAAAAAGTTACCCTTTTCACAATCCAGAATTCTTGTGTCCTGCAATGTTATCTTCCTGTGGATGCTGAAAGTTTTTTGTTCTCCATTAGAAGGAAGTAGATGGTGACTTTGATTTGTTTAAATAAGACTTGGTCCACTTCAGGGTGAGCCAGTGTGTGTTAGAATGTCACTGAATCATGGAATGGGTCAAGTTAGAAGGGACCACTAGTGGTCATTAGGAAGGAAGTTAGTGGGTCGTCTGGTCCAAACTCCCTGCTCAAGCAGCGTCATCATAGAGCGTATGGCACAGGATTGTTTCCAAACAGTGCTGGAATATCTCCAGTAAGGAAGACTCCACATCCTTTTCGGACAAACAGCGCTTGGTCACTGCACAGTAAAGAAATTATTCCTCATATTCAGGTGGATCTTTTGTGCATAGTTTCTGCCTGTTGCCTCTTGTCCTAATGCTGGACACCACTGAGAAGGTCCATCCTCTGAAACCCTCCTGAGAGACAGTGATAAAAAGACCCTCTCAGATGTTTCTCCTTGAGGCTGAACAGGCACAGCTCTCAGAGCTTATCTTTGTAAGAGAGATACTCCAGTCCCTTAATCATATTTTGTTGTTCTCCAGTGGACACATTTCAGGAGCGCCATGTCTCTCTTGTTCTGAGGAGCCCAGAAATGCATGACCCTCTCTAGGGCTGATTAAAGGGACAGGATATTGTCCCTTGATCTGCTGGCAATCAATAACCCTCCTAAAGCACCCCAGGATCTCACTAGCCTTCTTGGCCACAAGAGCACTGCTGGCTCCCAAACATTGTGATGACTTTTTGTGATACAGGCTGAGCCTGTAGAAGAGCCTTCCTTTGCTGTTCCCTCTGCTGCCTGCAGCCGCCTGTGGCTGGCTGTGGGTCACCTGTGGGAAGCAGGAGGAGGCGCAGGATGGAGGCGGCTGTGTGAGCATGGTGTCCACCATGTATCAGCAAGCCTGGCCCTGGCCCAAAGGCAGATGTTGGACAGGTCAGCCAGGCTGGGCTGGGTTTCCAGCTGTTCTCACTGCCTCTGAGGCATTACTGCACCTGAGCCATCAGAGCACTGGCCCCGCGATAGAGCAAGGACTGGTACCAGGAAATACTTGTGATATCTGCCTCCAGCTCTCCTGCAGGTGCCACTGCAGCCTCTCCCTCAGAAAGAGGCTGAATACTGTATTTGCCTCAGTTGTCAACAGTAAGACCAGTTATCCAGTTGGCCTCTGCTCACTGTGTGTCCTGGACCAAATCCTATTCAGTGTCTGTCTGTCCTGTTGATGTGGCCAAGGGCACTGAGGGTACTTTCAGTAGTAAATTTGTGATGACACCAAACTAGACAGAAGTGTCCATTCTCTGGAGGGTAGGAAGGCTCTGCAGGTGGATGTGGCCGGGCTGGATGGATAGTGTGAGGCCAGAGGGGTGAGGCTGAAGAAGATCAAAGCCTGGGTCCTGCCCTCATGTGCCAAGAAGCCCGTGCAGTGCCCCAGGCTGGGGGCAGAGTGGCTGGAAAGCTGCCCAGCAGGAAAGGCCTTGCGGGTGCTGGCTGCCAGTGGCCAAAGGTGAGCCGGTGTGTGCCCAGGTGGGCAAGGAGGCCGGTGGCCTTGTGGCCTTCTGTGTCAGCAAGTGTGTGGCCAGCAGGACCGGGAAGGTGACTGTCCTTCTGTGCTGGGCACTGGGAAGGCCAAAGCTGGAGTGCCGAGTGAAGATGTGTGCCCCTGTTGCGATGTGACAAGGAAGAGATGCCTGCGTGCGGATTAAGGTGCCAACGAGCCCATCTACCAAGTCAGCAATGGGGAATTTATTGAACAAGAAATGTGGGGTAGAGGGCTAGAAAGGGAGAGGAAAGGTGAGGGTGAGAAGGGAAGAGGAGGGTGCTTGGGATGAGGAAGATACCTGATGGGATGGGGTGTGGAAGAGTGGGGTTAGTGAGACATGGGGAAGATCATGGCGGGGGTGAGGTGGGAAAGAGAGCCAAGAGAGGACAGTCCAAGAGGCTTGGGCTCAGCTGGGTCCCATAGGTCCTTCCTCATCCTGGTGCCGGCAGCCGGGCTCACTTCTGTCTTTGCCCCCTGAGGCAGCTGAAGGAGAAAAGCCGGCGCAGAGCCCGCCGGGCCGTCTTGACCACGGAGCGCCATCGCCCCGGGGCCGGGGGCTGCGGGATGGCTGCGCTGCCAGCGGGGCAAGCAGGAACGCTGCGTGCCAGGGCCTGGGCAGGCTCTGGGCAAGCCTCTGCCCGCGGCTCAGCCCCACAGGGCTTTTCCTGCAGAGGGGCCGGCTGGGCACGGCCAGCCTCCATCCATGCGGCGTCGACCGCCACTGTGGCATCGGTAGGCAAGGTGCAAACCACAAACACCTTTGCCTCCTTGGGCAGTGCTGTGGGGAGAGGCTTGCTGTGCCACTCACTGCAGGGATCGCTGTCCAGGTCAGAAGTTGCCGGCTCTGCTTCTTCATCTTTCAGTTGGAATGGCCATGTGCTATCTGGCTCGCTGTCCTTCTCTCCTNACACACACTCACATTTTGATCAGAAGGCATGAACTAAGAACTAAGTTTATTTAAAAGAATCTGACTCCATTATATAGTATTTCTACAAAGGCCAGGGATTGGGGGAGAAGGTTGACACCTCTCCCCATCCCATTGGTCAAGGCAACTGTCCATCAGCTGTCCGTATCTCTAAGAACAAGAATGAAAACTTTCCTTGAAACTACAATAACATTGGCTGGTGTTTATAGACTCGAGCTTGAGAAAGAACCCAAAACATGAGACTGTGAAACAGAAGAGAAGGCTGAAAAAATCAGGGTGACACCGGGGAGAAGATGGCTCGAAACATCATGTCATAGACTCTGTCTTCCAGCTCCTCCAGCTGCGCTCTCATCTTGCGCAGGCAATGCGCCAAAGCCTCCTCATCCTCTGGGCACAGCCGCTTGCGACGCGCAGTTTGATGGGCTGGCCAGTGAATTCCCTCCACCTGTGGGTGTCCACCTAACCCCTTGCGGGTTCTCCCGGTGGACTCAAGGGACCCGGCCTCCCGCAGATATGGGCCCAGGCCTCCAAACAGGTCACTGCAGATGCTGCCTGCATGCCCTTGCTGCACCTTGAGGAGCTCCTCTATGTCAGAGAGCCCCAGGTGCTTGCAAGCCGGCTGGCTCCCAGTACGTGTCTGCATGTCATGCACAGTTTGCACAGGTGGCTGGTGATCGCCCTGCCTTTCCACTGAATCCTGCTGGAGTCCTCTGTTCTGCTTGGTAGAGAAAATGTTTTCCAGTCCTCACCAGTAGCCAGAGTGCTCCTTGGTGAATGTGGCACAAGCTCTTGGTCACCCCTGGCCTCGGGGCCCATAGCATGTGCTCTGCCTCTGGGGAAGATCTATAGGCTGCTGCAACTGCTGCTGGGTGATTCCTCAGTTTGTCCCTCGCAGAATGTTCTCTTTGCTTTTGAGGGCTGAATTTGCATGGAGGCTTTAGTGGCAACTGAGGGGAGTGGAGAGGCCGCAGGACTGACAGACAGTCTCCCTGGCTGTGTGACACTGCTGTGTCCTGTGATGTTCGTCCAGGTGACCTCTTCTGCTGCCTTTGGCAGCCCGTGGGTCAACTGTGGGAAGCAGGAGGAGGCATGGGATGGAGGTGGCTGTAGGAGCATGGTGTCCCCCACTCGCCAGCATGCCTGTCCATGTCCCCTTAGCAGGTGCTGGCCTTGGCAGCCAGGCTGGGCTGTGTTCCCAGCTGTGCTCGCTGCCTCTGGGGCATTGCTGCGCCTGGGCCATCCCAGCACCGGCCCCTCCACAGAGCAAGGCCTGGTGCCAGCTGTGGCTGTCTCGGCCCCAGGGCTTCCTCAGGTGCCACTGCAGCCTCTCTCTCCATCCCGGTCCCTCAGCTGTCACTGCTGGTGCAGCAGTGGCTGCCCCTCACGGGGCTGGCCGTGGGCATTCACTTCCTCCTTCTTCGACGTTGTGGGAGTGCTCTGATGAACACTGGCCACAAACACCCAGAGAAGCTGCTGCCTCCTCAGGGAGCTGCTCTCCTGGGAGTGACTATTGAAGGGATTTGTTGCCCTCTGAGTCACCATGTGGTCCCATGTTACAATGGCCTCTGACCTCTGCCACCACAGGTCACAAAGGTCTGGTGGTCAATGTGGAGATGTCCTTGCTGTTGTCCTGCTCATGGTATGGGGGAAAACCCTGGGCCGGCTTGGCAGTACTCCCATAGCTGGGATCTCTGTTCCCCCTCCTGTCATTGTCTTTTGATGCTCTTTGGTGGGTGTTCAGAGGAGCTGTTTCCAAAGACCCTGCTGTCAGTGACTGAAACATTCAGTAAAGGACATTTTCTGACCTAATTACCAGTAAGCAGTATTAAGGGGATGTTGCGGAGATGAGTTTTTCCTTGACCGTTCTTACATTTTTATGTTTTGGGATACTTTTAGCAGTGTGTCTTTTTATATATTTTTGGGAACAGAACAGTAGCAGTGTTTTTTTCAGTAAGCGCTTGAGGGAGAAATGCCACAACTGTCACTGAACGAGAAATGTACTGAATAAAGGTTAATTACTTTGTGATTCACAAAATAACTGAAAACATAGCTGAATGCACCATGAAGACTAACTTTTATAGCAGGATCAGAGTTGACCTGAAATGCTGAAAGAAACAGTGATAATGCACTTTTCCAGATTAAGAAGATAGCAGGGCTATGGTTAATGTCCTGTATTTGAAAAACTGTGCTATGTTTTTTATAAAGAGTATTATCTTTTGTGTCATATTTCAGAAATTTTTGCTTAGGAATTTTTAGACAAATATCAGCTACATCTCTATGTATTTATTAACAGCATTATTGGACTGGAATGTTTTAAAAATTGTGTAAGCGTTTTTGCACTGTCTTGGTAATAAATTTGTGTGTAAGAAAAGACAGTGTACCAGCTATATAGAGACATTTACATCTCCAGACTACTTCGACTGCTATATCACTACTCATTAAAAAATAAAATAATACTAGTTTTTAGATATTGTATGAGAAAAATGTGCATGCTTGTTCTGATGGTTGTATTCATTATTCACCTGCTGAAAGTTGTAGGAATGGTATTTAATGTTACAAGTAACACTAGAGTTTTCTTTTAATATTTTAGATTAATGAAATGCTTTCTGGTACTTTGTGTTTCCTTGATCTTGTGAATGGTTAACATAGTAATATAATCAAAGTTTAGAACTTGAAAAATTGCAGATTTCGTCATAGACAGGAGATTGCTGACATGACAGAGCTTTACTACGAAGTTATGCTTTATATAATTCATTATACTTTGTCATCTTTCATCTCATTGAGTGGTGAGGTTATCTGGTCTGTAGCTGCCAATCGCGTTGGTTTTTTTGTGGCTGAGACCTTAGTCAGTAAAAACTAAATTATTTTCAAATTCCTGGCTAATCAAGGCGAATGTTAGGTTCTTTTCTGTGTATGCCATTAAGATAAAGTAGCTTCAGTTAATAATACTGCTTTATGATAAGCTTTTGTAGCATAATATTTTTAGAAAGCTTCCTATTTGACCTAATGGGAAAGCAGCTTTCCCAGAGAAAA
Source organism: Donacobius atricapilla (assembly GCA_013397315.1). Taxonomy (NCBI): domain Eukaryota; kingdom Metazoa; phylum Chordata; class Aves; order Passeriformes; family Mimidae; genus Donacobius; species Donacobius atricapilla. The sequence continues at coordinate 224,025 of WBMY01005574.1, read as the reverse complement.
GTAGGATTTCAGTTAGTTTGTTCTCTGTTTCAATACTGACTTCATATACAACTATTCCTGCTGCAATTAATGGATTTTTCTGTCCATGTTTACACAAGATGCTGAACAAGTCACAGAAAGTAGGTTTGGGAGGGACTTCGATAGAACATCCAGTCTCCATCATGCTCCCTTGAAGGTTTCAGAGAAGCAGTGCTTTGGCCGTTCTGAAAGAAGATCTGGTGATAGAAGTTCCACAATCTGCCTTTAATCATCTCCAGCCTTGGCTATTGCAGAGGAAACTATAGACAGCTTTTCCTCTTTTCTCTGCGAGCTCTTCCTCTTCAACTTTTTCCTGTCCCCAGTGGAAACTGTTCCTGTTCTTTGTGCATTGAACTTTTGATGACTTAATAGCTGCTTTTTGATGTTTTCTATTGAGACACTCTGAGTTTTACAAGTTAGGAGAAGGGAATAAATAGGAAATAACTAAATTTTAATCCAAATCTGCAGCACTAGTTCATTTGTTGACTTTGGGAGAGAAAAGTAATACTGTCATTTCAGGGAAAACCTTACTGAAGATGAAGATCTGCTACGTCTGGCTGAGCATGGCTAAACTCATTTCCGGGGTTGGAGAGTGTTTCATTTATAGTCACAGAAGTTGTTTCAGGTGGAAGACAAAACTGTATTTTAAAAAACAATGCTGTAACTAAAAACTATGGTCCATATAAGAAGTAGACAACTTTCATGGATTAAAAAACTTTAAACCAGCTTCTGGCATTCTGTAATGTTTTGGTTGACTTGGCAAATCTCTAATATCAAAATTACTTTGATTATAAATTGAACAGTATCTTAATGTTTTGTGCTTTTTTGCCATCAGCTGTCAAGTGTAATGAACTAGTTCATGAAACTAAAACTGATTATGGTAACAGACGAATTTTAATATTTCTGTGATTGTGGTGTTTCTTCTAAAAAGGATTTTAAGAGGTATGGTAAGAAAAAAGGTCAGTGAGCACTATTAGCTTACAGCTGGAGAAAGTATGAGTGAATTCTTTGTTCATCTGTGGTACAGAGTTTAAAATGCCTTTACTTTCTTGGATGTCGTGCAGTTATAATTTATTTTAAGGCTTTATTTAACAGGGCATTTATTTTTTTTCTCAAGGCTGTTACTGACTGAAGTACCATATGGCAAATGGGTCACCAAGCAATAAAAGAATTGAGAAAATAAAATATAGTATTGGAGCTTGAGAAAAAAACATTATTTTTTTCTGCCCTTATATTTATAAAACTTTTTTCACTTAACTGCAAACGGTAGGAAATCTGTGGAAGACTCTGAATTAAAAAGCACGACAAATTAACAACAGTTGTTAATTTCCTGGCGGAGCATTTTGAAATGGTGACAGACTCTGCAGGGACAAGAAATGCAGTAGACATATGTGAACAAAGACAACCTGTAACTTTATTGATCGTGGAAACTCAGTTCAGCACAGAATCTCTTAAAGAAATAGTTTGACTTTTAGTATATGGATTAATTATTCATAACTTCTATTTCATTCAGGTTTTTTTTCTATCTTCTATGATCAGTTTCAACTGCATTAACTGATTACAATTTCTAAAACTTTAGAAGTAAACAGGGATATGAAATTGAACAGTACATTCTGCCATTTCCTATATTTTTCCTTATCAAGATCCTAGGTATTGTTGAAATGAAATGTTAAATTATATACAGAAGTTCCTTGCAGAGATGAAATGGTTAAAGGAATGTATTGGTTGCTTATAGAGATGTTTTTTTTTTTTCAACTATGCATACTTTGAACATGGCCAAGTTAGCAGTATATACCTGAAGTGTGGAAAGATGCAGGATTTATTTTATTTATACACAGGATATATGTTTATGAAGTTTATTTTTACTATTTGTGAAAGATTTAATTGCACTGAGCACTAGTTCTGTTACCTTTTGTAGAAATTGGCCTACTGATGGAGACATTTTAATTCAAAGAAGACTGATTTTTCTTTTTTGTTAATTTGAAGTAGCAGAGTGATCTACATGGAGGTGATAATTCAGTTTGCTAGAGTAGGTATTTTATTAAGTTTTAACCTTGCACAGAATATATTAAGTGTTTTGCTACACATGAAACCATTTATTTCTAATTACTATTAGTTATAAATATTTTAGAAGACACTATAAGTGATACACTCTGAACCAAAATTGCCTTCCTAAGTCAGTAATTTGGAAGTTGTAAAGGTTTTTGTCGTAACAGTGGAAAATTTTACTTAGGATGAAATACTGCGTAAAACGTTCGTTAGCGTGAAAAATCTTGATATTTGATAATCTATGAAGAAACATCTTGGCTTTTTTTGTGATGGTTTTGTCTTTTCAATGTTTTCTTGCAAGGAGGAAAGACTTATTACCATGCATCTTCTGGTGATGTCCAACTTGTCCAGGTGTAGCCAATGAGATAAGTGTTTCTGCAGAGTTTTGAGGCTAAGCTGTATGTTTTAATGTAATGTTTTTAGGTGCTAATCCTTCCACACGTTGTTAAATGTTTTTCAATTAGTCTAGTTTATATGAAGGCTGATGGTGTCCTGTAAAGTCTTTGGCATTATTTGAAATTACCGTCCCAAATTTCAGCAGTCACCTGATTTTCTTGTGGGTTCTTGATATTTCTGTAGATAATTACTCAAGATAACCTAGAAAAACAGATCACTTTTTCCTGTGTAGACACGCGTTTGCATTATGTGCACAGTAATATTAATGTATCTGTCATTTGGTTTCCAGATGTAAAATGGTGAGAGCTTGTTGGTTCTAGGGTCATATTTAGTTGGGTTTAATGGTCTCAGCTATAATATTGTGCTCATAGTTGATGTTTCTGATTAGATTTTTTTTCTCATTGCTGAAATAATCAGGTACATAGTTATTACCGTAAAGGAGCGAAAAGTGGTTAAATTACTTGCACAAATAACAAAAACTCTCTGGAGATTCTAACTATACTATGGAAAAATTAAAATTTTGATTAAGCAGGCTTTGAACAGAAAACACTTAATTGTGTATTTATAGTGCACATTTTCTGCATCATGAAATGCTCAAGGCTGGAGCCTCTTTTTTTCTGTCTAGGACATGTATTTAGAATCACTGAATCACAGAGTGGATTGGGTTGGAAGGGACCATCCAGTTCCAACCCCTTGCCCTGGACAGGGTCACCTTCCACTATCCCAGGTTGCTCAGAGCCCCATCCAGCCTGGCCTGAAACACTTCTAGAGGTGGAGAATCCCTAGATAGGCTTGCTGCTGTTTTTGTATTGGACTTGGTACCTCTTGAATTATGTTGACTTGTGATGGAAGATTTGGTTGATCTTCTGCAAAAAGTCTGTTTCTTTGGCTATCCAGGTATGATTTTTCACTGGAACTTTGAGTCCTTTTATTTATATATATTTTTTTTTTCTGTTCTGGCTCAGTGGCTTACACTGCTCTCCTTTTCTGTACTGTGGTAATTGTCTCTGGGCCGTAACTTTGAAGGAACTTCCTGTCAATGGGTGTACTTACTGCCTTTTAGTTTATTTTTCTCTCAATTTTGTTGTCCCTTTGACAGTTGGTGTTAGCAGTTTCTTAAAGAGAGAACTAATTGGGAGTTATACAGATGTTCAATTATATTTCAGTCACTACAGTTATTTGAAGCAGTGTTTACTGGCTATGAGCTTGCTTAACAGAATCATTAAAACCCCCAATTTCCAGATCTCATTTTTGTCTCAATATTGTATTATGTCTCTTAATCCTTTAAGATGAACATTGACTTTGTCATGTATAATAATATGATATCTCTCCAGAGAATGGGAGACAGGTGTAATGCTTCAAAACCAATATTCTGGGGAATTCATTGAGCCTGTGTTCTTTTCTGCTGAGTTGCTTTGTTTTTTTTTGAGACTGCACATTAACATCCTGCAAGATTACATGGGACTGCCTAGCTTTGTCCTGTGCAGTATTGCACTGGGCTGTGATTTCTACAGTCAATGCCACATCCTAATTCAGCCAATTTAAATAGGTTTGGGACTTGATGTACTCCAAGATCTCAGGGTTTTGTAGATGTGAAAGGTCAAGCAAACACCAGGTCTAAAGTACTGGCTTGGTTGTGAAAAAACTTCAAGCTGTTGCTTTGAATAAAAGTAGTTTTTAAATATCATGACAGCATCAGAGCATTAATTTGCCGAGCGATGTAATTAGATACATTTTCACTAGCCTGCTGAATTAATAGTCAGAGATACATTTTCACTAGCCAGCTTAATTATTAGTCAGAATTAACTGATTATTGCATTAATAACACTCCAGGTATTGTTTTCATTGCCTGAATTTTAAATACCCTTGCCTTGAAGTACTAAGGGAATGAATGAGTCAAAAAGACCTTATGAATGAGCATCTGGAATAGGGCTCTTCTGTTCTCTTGTACCTTTATCTAAGTTCACCAACGAACACAAAGCTATTGTACAAAGTCTAAAGTTCAGGGAGGCTGAATGTCTGATTTTGAAGTCATTTTCATGGTGTCAAGATGAGCACCTCAAAAATGGTGATTCTGCTTTCCTGTAGATAACCTGGCGGACTTTTGGGGATGCGGTGAACAAGTAAAAAATAAGGAATGTTACTCCATTGCCTCTCCTTTGAAAGTTTAAGTTTTGAACTGCCTCTAACAAAATCTTTAGAAACCACTTTATTTTAGAAAATGAGGCAGAGTGTTTGAAGGTCATTAAAAGAGCCTGTAGTTGATCCATCAGGTAAGCAAGCAGTAAACTTCCTGATCTGTCAGGTGAACTCAGCCTGGATTCCAAGGAATAGGCAATGAACTTGTGGGGGGCAGAGATGAAGTTCTGCATGGACGTGCTACTGCTGCTGGGAGGTAGATGTGACATTGCCACTCTCAAAACTCTCAGTAAGCGAATGCCCAACCTGCAACAGATGCTGCAAAATCCACTAAGTGTTGGAGTCCTCGCTGTCCTTGCTGTCCTGGCTGCTCCTATGAGGCTGCTCCACCCCGCCGGTGCTGCTGCCGTGGCTCTGCTCCCTGGCTGGGCAGCTCTGGGAGGGACCCCGGGGACAGCCCCTGGCACCCACAGAGATCTCCCCATGGCGCACTGTGAGCCAGCACTGGAGCCATGGTGGGGGTAACCCCTTTCCTGCGCTTCTTGTCATCATTCTTGGCATTGTCCTACTTCCCTATTTTCTGTCTTACTTTCCTCCTCTGTGGGGAAAATAAAAAAAACCCTTGAATTATCGCTTTGGATCCCAACATTTAGTGTCATTTGTGTTTTAATCTCAGTTTGGGGTGTGTTTAGAAGGTAATTCCTTTCTGCAGCTGTAGATTAAGGCAAAACTTGCTTCTCTTCACCTTAAGTGGATTTGGACAGAGGACTGTGAGAAAGCACTGAGAAATTCATCTTTCCTAAGCAGTGCATTGGTGTCTTTTACAAGTTTCAGCTGAATGAATTGGATTCACTACAAGTAAAGTACTAATAAGCTTTTTAAAAGTATCAATAATAAAAGTATAAAATGCCTTCACGAGGAGATACCATATTACAGACAAATCAGTGTCATACTGCAAATGTCCAATATAATTTTTTAGGAATGTTAAAAGCGCGCTAACAAATCTTTTCAACATTTGCTTACTGTCTTTAGCTTCTTCTTTACAAGGCAGTTTTGTATCTTAGGATTAAAATGGGTTGTGCATTTATTTACATGTTATTGAAGTGTTCAAAGAATAAGGCGTTATGGAAAATATTGTTAACTAAAGGAAAAGGTGAATCTGATGTTTAAAGAGTGAATTTGCCATCAAAGGTTAAAAAGTAGGCTAATGTTAGTGGAGTCACTGAAAGGCTGGTTTTTATGTCTGTGATATCAAATGGAAGTGGTAGAGTATAAGTTTGAGGTGCATCAAGAACCAGGCTGATAACCTCTTCCCTTCTAAAGGAAGCCAACCTTTTGGATTACTACATTAGGTGCTAATTTATTCCAAAATATAAACATGATACTCACATAATATACAAAATATCTATAAATCTACTCTAGGATAAGTGTATAAACTCAGAGAGGGTTTCAGAAGCTTTTTCAGCAAGACGATTGTGGTTTGCTAGATGAGTGCAGTTGGATGTCAAGTAGTCAAGTGCTGTTTAGTGCTTCTATCTGTTTTTCGGAGGAGTGATATCTTATTTTAGCAAGATATTTTATCTTACCAATGGCAATGCAAGGTCTTGAAAGTAATCTCAAGTAAATAAATCTAGTCAGAGAATATTGTCTTATTTTCCTGGTGTACTTCTTTATACCATAAAAGAAGTACTTTTATACTTCTTTTTTTATCAGATATAGTCTATTGAATGGCTGCTATCTTAAAAAAAACTGTAGTGTGCATGCTAAACTTTCCTGTCATATTTCAAAAAGAGGGTTTAGTTATTTTGTTCTCTTCTTTTATATTTCTTTCCTTATTCCAAACTCTTTGTTTTGCCCTGTTTTTTAAACGATTGAAACACCCTGGTTCCATTTCAGTGCTTGATGCATGGAGTTGATTTAAACATAGAAAGTTCCTATATGAAAAAATATAAATGTTATGAAAAAACACTTCCTACTCTGACCCTTCTCAAGCTTTTCTAAAATTTTACCTTTGATATTATAGTCTTGTCTTCTAACAAATCAAGCAAGTTTGTTGTATTTTTTAATCTTGCCTAATAAATTCTAGGCAATGTGTTGCTTTGAATTTACCCATTTTCAAGGCTATTTTAGGTAATGTTTTCATTCTTGCACTTTGTCAGTCATTATTTTGTATGAATTTTTTTATAACTTCTTGTCTTGTTTACCTGTTTCCCTCTGATCCAGTATTTCCTGTGTGCTGGTAGTATCCCTTGTAAGGAATATTGAAGAATTATCCTTACTCCACTTGCTGGTATCTGAAACAGAGGTTATGCACATGAAGCAGGGCTTTCTTTGGCCAAATTATAGAAAGCAATTCCACTTAACACAGAAGTAGCTTTTACGAATAAAGGACTCACTGTTCAAAACTTAGTTTCATGGGTTAATGAATCAGTCCCTAGCCTGTGCCTGTGACTTAACCAAAGATCTCATAAACTTTTCAGCATAATTGTCAAAAATGCTGCTTAATTCTCACTTGCGTTTTATACCCTACACAAATTGCCTTGCTGACATTTAAAACTGTCTACCCATACACTGCTGTTTATCTCAGTGACCTTCTAGTTCCTCATGTTCTGGTCTGAGAGCTAAGGTGGTGTCATTTGTTTTGGTGACTCTTAGACATTTGAAATCACAGGAGTAGTTAGTTGGAATGTAATTGTCCAAATGAAATTTGTTCGAAACATGAAGGTTAACACTTCTCTGCGTGTGAAAATGGGTTTTATGTCTCAGCAGAAATATGATTCTTTCAGCAATGTATTTAAATACTAGGATATAAAGTTAGTGCCTTGTCCCAAAATAAGAGTGTTGCCTTTTGAAAGATGAAGGGTTTCCTTTCTTTCGACTGTGTTACTGACTTTTAAACTATATATTCTTTTTCCACACCTCAAATGCACTTCTGAAATCTTCTGTAACTTGATCCCCCTTACATTTTGTTTTCTACTTAATAGAAATATAAAATGTAAATATTTCCTTTTGGTTTTGGAACTGATAAGGGTGCAGTACAATGTAAATGACACATTTATTATGGTTCACCACCTATATTTAAGTCAGATTTGGTGATGTTTCTGACAAGCTGCTTGCATTTAGACCAAGTCAGCAGTTCTCCATGATGACACATAGGTTGGGACAGGAGAACTAATCATCTGAAAAGGACAGAAAAGAAAGGTTTCAATGGCAACTGTGTTAGAAAAGACAATTTAAAATAAATAATGAGAGAAATTATTATTATTAATTTTAGTCTGTCAGTTTGACATCCATGAAGTGCTGAGTGCTTTATTTTTGGGGATATACAAATATAATGACTGGAACGAGCCATAAGGTTGAAGACCCAGAAAGATTTGGTTCTTCACAGTCTTTACAAGCACAAGAACATATTAAGTTTCTACATGCTGTATTTTATTGATTAGCCTTTTTGAGTTCCTATTATGATCCTGAATCAGAATTTCTGTGTTTTTCTGGTTATTTCCACTGTATACTTTATTGTTAACAAGTACACTAGACTCCTATCAAGAATTGCTTAAAATTTTGACGTCAAATGATATCATAAATACTGAGAAATCAGGAGAGAAGTGAGTTCATGTTAGAATGCTATTGAATGACTGAATGCAGTTGTTTCCTGAGGGCATTTTAAGAGAGAAGAAAATTACCCATTTGAGGTTTAGTAAGAAGAAAACTTAAAATTATGTTTTTATGGATAATTACAGTATTGTGAGATGACCTTGGCTGGCAGCCAGACACCCTCCCAGTGGCTTCTTTTCAGCAGTAGGATGTGGGGAGAATAAGATCTAAAAGCTCATGGATAGTGATAAGGACGGAAACAGTCAAGACTTGAGACTCCACATTGGCAGAAAGTGGAATAATTATGGGGAATCTTTTGTTGTGAAGGAACGAGGGTTGGTGTTTGTGTGTATAAACTGTCCACCTATGTTGGTGGTTGTGCTGGTTTGAAAGTAAAACCAGTGAAAGACTCCAAGTCAGAAATACAATTTAATAGGAGGGGAAAAAAAAGTAAAATAAAATAAGTTAAATAATACAACCTATTAGTCAGGGCGCTGGTAGCAGTCCGGATGAAGTGGTCTCGTTGAAGCAGTGATTCTGTAGAAAAGTCCAGTAGCTCCTGTCCTCTGGGAATCCAGCAGGTTGAGGGCCCCCTGTGCTATCCCGGTTTATATCCAGGTGGGAATGCTTGGCTCCTCCCCATGGGAGGAGCATCTCACAATGGAACGATGTAATTTTATGACTCATGCAATGGGTCCTTGATTGCCCATTAAACAGAGATAACTCCCGGAGGGAGTTACCCATGAGTCATACAGCAGAGCATGAATGGGCCCGTTAACAGAAGATAGTCCGGAGGGTGGGGACAAGGGGAACACTGCCCCACCTGGTTTCAACAGCTCATGAAGATGGTGATAGAATACATGCCTTGGGCATATTTTACATTGTAACCTAGGACATTGGTGTTGACTTTGGCCTAGTCCAATGAGCAGTCCCACCTTCCACTAAACCAGGAGCTCCATCCAACCTGGCCTTGGACACTTCCAGGGATGGGGTATTCACAACTTCTCTGGGAAACCTGTGCCAGGGCCTCACCACCTTCACAGACCAGAATTTCTTCCTAATCTGATCTAAACCCACTCCCTTCCAGTTAAAAGCCATTTCCCCTTGTCCTGTCATTCCAGCCCCTTGTCCAAAGTCCCTCTCCAGCTCTCCTGAAGCCCTTTTAGGCACTTCAAGGGGCCCTAAGGTCTCTCTGAAGCTTCCTCTTCTCCAGGCTGAATAGGCCCAGCTCTCCCAGCCTATCTCCAGAGCAGAGGTGTCCCAGCCTTTGGAGCATCTTTGTGGCCCCCTCTGGACTCTCTCCAGCAGCTCCATGTCCTTCTGATGTTGGGAGCCCCAGAACTGGATACAGCATTCCAGGTGGGATCTCGCCAGAGCAGAGCAGAGCAGAGCAGAGCAGAGGAGCAGAATCCCCCTGGAAATATCTCTGGGCTGCAGGGGGGACCTGCTCTGGCTGCCCCTCCTGCCTTTCTCCTCCTCCTGAAACCTTCGAGGTTGGGAAATAAAATCCACCCAAAACCGAGAGGATCCTTTTGCCCTCCTTGTTGGCTGTTTGCTTGTCAGATCTTCCTAATAAAAATTATTAGACTCTCAAGTTGTGGACAAAGTAACAGTGGATAAAAGGATCCTTTGTGAGCTGGTGCAGGAGAAAACACCTGGGAGCTCTGCTGAGTGTGTGTGTAATTAAAACACAAAAATACTGCTGTGCAAAACTCTTATTACGCCATCCATCACGATCATTCAAAAGAACTGCTGTTTTAAGAGCAGAACCAAATTTTAGTTTGTTTAGCTGTGAATTTAATGAGTAATTTGCTGTTAAAATACTCAGAAAATTTGAAGTGAGAACATTTGCAGGCATATTTGCAATATTGGGCTTTTTTACAAGGAGGAAATTTTGGTCTTTCAGAGATAATGATTTTTTGGTGTCGTGCAGGAAATCAAACCACAATACTTTCTCCTGTTCCTTGTGCTCTCCTCCGTGTGGTGCTGTGTATCTGCAGCAGCACAAAGCTGAATTTCTAAGTAATTTTTCTACACATTAAAACATTTGACACCAACTTCTTAGCCTGATTGAAGTAAACATTCCACATCTGTGGATAAATCAGCAACCTGGAGCTTCGCGTGCAGGAATGGTGTCACATCTCTTAATGTTTTGACTGATACAACCACTTAAAAGCACAGGCAGATTAGTGGATTCCATTAATAATGACTTAAAATATATTAGATTAGTCCTGAATTTATTACCTGTCACATAGTTCCAGGCTTAGAGATGAATGCAGGACAGGTATTCCAGAAGTGAGGAAGATCCACTGTGTTGTGGGATAAAAGGAGATCTTTTAGACAAGGCTGTAGATACTTGAGCTTTGAAGTCAGTGCCATACCTCAACCATACCTTAGCAGAATGATAAACTGCAGAACATAATTTTACAAATTCTATTAACATAATTCAAGGTTTTTGATTATTTCTTCTGCATTACAATGATGGGCATTTCCGTGAATTCACAGTGATCTTTTGTGAGGTGGCACATTGCTGCAAATGAGGGATGATTTAAAGCAAGATGGATTAATAGATCAAACATATCACTGAGTAATACAGGATTTCATAAAATCATGGAATGCAGGCAACCTATTCCAGGGTCTTGCCACCCTCACAGTAAAGAATTTGTTCCTAATATCTAACCTGAATGTACTCTCTTTCAGTTTGAAGCTATTCCCCCTTGTCCTGTCACTAAATGCCGTTGTGAAGAGTCTCTCTCTGTCTTTCTTGTGGGCTCCCTTCAGGTGCCGGAAGGCTGCATTTAAGTCCCCCTGAGGCCTTCTCTTTTCCTGGCTGAAAATTTTTATGTGGGAATTAACAAAATCACTGTTGCTGCACCCCGAGCACCTCTGTGAAGTGCTGTGATGGTTTAAGTTGCCAACTGTAGTTTGTCACCTCCTGCTTTCAGCCATCTCTGTGCCTGTGCACTGATTGACAGATGGCAAACATGATGCCAGTACTTTCTTAGAATTCCAGATCTGGGACATAGCATACTGCTAAGCCTGATGATTTTGTTGTAGAAATTGTAATGCAGAATTAGTGGACACAGGAGTGTGTCCCATAGACTGGGGACCAGGCTTTTATTTTGTTTTTGAAGTCAGTGCTTCACAGTCCATATGCCTGACGTACTGGAGTTCTTTGAAGTTGTGAAGAACCCTTGAAGAAGGGAGATGATGAAAGTTCTTCTGGATTCAGAGAAACCTTCAGCAGGATCAGAAAAGAGAGGATCAGTGAGGGTTACTGAATACGCTGAATTGAGCTTTCTTTTGTGCAGAAAAAGACATTCACACCCATTTCTCCTATCATTTTCAAGGAATCTCATACTATTTGTGAGTGTGAGAGTGGGTTGAGAGGTATTTTGTGTTCTGGCACTGTTCTGTAGATATTCTCTTTTGGTTGCTGTATGTGGCCATTTCTTAGAAGTATGAACTCAGAACTTTTCTTAGCAGACTGTGCTATTGGTTAATTTTATCTTAGTTTGGATGCAGACCCTTTCCTTTTGGATTACAGCAGTGAATCTCAGTGAAGGCAGGTGAGCAGCTATGGAAAACTTCAGACATGTTGTATAGTAGTTTTTAACTGAAAGGGAGAAGAGCAAATGAGCATTTAAAACATGCTGCCTTAAATATTTAAATATGCTTCCTAGCAAGTACTAAGAGCTGTGAGCTGCAAGAAATCTGGATTGAAAAGCATCTATTCTTTACATTATTGTACTGATTTTAACTTTTTAGGGCATGGTTTTGCATTAGAGCTCTTAGTGCAAGCCAGGATTTGGTTTTGATTTATATTTGCATGTTCATGCATTGATTATTGCATCAGATTATTATTTCAAAGAAGCACTTCAAAATACGAGAGTACACATAGCATGGTGTTATTGCTTTAAGGGAATCAGTGAAAACATGCAGCCACTGACCAGGACATTTGTAGTTTAAGTTTCTATTATAATCTCCATTATACAGAAAATAGCTAAACCCTCTTAATTATTCTCTCTCCAGTTACCAAACTTAAGTTGTTCATTATGTTGGCCTTTCTTTATATTTTTTAAATAGCCTGTGAAAAAGTAAAATACTTGAATTTGAAGGGAGAGCAAGGCCTGAAACATTTGAGTAATGCGGGCAGTGCGTGAGCAGTGTATAATAACTTGCCAGATATTTGCTCTGTAGAACAACATTTTTCCTTGACATCATTCATAAAGCTGTCATCCCCCCACCACAATAGAAAGATACTTCCCTCTACGCATTTTACAATATCTTGTAAGTTTGTTTGACAGGGCACATGACAGGTCTATCAAAACTGGGAGACTCCTGTGACAAAATTCAAGACAACTGGCAATCCTGTAAATGAAAAAGGTGGAATTTATGTATGTCAAAAGCAACCCCATTTTTATTTAAATTTCTAAGAGTTGACTTCTCATTTTTCCTTCTCATTTTTCTGTCTATATGATTTGAAATATTAAATGGGAAATAGGATGAAATGCTGTCTAACTGTACCATGCTTTTATAAAACCTTATATAAACGCTTGCTCTACCCTTGCCACTCTTTATGTCATATAGTTGGAAAGGATTAAACTAGAGGAAATTTAAGAAATAAACGTAAAAGAAATCTTGTATATTTCTCTTAACACATTGGAGCTCAGTGAAGCAGGTGGCTGAACCCTGCTGAGAAAAGCTTGGGAATTCTACTTGTGCTTAATGAAGCTCACAGAAAAGCTGGAGAGAAGCTCCAGGTAGTGATGGACATGGATTCCACCAGTCAAGCACAAAGGCTGCATTTAAATGCCTGAGAGCATGAACAATTTACTTTTATGAATTCAGGATATACTTGGAATGCTGCAGACTGTTGTCCACAGCACTTCTGAAAGTGATGAAGTTGTAATTATAATCCTTCAAAGTGCTCAGTCACTCACCTGTGTTACACAGCTCAGCTTGGAGGTGCTCAGGTAAGAGCAGCTGTGGGCTGTGTTCTTTCCAAGGGCTTCCCTGGGAGGCAGAGAGGGTTGCAGGAAGATCCCTGCCTGCTGTGTCCTGGCTGCTGCCTGTTCTGAACCTTCTGGAGAGGGAGAGTATTTTTCATTTGTGGAAGCAGATCAGAAGGCTTGGGAGGGGAGGTTTTGCAAGTGAGTACTGAGAAAGGAGGAAAAAGGAATGGCTGAAAGGATGGATGCTCTGCCATCAGGATGTTATACCTCAGCAGCCAGGGACACTCATTGGAGCTGCAAAAATTGGATCATCATCTCTAGAGAGAGACAAAATGATTTTACAAAATGATGACAAAATGGATTTACATTCTTAAGAAATGTGGCAAAAAAACCTGCAAAGTTTTAAAGTGAAGCAGGTAGTGCTGAGGATAGGATGTCTGTCCTGCCAATGCTTTTGAGGAGAGGTGGGGGATTTTATATCAGACTGTCTCTAATCTGACATGATGGACTTGAATGTTTGGTACTGAATGGAGAGCACCTTCCAATTTACTATCACAGTATCATTTCTTTTGGAAAGGATGTCTTGAGATGATCTAGCCCAGCACACGTGGTCAAAACATGGTCAGCTACAGCAGGTTTCTCATGGCCATGTCCACTGAGATTTTGGATATCTCCAAGAATGGACACTTTATAAGCTCTTTGGGCAACCTGTTCTAGCATTTGTCTGTGATGACAATAATAAAGCTCTTCCTTGTGATAAAAAAGAATTTTCTGTATTTCACTGCTCCTCATCTCCCCGGGGGAACCCAGTTGGCTCCATCGTCTTTAGGCCATCACCCTGGGTGTTTTTATGCATGGGTGTGATCTCCCTGAGCCTTCTCTTATCCACACAGAGCACTCCAGTGTCTCCTCAGGTGGTCAGATTCCTCAGCCTTTCGGTGACCCAGGGCAGGACTTGCTCCAGGGTCCGCGTCTCTCCTGGGCTGGGGAGCCCAGCTCTGGGCACAGCTCTCCGGAGGGGTCTCAGCAGGGCTGAGCAGAGGGGAAAGATCACCCCTGGCCTGACCTGATTTAGCCCTCATAATTCGCCCTGAAATGATCAAGTTTTATTTTTCAAGACCACCCTACAGCATGAACAAAGACAAGAAATAAGAGTGAGGAGGAGGCTGACCACAAAAGCATCTTCCTGATCCAGACAAACCAAGTCCTGAAAGTGTCCCCATAATGTCCCACGGGGGATTATCCCTAAGATGAACTGATTAAAAAAGTGTATGAGTATAGTGGGTAGGGGAAACTCACTTTTACAAAGCTTTAAAAGTTCTTTTCTATTTTCTGTTTATTTATTTTTAAATAGTACAAGTTCTCAGAATATTAGAACTTCCAGTGGATGGAAAGAGAGGATGGTAGGAGACAGAAGTCCAGATGATTCTAGTCCAAAATTGGGCTGACTTCAGGTCCCATCATAATGTTGTGGTTCGTATTATCCTGGGGTATTTTAAACTTGGATGTTTTCCTTTTAACATTTTGAGCTTAATGGAGTTACCTTGGCACAAGTGTGTTATCAAATATCTATAATATTACATGTAAGTCTAATAAATTTCATTTTTCATTGAGGTTTCTTGTCTGCTTTGGAAAAGTTAATTTCCTTTCTTTAAAACCATTTAGCTTCTTTTTCTTTCTGACATGGGTTGAATGCTGGTGGGTTGCCTTAGGCAAACAATTACCAATCAACCCTCAAGCAGAGTCCTTAGGAGTAATTTACACTTCTCCTATATTAAAGCTGTGATGATGATATATTTAAACTGATTTCTTGTGTGTCTTCATTTCAATAGGAAAAAGTTACACTCCTGCTACCTGGTAAAAATAGATCATAAGTTGCCAAACAGATTGTTTACCATTTGGTGTGACAAAATTAAAATCTTAGAGATGGACAAGAACAACTTGATTCTTTATAATCTTATTATTTTTTTTTTAAAGCAGAGTGTGACACTTGTCATGTAGATGCAGGAGTATGGAGTCAAGTATTGATGCTTCGCTGTTGCTTGACTTTTAGAAGCAACTTTTGGCTGCTGTTTTTCTTCTTTAAAGAAGGTGTTATACAAATTTATTGCCAAACAGTTCCTGACTTTTAAATGATACATTTCCTGACTGTGTTCTAATAATTGAGCTTAAAAAAGGGGGAGTGAGCATAGAAGGAATTCTGTCTGGCTGAAATGATGTATTTTGACACTTTATAAACAAATCTAGTTACTAAAAATCTGATTTTAATGTAATTACTCCTGTCAAAAAACCCCAACAAAACCACAAAACCAAACAGAAAAAAAAAAACCACCAAAGAAACCCCAAACCACCAAAAATCTCCCAGACAATTTGAAGACAAAAAAAAAAAATTGTTTTAAATGAAGCAAAGACCATCATTCTGGTTAAATAAAATGGAATTGAAAAATTAAATTGCTGTTCTATCATAATTATTTTGATTGTCTTTTTTCCCTACTCTCTTTTTTTGTCTGAAAATTCAGTACTCTATACAAATATTTCAAGAATAGGAGACTCTGTTTCTTTTGACTACTGACTACTGTGTAATTGCCTAGGATCATACCAAAAATTATTCCTGTCTTTTAGCTGGTGTTGCTGCCATAAATGGGAAGCATTAACACCTCTGTGTTTTTTACAGTGTGGATACATTAACTTCCTTTTGGTGAAATGATTTCTAACAAGGCCAGTATTTTACTAAGATTCAGGAAAATTAATTTAAAAGGAGTTCTTGTTATTTTTACACAAATCACATATGCAGTAATAACATTTTTAGTTACATTAAAATAAAAAAAATCCATTTCAGGATGAAATACAAGTTTTATGGTGATGTTTAGCAGAGTAACCCATTAAACATGTGTTCTTAGCATCATAAGTCTGTAGGAATAGGTAGCTAGAGCCTCTCAGTGCATTGTCTGACCAGGAGTGAGTCAGGATTGTTGAGTTGCAACTTTAAACAGCTGTACACAAATAGAATTTTATTGAGTTTAAACTTGGAGATTGTTGCATGTTGTTTTTCTTTTTTCCAGATTAAAACAAGTTGTCAAATTTGTTTGGTTTTTTGTTTGTTTTCCTTGGTCAGTCATTTGTTCAAAATAAGGTAAAGACAAAAACCACACATGGCATCAGTTGTAAGATAAAGAATATTCAATGTATGTTTCTATGAAATAGTTTTCCATTGGAGTTGTTAAGAATCAGCACTCCTCCCAGTTTTCTGGTTTTGGTTGAATTTTTGCATTGTGCTCTTTTTTCTGCAGAGCTTAATGGGTGGTCAAATGGAAGTCGCAGAACAAGGATGGGGTTTGCTTAGGATTTAATCGAGTATGGCTAACAGTTGGAAAATGTATAATTATGTTTTAAACCTCTAAAGTTATGAGTCACTGTTTGGGAGTTTCCTGCTGCATATTTATGAAGTCCTCAGAGATGACTCAGTGTGTTTTTTAAGTAAGCATTTGTAATTGTTTTAAGTGTGTGCTAACCACTTAGGTTGGAAACTTAGCATCCTCAATAAAATCTAAATAGTGGTTTAAACAGCAGGTACCAGGATCTATCTACCTACCTTCCTTCCTTCCTTCCATTTTTAATGTTATTTTTCTAGGATGATCTGTTATTTTTAGAGCATTATTGATCTGTATGAAGAATACAGATATGTCAGTAGTGGCAGCTTAAAGACAGGAATGGTTCAAGTACTGTCTGAGCCCATGCTCAGAAATCAGCACCACACATGCTGCAGACTGGTCAAATTGTCACTGACAAGTCCTTTATAAATCTGTATTTCTGAGAGAGTGTTTTGTTATGCCTCTCATTTGCTTTGTGACCTTTGCCTCTGGAAAATGTGTCTTTTTTAGTAATATCACAGAATTTAAAGTGTATTCTCAGCCTTCAGGGATCCTCAGTGCAAGTGGGACTGGAGCCAGCCAGCTCAGGCCATGTCCACCTGGCTGAATTGTGCCAAAATGGGGTCAGTGAAGAGTGGAAATTAATTTTAGTGTCATCTCTATGTATGATTCATGTCTGCAATTATTTTTCTTATGTGTGCTGAAGAGCTAAGTCCAGATTCCCTGTCCTGAGGGGAAACTTTTGAGGGAATCTCATACAGTGAGTTTATAGGAGTGCTGGGTGTATGTTTTAACAGTGTGACTGAAGGCTTAGTTGCTTGGCAGATTGACTTTCAAAGAGCCTGTCCAGGGAAAGAAGAAAGATACATCAGAATGGAAAGTGTTGCTGTTCTGCATCTCAAAGAACCCATTTCTAGACAGACTAGAGGATAGATTTAATTTCTGCAGTCTTAGTTCTTGAAAACTAATTTCACTATTTTCTTATTCTGTTAGTTTTGATCATCGTATTAAGGAGTAGGAATTTGCACTATTCATTCCATATTAAACTCATTAAATCAGTGATAAATTTAGCTCTGTAACTTTATTGATTTTAAAAGTGATTGTGCTACTGGAGCATCTGTTTCCAACCCAAGTAGCAGCTGAAAAATCTCAAGTGCTCAGTCTCTCATATTTATGTGTTAATGTCTGTGCTGAATAAACAGATCTATAGATTAAGTTGTTCAAGCATTCCTCTTTTAAAGCCCCTTTATTTGCTTCTGCTTTTGAAAATTCACTAATTGGGTTTATCCTTTCTAATCAGAGGAATTTCTGAAAAAAATGAGGATTGTTTAACTCAAGAATTCCAAAGAGCTCTCATGTAAAAATCTGATCAGTTCCAAGAATCTTTTATAGAATTCATTTTTTTTTCCTGATTTGTTGGATGCATTGTTTCTTTTAAAGATACTTCAGTTATTGAAGAGGAGGATTTTTATCTTTTAGGGTGTGAGTATAATTTTTCTTCAGGAGTGTAATACAATAATATTATGAATAAAAATTATACACTTAGTGAAGGGAGCTGGGTTCTTCAGCAGAGTGTTGTGAACAGTGAGTGGATTTGATGCCTTCAGGAAACCTTTTGTATGGGATGGTTCCCTGTGATGTAAAATAGAAACTCTGGACCTGTGTAAGACCTTATGCCCATAGACGGGTGCATGTAATCCTTCCTAGTCTGGAATATTATTTTCATATTCTCTGGTGGCTCAAAAGTTTGCAACTTTGACAAGTTAAGTTGAATGTTGCCACTGGGGAAGCAGAGCAATTAGCACAGTTACTTCACACTTACTGTTGGTAAATATGGTAAAACCAGAAACGAAATTGCAGAGTTAATGAGAAGGTACTTATGTTGGGGTACTGCTGAAATGGGTTTTGTTAATAAAGGGCAGATTCATGGTAAGCAAATCTGTCCGAGTTCTTTGAAGCGTGTTCAGAGCTCCTGAACAAAGAGAAAATAATTGATACTGATCACTTGATTCCTGAAACACTCCCAGAGAGACTGACAAAAAGCTCTTTGAGAGAGACAGGCGTGCTGTGAGATGAAAATGAAGGTCCCATCATGAGCTGAGCTGGTTCAAGTTAGGAGAAGTGGCCCATTTGAACCCTGCAGAGTTTTCTCCTGCCTGGTTCCTCGGGATCGTGTTGTGCCTGTGCATGCTCTTAGAGGGTCTGGGCATCAGGCTGATGAGGAATGTGCCAAAGATCATCAAGGGTAGCACACATGAAAAACAGCTCTCAGGGATTACAGGCTTGCCCTGCAAGAGGGGTGGGTTGTTAAAGTTTGAGGTGAAGATCTGCATTGATCCACATGTGCATGGTGAAGTTAATGCACATGAAGAAGATGGAGTCTAAATTCCAAATGCACAGCAATGGACTCCGGATTAACCATTGAAGTGCAGGCTAGAGATCTTTGACGCATTAGATGCTCTACAAAAGAAAATAGAGTATTAGAAATAGAATATTAGAAAGTAAAGGAATAGAGAACAAAGAAGATTTTTCTTCACCTCTCTTTGTGTGCAATCTTACCCTCTCTTCTCACAAAGGACATGGTGGAAATAGAAGGAACATGGAGGGGCTGTGTTGAGGAAGAGTGAAGCAGTGTAGAAATGTTTGGCATGAAAAAACAAAACTGAATAACTTAGTGGTGTTACCCAGGGACTTGTGGTTGTTGCCTTTGAGCCTGCTCAGGCTTGGTGGTATTACTTTGGTGGGAAGGCTGGAGAAGGACTCATCCTCCCATTTGCAGACCTTAGCAGTGTTGTAGAGCTTTGTAAAAGTCTCACTTGGTAAATTGGGAATGTATTCTGAGAGGTAGTGCTTGTTTGCTGACTCTCGAGCAGCCAGATGGGGTGTGGAGCCATTGAAGAAAGCCCTGTGCTCCCGCTCTCCGAAGTGAGAGGTGACCTGCCTGTAAATGAGCAGCAGCACTGGGCAGAGAGATCAGTCTCAGCTGGGGAGTCACTTCTTCAGCACTTGTTTCTGTTTTTTCCTGAAGTTCTTTTTGAATTGTGATTGGGTTTATATGTTATTTCATTTATGGTTTCATGACATGTGGGGTTTTTATGCTGGAGACGTATTTTTATTTTGCCCACGTCTTGGTTTTATCCACCTCTCACCGGGATGTGCCTTTAGTGGGAAGGGATCTGCCAGCATTTGTGCCTTTACTCTTGGGGACTCTGCCTAGAGGGTGAAACAAGCAGGTTTCAGTGAGGAAATAGATGCAGTGATGCTGCTTTACAGCACCCAGCATGTTCTTAGCCATTGCTGAGAGAATCAGGTGGTCTCCACATAGAGAAATTTCCCCTTGGAAGGGTGTGTGTATGTCTGTGATTTCTTTATCAACATGTGCCCCTGTATTTATTCTCTCTTTCTACCTTCCTACTTCAGAGTCAGGGCAGGATTTATCCAAAGCAGTGTAGGCAGCTGGTCAAGGGAGGGGATTCTGCCCCTCTGCTCTTGTCAGACCCCACCTGCGGAGCTGTGTCCAGCTCTGGAGTCCCAGGACAGGAAGGACATGGAGCTGTTGGAGCAAGTCCAGAGGAGGCCACTAAGATGACTGGAGGGATGGAGCAGCTCTTCTATAAGGAAAGACTGAGAGAATTGGGATTATTCAGCCTGGAAAAGAGATGGATTCAGGATGACCTCATTGTGGCCTTCCAGTACCTGCAGGGAGCCAAGAGGAAAGATGGAGAGAGACTGCAAGGGACTGGAGTGACAGGACAAAGAGGAATGGCTTCAAACCGAAAGAGAATAGCCTTGGTTTAGATAAAAGCAAAAACATTCTTTACTATGAGGGTCGTGAGTCCCTGGCACAGTTTGCCCAAAGAAACTGTGGCTGTCCCATTCCCAGAAGTGCTCTAGGACAAACTGGTTGGGGCTCTGAGCAACTTGGATTAGTGGAAGGAGTTGAAATGAGCNCCTCTGCTCTTGTCAGACCCCACCTGCGGAGCTGTGTCCAGCTCTGGAGTCCCAGGACAGGAAGGACATGGAGCTGTTGGAGCAAGTCCAGAGGAGGCCACTAAGATGACTGGAGGGATGGAGCAGCTCTTCTATAAGGAAAGACTGAGAGAATTGGGATTATTCAGCCTGGAAAAGAGATGGATTCAGGATGACCTCATTGTGGCCTTCCAGTACCTGCAGGGAGCCAAGAGGAAAGATGGAGAGAGACTGCAAGGGACTGGAGTGACAGGACAAAGAGGAATGGCTTCAAACCGAAAGAGAATAGCCTTGGTTTAGATAAAAGCAAAAACATTCTTTACTATGAGGGTCGTGAGTCCCTGGCACAGTTTGCCCAAAGAAACTGTGGCTGTCCCATTCCCAGAAGTGCTCTAGGACAAACTGGTTGGGGCTCTGAGCAACTTGGATTAGTGGAAGGAGTTGAAATGAGCTGGTCTTTAAGGTCCTTCCCAACTGATGCCATTCTATGATTCTGTGGTTTCAGAATTAGAGAAGGTATTAAGGAATAATAGCTGCTCTGACTTGCCCCTCCATTCCTTCTCATCCTCCAAGACCAGCATGCAGAGCTGCCTTGTTCCCTAGCATGTATTTTTCTAACAGATTCTGCAGTTTAGTGTCAGCAGACAGAAAACCCTCCATGGGAATGTTCCACATAAAAGTTACTTGTGTTTAAATTATTTTTCATCTCTCTTCTGTATCTCAGCCAAGAACATGATGTTGTGATAGCTGTGGTCAGCAGTGCTGGGACCCAGGCTGAGAGAGGTAAAACCTCTGAGGCAGCTGAGAATGGGCATCAGCCCCTTGGGCATCCAGGTGCAATACTGGGACCCAGGAGGCTTGGATGCAATTTGCCTTTAATTATAGAAGGCAGAATTCTGTGATTAATGCAACAAAAATAATTATGTATTTCCTGAATATTTCCAGAGGGGATTTAAACTCTAGGAGGGAATATTGTCCAGGGGAATTATGCTGTATATTCCTGCCTTTTGTCTTTAGGAACTAACAACTTGTATTCCAGCTAAAAAATGCTCACAAAATCACTTGTAAATGTGTGGCTGCAATAGTCAATTAGGACGTGCAGAGTTTAATGAGAGATGAATGCACTTCAGTACAAGATTGCTGGATATTATATTTTATCTGTCAGCCTGTGTATCTGTTTGTCAGAAAGACCTTTGATTCACCCTATTTGTTAATGCGGAATGACTACGCCAGACCTGCCTTTAAACTTAATATTATTCTGCTCACATCTCCATTCTCATTATAAACATGGCTATTTTTAGCCTGCACAGATTCGGAATATGCCTTGTAAGCTTAAGGGGGATTTATTGAGCTCCTGTGTGTATTCACAAGAGATTCCTTGTTGAAGCTTACTGATTCAGGGTTGGGGAGGGGTAAAATGTACTATTTAATTCCCAGCATATGCCTACAGGAGCTATATTTAGCTTCAGCTACTTGTCGTTGCCATTGTGCTATTTTTACAAAGAGATGCAGCACTTTCATTGTTCAGGGGTTTAACTAGACAGAAATGTGGATGGATGAGCTCTATAAACTCTGGTGTGGTGCAGGAATTGCTGCTGAATGTCCATGTGTGTGCACTGGGGGCACTTGAGTAACACTGCACCAGAGCCCTGCACAGCAGGCACCTTGTTCACTAAACCAAGTGTGTAAAGTCACCTGGTTAACACAAGTGCTAAAAATTACATTTAATTGTGTGTTAGACAGATAGAGAAACTTAACAGGAGTCACAATGTGGGCTTTGTTTGTATTTGTACATGTAAAGGTCTGACTTGCTGCAGAGGCACGATTTATTTCATTGCTTAATCAGTTGTTAAGAATTTAATCCTGGCTTTTGTAGTTGCCAAGTGTGTTTTTAATGGAATACAGAAGAGAAAAATTAGCATGGAGAGTGCGTGCTGCAGTTGGGTCCATGAGGATGACTACATATGCACGACAAGATCATTACATATGCATATCTGTTTTATAATGCATGTATCAGGGCTCCTGCTATCAATTACTGCACTGTTTGGTGCTCTAAGGAACAATATCTACAGGAAGAATCTCCTTTTCTTACTTGGGGAAAATTAGGAATTCTACCTTGATCAGTGAAGTATTCCAGTGGATTTGCTTCAAGATTGGCATGCAGGGAAAAGTATAGGTGCTTTCTGCCCTTTCTTGAGGGCTTAATTTCTCTTTAAAAACATAGGATTTATGTTTTAGCAAAAAAAAGAGGACATATCATCTATGAAAATGCAAAAACTGTAAAGGATTTTGTGTATCAGAAAATCAGACAGGTTTGCCATGAGTGAAGAGGCTGATACTGTCCAGTGAGAGTGCAATGAATAAATCCCTTTCTGCAAAGCAAATGGATCTCTTCCTGCCAATCTCAAGTCCGTGGTCAGACTTGATGATCTTGGAAGTCTTTTCCAACCTTAGTGAATCTATGATTCCATGATGTTGCTGTGCACTCATTGCACCAATTATTTTCATGTAAAAATTCAATTTATTATATATATATTTTTTAAAAATAATAATGAGGTAGGTAATGTTTTTTACAGGCAGAAAACTTCATAAATATTTGCTGGCGAGTTCAAATTTTAGTCTTCATTTCTTGACATAGACCTTTCTTGGCAGCCCAAGATTGTGCCAGACACTAAAGACATTAGAGAAAAACAAATTGATTTCAATTTTGAAATAATACTCACATTGAATTAACCCTTGTGAGGTGTAAAGGCTTGATGCTCTCCTCATAACAACTGCTAAACTCCAGTGCTCCTCCCAAATGTCCTTTCAATACCAGCATTTCAAGTGAAGGAAGGTCTAGGTGTGAAGGAATGTTGTGAATTCCTGCATGGAAGAAGCTTTGCGGGTGTCAAGATCCAAGTTCTTCAGGACTGAGTTCAGCAGCAGGAGTTGGGCCCAGAGACTCCATGCTAAGGAGTTGTGCCTAACTCAAAACCACAGATTTCAGCACTGCTGTTCTTTCCTTGGGGATGAAGAAAGACATGATGCTACTGTCATTTAGCTGGAGGATTTTTTTCCTATTAGATTGGAGATTTTTGTCCTCCCAAGGAGAATTACGGAATTTGAAGGTAGCCAGAAGTGTCTCTGCTTTTCCTCTTCAGCAATGTGGGAGTGTTATTTTTTCCTTTTGTCCTCCTGAGAACAAGTGGGCAGGAGGATATTCAGCCCATGGGCTTAGAAGCACCACTTACTTCTCCCAACATTGCTGTTAAGCCTCATTCTTTTCACATAAAATCATCCTTTATGCCTCTTTTTTTTTTTTTTATACAGACTTTATTCTTTGTCAGGTTACTATGTGGAACCAAGGGCTGTAGACTCAGTGATGAGAGGAAGAATCAAAAATGACNCCAGACCTGCCTTTAAACTTAATATTATTCTGCTCACATCTCCATTCTCATTATAAACATGGCTATTTTTAGCCTGCACAGATTCGGAATATGCCTTGTAAGCTTAAGGGGGATTTATTGAGCTCCTGTGTGTATTCACAAGAGATTCCTTGTTGAAGCTTACTGATTCAGGGTTGGGGAGGGGTAAAATGTACTATTTAATTCCCAGCATATGCCTACAGGAGCTATATTTAGCTTCAGCTACTTGTCGTTGCCATTGTGCTATTTTTACAAAGAGATGCAGCACTTTCATTGTTCAGGGGTTTAACTAGACAGAAATGTGGATGGATGAGCTCCATAAACTCTGGTGTGGTGCAGGAATTGCTGCTGAATGTCCATGTGTGTGCACTGGGGGCACTTGAGTAACACTGCACCAGAGCCCTGCACAGCAGGCACCTTGTTCACTAAACCAAGTGTGTAAAGTCACCTGGTTAACACAAGTGCTAAAAATTACATTTAATTGTGTGTTAGACAGATAGAGAAACTTAACAGGAGTCACAATGTGGGCTTTGTTTGTATTTGTACATGTAAAGGTCTGACTTGCTGCAGAGGCACGATTTATTTCATTGCTTAATCAGTTGTTAAGAATTTAATCCTGGCTTTTGTAGTTGCCAAGTGTGTTTTTAATGGAATACAGAAGAGAAAAATTAGCATGGAGAGTGCGTGCTGCAGTTGGGTCCATGAGGATGACTACATATGCACGACAAGATCATTACATATGCATATCTGTTTTATAATGCATGTATCAGGGCTCCTGCTATCAATTACTGCACTGTTTGGTGCTCTAAGGAACAATATCTACAGGAAGAATCTCCTTTTCTTACTTGGGGAAAATTAGGAATTCTACCTTGATCAGTGAAGTATTCCAGTGGATTTGCTTCAAGATTGGCATGCAGGGAAAAGTATAGGTGCTTTCTGCCCTTTCTTGAGGGCTTAATTTCTCTTTAAAAACATAGGATTTATGTTTTAGCAAAAAAAAGAGGACATATCATCTATGAAAATGCAAAAACTGTAAAGGATTTTGTGTATCAGAAAATCAGACAGGTTTGCCATGAGTGAAGAGGCTGATACTGTCCAGTGAGAGTGCAATGAATAAATCCCTTTCTGCAAAGCAAATGGATCTCTTCCTGCCAATCTCAAGTCCGTGGTCAGACTTGATGATCTTGGAAGTCTTTTCCAACCTTAGTGAATCTATGATTCCATGATGTTGCTGTGCACTCATTGCACCAATTATTTTCATGTAAAAATTCAATTTATTATATATATATTTTTTAAAAATAATAATGAGGTAGGTAATGTTTTTTACAGGCAGAAAACTTCATAAATATTTGCTGGCGAGTTCAAATTTTAGTCTTCATTTCTTGACATAGACCTTTCTTGGCAGCCCAAGATTGTGCCAGACACTAAAGACATTAGAGAAAAACAAATTGATTTCAATTTTGAAATAATACTCACATTGAATTAACCCTTGTGAGGTGTAAAGGCTTGATGCTCTCCTCATAACAACTGCTAAACTCCAGTGCTCCTCCCAAATGTCCTTTCAATACCAGCATTTCAAGTGAAGGAAGGTCTAGGTGTGAAGGAATGTTGTGAATTCCTGCATGGAAGAAGCTTTGCGGGTGTCAAGATCCAAGTTCTTCAGGACTGAGTTCAGCAGCAGGAGTTGGGCCCAGAGACTCCATGCTAAGGAGTTGTGCCTAACTCAAAACCACAGATTTCAGCACTGCTGTTCTTTCCTTGGGGATGAAGAAAGACATGATGCTACTGTCATTTAGCTGGAGGATTTTTTTCCTATTAGATTGGAGATTTTTGTCCTCCCAAGGAGAATTACGGAATTTGAAGGTAGCCAGAAGTGTCTCTGCTTTTCCTCTTCAGCAATGTGGGAGTGTTTTTTTTTCCTTTTGTCCTCCTGAGAACAAGTGGGCAGGAGGATATTCAGCCCATGGGCTTAGAAGCACCACTTACTTCTCCCAACATTGCTGTTAAGCCTCATTCTTTTCACATAAAATCATCCTTTATGCCTCTTTTTTTTTTTTTTATACAGACTTTATTCTTTGTCAGGTTACTATGTGGAACCAAGGGCTGTAGACTCAGTGATGAGAGGAAGAATCAAAAATGACGGGCATTCTTTTGTTAGAGCATTGCAAATAAAGCTCAAGAAAGTGCTAATCTATATTAATGTCGATAGCCAGATGAATACATAGGCAGAGCTGTGTGCATTTCCAAATGCCAGCACTGGGTTTTGAGCTCAGTGCTAAACATAGACACGGTCCTTGTGTTCACAAATTGCTACAAAGTGGAAGCTTGATGTATTTGAGTCTCATCTTTCTTGGTTTCAGCTATTTAGGCATCTCCATTTCCTTCCCAATGCTCACTTTTTGGCCTTTTCCTTAAAAATAAAGATTCAGCTCTGTCCCATGCCACGTGTTTGTGTCTGAAACGTGTTGTTGGACCAGCATATCCCATGTGCTTGGATTAAAAGCTTGCAGCTTTCAGGACTGGACATTTTTTGAGGTTGATCCAGTATTGCACGTTTTTGGGGCCATTTCTGCTGTTGTCAGGAGCTTGAGAATTTCCAGGGTCACCTGCTGCCCTTGGAAAGAGTATGATTAATTGGAGAAACCCGCTTTCTCCGTGTTACTGCCAGATCATTTAATTAGTTACAGCTAGGCAGCTGAAATTCCTGATCCATGGTTTATTTACACAAAGTTCTTTAAAGATTTTAAGCATTCCACACAGTAGAAGAAATGGAGAAATTAATTTTGTTGAGACAGGTCCTCTAGTGACTTTTGTGAGATGGAACTGATGAGGTAGCACATTTTTATTTCTTTTTTTTTACTGATGAGGATTTTACTGATTGTTGGTTAGAGTTGAGTATGGGAGTGGAATGGTCAGAGAAGAAGAGGAATGAGGGAGGGAGGCAGAGAGAACTTAACAAAATTGGGGTTCACAGTAAGTTAAAGGGAAAAAAATCCCACACCCAAACCAGGAAACACAAGGCAACAGGTGAGAAAAGGGGCTCAAGTCAGAAAAAATGGCTGAACACTCAGGAATGTGGGGAGCCAGTGCTGCTAATGGGAATCTAGGTAAGAAGCAGATCAGGAGCAGGATAGGATTTGGGAATAAATCATGTTCACAGTTGGGAAAGTAATCTGTATTTTTTTTTTCCGAAGGAAAGTGTATTTGAAGGTTACACACCCAGAATAAATTATTTTTTCAAATTTCAAGCCCTAATCACTTAAGAAATTATACTCAATGAGAATTCTAGAAGTGTTCTAGAAGCCATTCAGAAGCTAAAATGTAAAGATTATGTTCTGAATTTGTATATTTTTGAGTCTGGTCTTCTGGTATTTCTTTAGTCATTGCAGTCAGCATCTGCAGTTCCTCAGGAGCAAACTGCCTGTACCACCAACATTTTGTCTTCTATTCAGTGCTGAGATCTACTTAGTGCCAGTTTTACTATACTAAGGGACCTTAGACCTTTAGAAAAGACCTGCGAACACAATGTATGTGAGCCTTGCTCACGAATTATGATTTATTAATTTAGCTATGGAAAACACCAATAATATTTCAAAAATTATGTTTCAAGTTGGAAAAAAATTTGTGGACAAAATCTTGCTTACTTCTCTTAAACACAAAGAGAAGGATGTGGGGTGATGGGATACTCCAAGAAAAAAACCCAAAAAAACTGACTCTTCTAGTTCTTTCAGTAGCAAGATACACATAGGGATAAAGTCAATTATTTCCAGTCAAACTGTGTAGAGATACAGAAGCAAGGAATAACAAAACAAATTGACCAAGCTAAATAAGAGATGTAGGAATTCTACCCAGGCGCTTCTGACCTGTACTGTTTCCAAGCTGATAAATTTTGCAAAACCCAAAATTAAGATGCATAAAAGTAATTTTCATCAGAAATGAGGAAAGTAAATGAACATTTTATTGTTTGCTTGTTTACAATACATTACTATAAATTTGAGTTTCCTGAGTACTAATTCATGCACTGTGTGTCATTCTCACTGTTGGTGGTTTCTTTGATGATTATTTCTAACTTTACTGTTCAACAGTTTTTAAAAGCTTTTTTACAGCTTGTTTTTTAATTCTTTTTTTAACAAAATGACATTTAAAATGCTTTTCATATATTGAAAGATTTTTTTCTTAAAAAAAGGTCTGTCTGATTAGGAGAGTTGCTAATATTAAATTAAGCTGATGCTTTGTGTTCTTCTATGGAAGTTTTATTTTCCTTTACATAGAGCATATAATGATTACAACTCTGCAGGTGGGCCATTACAGCCTTGATTTATTGTTCCTAAACATACTCTTTGTCTAAGACAAATTCTTGAGCTAAAATAGTGTTATTTGCCACACAGAACTTTGAGCTCTTTTTTGGGGGGCAAATTTTCTTGAGTCGGGTATTCAGTCAACCATTCCTTAGTTGAGGACAAACAGAGAGAAAGGACTGAACACCATATTTCACTTACCAGCACAAGAAATACCCTTCACACAGCTTTTCCCTCATTCATTTCTCTATTTCTTTTGTCATTGCCCGTTTTAGAGTTTTTTGTTCTCAGTAATGTTCCAGCTTCTGCATGAGCTGCAATGATCTGTAGAATTAAATGGAAATTCTCTTTGGATTTGAGTCTCTGCTTCTGCATAGGAAATACCGTGGTAGTAGTTCAGTAGAAATACATGCTCTGAGCTGTGGATTGCAAGTGAATTGGCATCTAAAAATCAGTGTTAAAGGTGGTGCTGCTCAGTGTCACCACTTGAGGTGTTGGCAGGTGGGGGCTGACTGTTGCCAGTGAGTGAGGAAACTTTAGTGCCCAGTGGTTTCCTTTCCACTTGTGGCATCAAACCTCAGGTCCTTTCTAACTTTACTTTAAATTTTATTATGAGAGAACGAACTGGTGCCAGCTCTGTACTGAAAATATTTTGAGGACAAAATGCATGAAAAACCAGACCAGCCATTTTTGACAGTGTATCTGCAGAGTATTTCTGGTAGGTGTCATTGATAGAGGGTGCTGCTGGTTAAGAATCTCTCGTTTGGAACTTAGATGCAGAAACATTTCTGTTTCCTTTTCTTCATCAATAGAAAGAAGAAATAATGAAATCATAAAAAAATTATCAAGCCAAAGCCATTACAGTAAATATTTACTGCTGAGTTTCCAGAATGGACCTCTGCCTTAAAACCAAGTATTGCCCAAAGTCCACAGTTTTCTGAATTTCAGAAGTGTTCAACAGTTATCATTAGGCTTCTTTTCCTGCCTGCCCTGAGAGCCTGGTGTACTCCCTCCTTCCTTCCTTCCTTTTGTTTTTATGGATAATCTGCAGGCAGAATGATGTTCACAGGGACACCCTGCCATCTCATTTTCAGTCTGCAGTGATGCAGTTTGGAGAAATCTAAGAGAGGCTATTGGGATTTGTAAGAATAAAGAGACTCTGCTTCTCAGACTGTGATTTCTGAAGGTTTGACAAGGAGAAATACAACATTATTTAAATTGGGGGCTGGAGCATTTGGACCATTCTCTGCAGGTGCTGTGGGAGAGAGTGGTAAATGATTTTAGATTTGTAGGTTTATAAAAGTGTAGGATTTCTTTTTTTTTCTATCACAGAGATAGAAAATCAATCTTTCATGTTATAGGTGAAGTAATTTTTGAGGTTTTAAAAGAGATTGAATTTTGTTGTTGTTGTGGGTTTTTTTTAAGTTTTTTTGCTGTTCATATTACATAAATCCTAAGCAATAAAACTTTCTCTAATCACCTGAAGGCTCCTGAAAAAAAATTATTTCCTTCAGTCATGATCCTCACCTACAATATCCATCTGATAAAAAGTCTGGCTGATGTTTTTCCCTTGTGTGCACATGCACATTCATAGACTCCTGTAAATCATCATGGTCAGAGAAAGAACAGAGGTTTGGGTGTTCTGAAGTTCTCTGAATCTCTTGCTTCTCAGTGTTTAATATGCTCAGTTAGATCTTACATTTTGGATGGGATGTCCTGCTGCTGTCTGGATTAATAGAAGATGCTTGGGTTTCCCTTTCCCTGTTCTCTCCTGTGAGATTTCAGGAGACACAGCATCATCAGCAGGATTTCTCCCACAAATTCCTCACTGCAACAGGGACCAAGATTGTGATGATGCCCTTAAACTTTCCTGCTCATCAGTGGCACATAATGGTTGTATTTGAAGCCTTTTCCCTGGAGATTTTAATGGTTGTATTTGAAGCCTTTTCCCTGGAGATTTTTCTTGGTCTAGGATGGGAAGGAGTTTGAATCTGGAATCGTGATGCTTTTTGACCTTTCAAGCCGAAATCTGTTATGTGTTTACCTGCAATGACATGGGGCTGGGCCTGCTAAAGCAGTTTTTTGCCATGGTCCTGTGTAGAGTGAGCCATGGAGCTTTTCCCAGCAGGAGCCTGTGAGCATTACAGCAATCATACAGATCATGCAGAGTTTTCACCATGCCCTAATTGAAATTGAAGTCCATTCTCCATTACAACCTAAGCAGTGTCAGATCTCTGTACTTACAGAGCCTGGCCCTGATTTTTAATGAAATGGTCCAGTTGGTTAATTAGGATGAAGTATGTTTTGAATGGGTTTGTGCTTTTTTATTTTTGTGTTTAATATTGATTAGCTTTCCTGACATAACATAAACTTGAGTTCATTAACTACAAATTAGGAATTGACATAAACAGAGTAGATGAATATGTCCAGAGTGCCCAGTGCAGGGTTTTATTTGTATTGTAAGGTGACTCTCATGAATTTTAATAAAACTAAATTAAGAATTAAAATTAGTAGACTTAAAATTGAGTTGGAAATAGGCAGAACAGTTAAGTGCACACATACAGCAGAACATGAAACACTTGATTTTGGTATTCTTTAAATCACTGGATTGTGGTTATTTTAAGAAAATGATTCTATCTCGGTTTCTTTTCCTTCAGCCAGATTTATAAACAGAATGGTATCAAAGAGAAATGGGTTTTTTTTGTAAGTTGGAAAATGCTTAGATTGTTCCTTAGAGCTCATGAAAAAAAATAACAGGTCTCATAAATATTTTGTAAATCTTCAGTTGAAAGGCAGAGTGCTTTTACCTGTCTAAGGCTTGATGGTGTCTGATAAATAAATTTGCTTTCCTGGATAAGTTGTTACCTTGAGGTTTGGCGTTTTTTACCCTTTTTTATAAAGAATGAGCTAAAAGCCAAACAAAGTAGAATTTGGTGTTGTTTCTAAAGCCTTTTAATAAATGTCTGTCCTTCCAGATACAGGCTTCAGCATAATATGTGATGTCCACCTTAGGGTGGAGGGCTGGCACTGCCTCTGTTCTTGCTCTGAGATGTGACCGCAACAGCTGCCCAAGGCTCAGAGTAAAAACGAGGAAAAAAAAAAATTCCAGTGACATTTCCCAAATTTTCACCTTGCTTCCAGGAAATCATGTTTCAGGAACATACTGAAAGAGGAGGTGGTGAATAATATCTTTGGATCAATCAAGGGGTTGTTCTGAGCTTGAACACTGATGATGACATGGGGGTCTGTGCTGGGAAGCTTCTCCCTTGCTGTTCATTGAGGGTAAAGACACAAAGCTCCAAGTTTCGTCATGGAAGTAAAGGCTCAGTGTTGCTGAGAGCAATGAGTGCATAAGGCTCATGCTAGAGAATCATCCTCATTTTTAATATTTACGAGCCAGCCATTTCCTATAAAGTGAACACAAAGACAAGGTGCATACAATTAGGTGTTGTTCCAATCTTTCAGTTCATGGACATGAGAGGAAGTTTTGCAGTGGAGACTAGATTCTTTTAGCTTTGTATAATCTTTGTCTGTCCCCAAACTTTGAAGCTTTTCCATTTGATTTTGCAGATAGTGAGTGGTGAATATTTTTCAAGAGTATGAAAGAGTGCAGCATTTCATAAACCCTAACTCCTTTAAGCAATTATTTTCATTTTTTTGATGTTGAATGTGATGTGAAGAGGAATTATGTGAAGGGAAGAGCAGCTGACTATGTGCTGCACTCTTTAATTTTCAAAAAGATTAGGTAACTGTTTGCCTAAGCTGCAGTTATTTGTTAGGTTGCCTTTTTTCCTGAGATAACAGAATGGATGGGTTAGGAAAGCAAATTTGCAAATCATGTCTGTGGCCTAATTTAATTGAACTTGTGAAATGCACAGTAGTGAAAAATAGCTAACAAGGAATTGATTTTTATTCCTGTAGACGCTGGAAGCCATTTTGAATTTCAAGTACTCTGGTGGACCAGGACATGCTGAAGGATATTACAGGAACCTTGCCCTGGGCCTCCATGTGGAGGTGGAACCCTCTGTTTTCTTCACTCGCATCAGTACCCTGCCAGCAACAAGGTGAGCCTTGCCCTGACTCTTGAAATCTCACTCACTGTCTCTGTTCTATTGAATATAACTTAAAGACCACATTGGAAACCTTTTTAATATCATCAGCAACATGGAGGTAAAGAATTACGTGAAAAAATTTTCAAAATGGCTTATTTAGAAGTTTATTGAAGCAATTAATGTGCATTCAACAGCTTCTGAGGTTCAGTTGTTTTCTCATGATCATGTATTTTAGCAGGGACAGGATATCTCATTTATTGTACAATTTGATGACTTTTTTCTGTATCTCTTAGCGTTTGTGGTGTGTTGTGCATTACAGAGTTTGGTGTTTTTATAACAGAGTCTTACCGAAAATGCATGTGTCAATGATGTGGCAAATAAATTGTGACCAGGCTCTCCTTTTGTGTTTGTTTTCTCTTGCAAACCACAGAGTTGTTTCACATGTCATAGTGAATATTAAAAATCAAGGCAACACGTACTAGATGATGGTCAAATGCTGTGATCATGAAGATCATGATTATTGTTTAAATAAAATTTATCAGCCACTGAATGCAATCAGTTCTAATAATTAGTGAGATGATTGTAAAAAACTCTCTATGCACAGTGGGAGCAAGAATTTGATTTGATTGAATTCTGAGATTATTTCAGTGCAGTTATGTATGCAACACTAATCATAATAATAGTTGAGAAGGAACTTAATTGATCCAAGAGATTCCTACTGGGCCTGGAACCCTTTCATGACAGACTTCAGAAATTTAAAGATGGGCAAGAAGGAAATGCCAGTCTAGGAGACACCGGGTGAATATTTAATTTTCAAAGGAAAGAATTGAGTCACCAGTATCATACCATGGCAGAAATGTTCAAGGATAGATGGACAGCCTGTAGCAACAACATAGCCTGGAAAACAGGGCTGTGAGCAGAAAAATTAAAGCATCAAGGAAAGTTTTAGGCTTGAACATGAAGAAAAGTTGGAGAGTCTGGAGAAGGAAGAGTGATAGGATGGGATTTTTGCTAAAACATATGTTTAAAGCAAGTTCTGTTCCTGCTGAAGGGAAGATGACTGACAAGGGAGTGGAGTTTTTAATCATGACACTGCCAAGAGGGAGGGGATTCTGTTCTTCCCCACAGGTGGTACAGCAAATAATGACCTTTGCAAATAGCAAGGGAATTTTAGGTTAGACAATGATACTAAAACGCTGCAATAGTTTTGTAAGAAAATGTTCAAAAATGAGACGAACAAGATTATTTTTAAAGAGTCATTTGTGTCCAGCTTTTATAAACCATATGGTTCTATTAGTAAGCAAGTTTCTTGAGCATTTTGCTGCTTGAAAGTGTAACATAACATGGTTTTATTATTTTAGGAATTGCTCAAGTAAAGCAAATGTAATGTTGCTTGGCAAAGTCAAAACACGGTATCCAGAACAACTGTTGGCAAATTTCTGGGCCCCTTTTTAATGATGTTGAGTTTCATCCCTGCAATGGCACATTCTTCAGTCTTTGTAAGGTTTTCAAGATTGAATAAATGATCTCTCTTGAACAACCTGGAAGTACCAGAGCATCAGCTAAAAATAGTTTTCAAATAGACTCATTATACAGGTAAAAATAACCAGATTTAATTTATTATTTGAATACATAGTCCTCTCCATTCAGTGTCAAAAAAACTCTCCATACTCTCAAAGTGTGTATTTTCAATGGACAGACTGCTCTGTGGTTCACTGCAATTCCTTACAGTTACAGGGTGGATTGGGGGTGAAGCTGCAAACCTTCCATAAAAGCTTCAAATGCAACCTGATGCTTTTATTTGACTCCCTCCTTGTTGGGATGTTGGCTTTTTGTGCTTGGCTTCCCCAGCTGTGTTTTGTGTAGGCCAAGCTTATCCCATCCCTGCCTTGTTAATCTGCTCTCTGGAGTTCATGGTGTGGGGCAAGCATTTAATCCTGAAATCTTTACAGATAGATGGAGGTGCTAATTCAAAGGCAGAGTTTCTGTGTTAGCAGGGCACTGTTTCCCATGTCGTGTGGCAGCTGGTGCTATATTTAGTGGCTGCAATTCAGCCAAGTGCTTCAGCTCACGTTGTGTGTGTTTGCTTCATCCTTCGCCTGTTCATCACACTGATCAGCAGTTAAGTCAGTGGAAACTTTCAGTGGTTTGCTGATTGGAGATGCAGTTAAAGATGTGGCTGCTTTTAAGGGTGCCTAAAAGCTTTACTGAGTTGGAGAAAAAGTCTGTAATATTTATATTTCTCTCAGAAATGTTTTCTTGCCGGACCTGTCAAAAGGCCTTTTTTTGGTTTTTTTTTTGTTACTTGAGGTACATATTTTTTGCTAAGTCATGAGGGCATTTTGGTGTTCTTATCTCTTACTGCTTGTTCCATGTTACTGGCTTTAGTGATCTGTAGCACATTTCCTTTACTCTTGTGTAGCCCTCTGCAAGTTCTCCATCAGAAGGAGAAGTCGTGGCATTTGGTATTGTGATTTAGAGTAAAAAATGGCAGAAATATGTATCCCAATCTGCTAAGGATAACTGCTTGACATTAGAGAAAACAAAGTTTGTTTCATTACTGTTGATCATCTCTGCCAATATCTGAGACACAAGAACAGCAAATTATAAGTTTGGGGTTTTTTTACTTGCTCTGGTAAAAACTTAAATCTGATTTCCTTTTGGTTTAGAACTGATACTTCACTGCTTAAGTACCGTCTGAGGTGCTGAGCTATTTTGGTTTAGTCATTACAAGAAACTGTATTTTATAATTTATCGCCTTAGCTGTCATTTCAGAATGGAAGTTATCATTGCTTTCATTATCTGGATTAAATTTTTTCCTTTTCTTTTTCATTTTGTTGTTTTTGTTTTACATTTTTGTATCCACAAAAGTAAGAAACATTTGCTTAGTAACTCCTGGGCTTAAAAAGTCAAAGCAAATGAAAAAAAAATTGAGCATTGATTCTTCCCTTAGGTCTTTAGTGAAAAAAACCTCAGGAAAAATGTTAATGAAAACACTTCACCCCCATTGTAACATAAAGATTATGGTTTATGTAAAAGTCTTCCAAACTTAATTGTTATTTCTTCTATTTAGCTGTTTGAGCAGAAATGCATGGGAAATATCACTGAAACAACTGGGGATTTGGGCTTGGGTTTTGTTTTTTTAAATATCTAAGCAAAATTATATCTTCCACTCATGCACAAGCTTCTGCCTCATGAGGGGAAGCTTCATTAACCACACCTCAAATATATCTTCAGTTAAGTTTAATCATGACAACACGTCCTTTTAACCTTTGTCTGTGCTGGTCTAGGGGGTATTGAGATCGGTTGGATACAGCCCTTGCCATGCTGCAGTGCCTGATCTGCTGCCTGATTCTGGTTCAGATCTCTGCTCTCCCCACACCCAATTCTGGTTCAGATTTCTGCTCTCCCCACACCCAGTTCTGGTTCAGATCTCTGCTCTCCCCACACCCAGTTCTGGTTCAGATCTCTGCTCTTCCAACATCTAACTCTGGTTCAGATCTCAGCCCTCCTGCTGGGACAGAGGATGTTCTGTCAGTGAAGGACCTCATCTGCTTCCAGGTCCTTCTGTGGGTGTCCCCCGTGCTCCCTCAGCTGCCTGCATCCAAAGGGACTGTCAGAGCAGCCTTGTGCTGGGAAATATTCCCTCTGATCCTGTTCCCTGTGATCCTTGGCTCTGCTTGTTCTTGGGTGCAGGGAGGGGACTGTCCCAGGAGGCATCATCAAGAATGTGGAGTCTGAAGCAGCCCAGGAATGGGGTATAAGAGATAAGGAATTAATGTTTAAAGTTCTCCCACGATGTCCTGCAGCTCAATGAAGTCTTGAAGGGCTTCAGGGGAATCTACTTGTTTCGCCACTTATTTACCATAAAATGCAGATACATCTATATAGTAAAATTGTACTAATTGTCTCTGTAATTTGCCTTAGCACGTCAATTGATTCCATACCAGGGTTCAGCCCCAAAACTCTTATACCCAAAATGAGTAAATAAGGGATCCAGCTGTGCTTCCAGCCCTCCAAGCAGTGCAGTTCCAGACTGACAGTCTGGGGATCCCATGATCTGATCCTAAACTGCCACCGGAGATGGATTGCAAATGGTTCAGTGTAAGGAAACATTCTGTTGTTAGTTTTGTGTGGTTCTCCTCCTCATTTTGATACCCTGTTAGCTCTAAGCAACTCTGCTGTTGAAACTTATCTAGGTTGTCTTGAACAATCTTTTTTATACCTGTTGTTTCTCTCAGATGTGTCATCTGCTAGTTTTCATGGGCGCTGAATATCCTTACTTATTGCCTTTATAAAAGAGCATGAAAAAAAGCCAGAAAGAATACTGCAGATCTGACTAGAACTCAAGTAACATGCTCTGCATGCTGTGAGGGGCCTGCTGGTCTCCTTGTGTCCTTGCCACTGTACCATCAGTACAAAAGTATCTTAAATAAGAACCTACAAAGGCCAGAAAATGTTGATCTTGCTTACTACAAATGTGGTGAGACAGTCTGAATTTGTAGATGAAGTCAATCCTCAGGGATGGTGCCTTCGCTTCTAAGCAAAGTTGAGAATCCAGATACGTAATAATATTCTTACCTGTAAATTCTACAAATTCAAGATGATAAGGTAATTTTTTAATCTTTAAATTTTTGTGGGGCAGAATACTTTCCTTTCTATCTTAAAACCACCATACAGCTGCGGAGACATCAGCTGCAGATCTCTACTGGCAAGTGCTGAGCCTTAGACTCTGTTCTTGTGTTTAAAAAAGAGGGGGGAAAAAAAAGGAATAGTAGCAAGTCTGACACTGTTAAATTCAACATGCCAGTTCATCTAACTGTAGGCTCAAGGTAATTTTCCATTGTATCGTTAATGTACATCTTTAAATGAAATGCTTTGGGTTTGTCCAGAAGGCATCAGTTCATAGCAGATTCTGCAGTGTGCTCCCTAGGCTGACTTCTCATGGTCTGTATTTAAAGTTAGGATGCAGTTTTTCCAGCTCGGTTTCATTGAGGGTTTGGAGACAGAGAAATTTTGGCTGTGGTGAGGGTTCTCAGCAGGTCCTCAGTTGGGTGGGTAGAACTTTAAGGCTTAATGAAATCAGACAAAATTTTCAGAATTTCCATTCCAGTTTCCAAGGTTGCCCTTATTTTCACTACAATAAATTGCAACACGTCAGGTTTGGATCAGAAGTCCTGATTATTGTATATTTGCAAATTATACAAAGGAAAGAGTAAACAACGTTGTTTCTTCAGCTGTGCTCTAACAGCCTTTTTTTTTTTTTTGTTATATGATAAAAAGTTAGGTAGCAGTTTCTGAAACCCTTGTTGGTTTTATATAGCCGGATTTTTAAATTAAATGTCCATATTTGCTACATTCAGAATGAAAATTGGTCACCTGCTGATAGGCAGCTGCTTGTAGTCTTCTATTAGTATTTTGATGTTCAAAATGTCATAGAGCTTTGGAAGGTGGAGGAAAACCTCTCTTGTTTGGGTGCTTGAAGAGCAAGATGTTTAGTTTGGAGGACTAAGATATGACCTGTTTAAATTGATCTGATGTTTCTACATGGAGAAAATAATTAGTATTAAATTCACAGTTTTGTTAATGAAAAGTAGTGATAATAAAAGTCAGTCAAATTGGGAACCAGGCAAATTCAACTAAATAAAGCAAATAAAGCTCTCATTTGGTGCAATTAAACTGACAAATCATTAGGAAAATCTGTCAAGCAATGGATTTATATTAATGTTCTCAGGATTGGATGTCATTCTAAAATATATTCCTTATTTCTACACTATTGAGCTCAATATAGATTCTACTGAGTGTTAACTCAGGACATGTGGGAGGTTACATACAATAGTTAAATTACCTTGGTAATCAGAGGTATTTAACTATTGCTAATGGTGTAACATTGCAGTGGGTTCATGAAAGAGCAGCAGAAAGTAGCTTGCAGATTGAAAGAATTGATTTTTGAGATCCAGATGTTAAATATGTATGGTTTGACACATGAAGATGTGAGAACATAAATCTGAAAATATTTATAGATGTGCTGGGAATATTTAGCGTAAGTGAAAAGGATTACAACTGGAAGAAGTCAGATGAGGACGCTTCTTGGAATATGTGAAAAGACCTTTTGCCAGTAAGGTGGAGAAACTAACTTCATCACCTGAACTTAGTCTTGAAAATTTCATTTTTAGATAATTTATTAAAAATTAAATTAAAGAGACCCTACTGAAGACACAACAGCATCAACAAAGATGGTGTAGATTGTTGTTCTGCTCTGCTGGTCTTTGTGTTGGTCAATGGATTTTGTGGGACAGGGTTGTCATCTGTCACACCATTGTCACCAGAGCCGAAGCTTCTCTTCCCTTTGTCCATTCTGTGTAGCAATGGCTGTTCAAAGAAAGCAGAAAAGAAGGAGAAAAGAAAAGAAAAGAAAAGAAAAGAAAAGAAAAGAAAAGAAAAAAGGAGTGGATATGAAAATACTCCATGATTTCAGTTGATGGGAAAGTGAGATGAGTCAGGATGCAGAAAACTTGCCAACCCTCCTGAGAGTTTCTTGTTTCAAATGACTTTTAAACTAAGCTGGAGACAGAACTGCAGAGAGATTGTTCACTGAAGTGAGCCATCATTGCAGCTGCATTTGGGGTTTAATTCTGTGTTCAGTGCTACCAAAGAGTATCCTCAGCTGTCATTTCAAGTAATCACAATCCTCCTGAAAGAGATTTCTAGATCACAGTGTCATTGTCACTTGCCTGAAGTTCCCATGGCCCCAGTTTTGTGACTGTTTTTGGAACCATAACTGGCATTGTAAGATTTTAAAAATACAGCATGATTCATTGTGCTGCTAACTTTTGCTTGTGCTATGTTCTCAATTCTGCAGTAGATGATAAAAGAAATTCATTTATACACTGAATCTCTAAGACACTGTTGAATTAACTCAATTTTCAATTAAAAGAAAGATTTCTTAGTTGTTTTTTGATATCAGTATTGACTTAAAATTTGTT
Source organism: Donacobius atricapilla (assembly GCA_013397315.1). Taxonomy (NCBI): domain Eukaryota; kingdom Metazoa; phylum Chordata; class Aves; order Passeriformes; family Mimidae; genus Donacobius; species Donacobius atricapilla. The sequence goes on along the minus strand of WBMY01005574.1, from coordinate 184,791 downwards.
TTTCTGAGATGTTCAGATGATAAATCAATCTACTGAAAATGTTTCCTTGTAATTCTGGCTTTTACCTCCACAACCTTCTGCAGTTTTGTATCACTTGTAAAAGAAAACCTTGAACATGACATTTATGGATGACTTTTCAAAAGCAAGCATCATGAACAAATCAGGAAGATTATCAAAATGGAAGAAAGTTTGGGTGCTGCGATTTTTTAGTAGGCTGAATTTATTAGACCGGACTTCCTTCCTTCTCATTAGATGGGAAGAAGAGTCAAACCCTTTCACTGATGCCTGTGCATGGTCCAGCACAGCTGATGATAGTTTCATGTTGTGTTTGATACCATCCTAAGCCACAAACCCACCCCACCCAAACAAAAACCGACTGATTCTGGATGTGTTCAACCCAAACCTTCAAAAGGAGCTGGTAACAATGAAATGAACCCTGGAAAAGACTGGGAAGTCGCTGGTGACCCTTCAGAACAGATGAAATGTGGGGATGGTGTTCTCTGCCTTCTCTGGGATGAACTGTAACTAACACCTGCTTAACTAAACTTAGAGGACTCAAAATCTACCCTCCCCAACGAATTAAATATTTAGTGTAAACTTTTACATGGTGGTGGGTAGTTTGGGAAAGGGAGAATAAATTGTGAATATGTGGGCAAATCTTTCCCAGTTCCAGAAATCTGTGGCTTATGACTGGTGTTTCTCTGCCAAACATGTCAGTAGCCCATTATGGTATATAATGTAATCAACTTTAGATCCATTTATTATTTTGAGTGTTTTAAGGTTTTTTTTGAAAGCTGGAGACTTTAAAAAAACCTAATTTACATAGTGTTGAGGTCAGAACTAGTGGTCTAAGATTTGGTCAATTGCCTTAAAATCCTTAATGTTCGAAATTTTCTGGTCAAGAGCTTGATTTAAGCAACACATTTCTGACTGCACTTAAATATCGGAGTTCAGCAAAATCTTACTGGAGTTCCTTTATCACACTTGCATGAAAATGATTTGCTTCTCAAATCTCCTTTACTGACATAAATAAATATGTTCTTTAATTCCTGTCTTGCATAAATAGGTTCTTTAATTCTTGTCTTGCGAAGGATGGCCTTCTGTATGTTCTGCTGGAGAGAAAATTGATAGTAACTATTTGGCTTTCTTGTTAATTCTTTGTTTTCCTGGAACTTCCAAAACTCAGCATCATGAGTTCTATGCAGTCTTACTGATTGCAGAATGTGAAAGAAAAAAAAAAAGTCCTGCTAGTTCTCAGATCTTCAGCAAATTGTTCTTTAACAGCTTCAAGGTTTCTTTTTTTTTAAAAAAAAAACTTCTTTTGGGTATTACGTCTGATTTTCCAGAGTTTATGCTTTCTTGGTTTCCTTACTTGGATGCAGTTTCTGTTTGAAGCTTCTTGTTTTAATTAAAAAAAAAAAAAAATAGCCTTTAATTGTGTTTGGTTTTCATTGCTGTAATAGTCTCTTTGATACTGTCCTGTATTTATTCTGAAGATTTAGTGTACCTTTTTCTGCAGCCTTTATGTTATTTTCAATTCTTTCACACTAATATCTTATTCTTCTAAATTTTTAAGGTACTGAAATCTGTAACTTCAGGTTTTATATTTTTTTACTTAAAGATTTCCCTTGAGAATTAATGTAAAGTTACAAGGAAAGAATTATTTCTCTGACATGTCTATTTTGTGTAGTGTTGGAAGAGGAAGAAATAAATGCCTTGGTGATGAATAATTCTCAAGAATTCATATTTGGTAATTTTTAATATCAGTGATGTTTAGTCCTGAAGGGCAGCTGCTTGCGTAGATCCTTTGTGACATGAATTGTTTTATTTGCAAAACTTTGGCTCTACTGCCAGCAGATATTGCAGGAAGCTTGAATGTTTTTTTGTTTGAGTTTGCTGTGGCAGAAATAACAAATGCCTTCCATATTAAGTTTTTAAAACTAATCTACCCTGGAAGTTGCTCTTCCAGACCATCACGTTGTATCTACTGGAGATACAGAGGTTGACTGAGACTTCACAGGTCTCGTCCCACTCTCCCAGTGATGAGGTAGAAGCTGATAAAAGCTTTTTCTTTTCCATTCCTTTCTGATAACTGACTCAAGTACTGCCTTTCCAGTTATTTCTTTCTTGTGAGTTCTAAGGAAGAAGTTTCTAACAAAAGCCACGTCTCCTTATTTGTTCTAAATTCTTGAGTTTTGACATGTTTGCTTCAGGCACTCAGCTGCCTTCCTGCATCCCCCTCTGTAATCAGTAGTCATTGGGGTTTTACAAAGAGAAAGAAATCTCTTAAAATATATATTAAAAAAGCCTCCACCCCCAGTTTTGCTTTTTATTTTTGCTAGGAGACTTGGTCCTGACCCCAGCAGTGCTTGCAGGTCTCGTGGTGCCTGGCTGCAGGTGACATTATTGTCACTTGGGGACCTAAACCTCGACCTCCTGGTCTTGTCCTGGGAATGTTCCCACCCCAAGGGTTGGCAAAACTTTTCCTCCTGTGTGTGCTCTGGAAGGGACATCTTTGATTTTCAGAACAGAGTTGTATTATGAACCAGAGAACCTATTTCCAAAGTAGAACAGTTCTTAAACTCTTGTACCTCTGAGTTTGGCTTTGGAATGGAATTTCAGTTCAATTGTAAACTATGGTGCATTAAATATAGCTATAACTATAACTATAAATATTCTTGGTTGCCCCAGACACACAACTGTAGCTTGATCGTGCACATTGAAGGATGGCTCTGACAACTTTTGCCTCACCAATATTCCTCTTTCTTCTCTTTGGGGGATATTTCTGGGTTGTTCAGTTGCCTCTTGGGAAGTTTTTAATTTCAGATAGATTGGTAAAGTGTTCTTGCAGCTGTCTGATTGGATTTGGCATTTTGGTACCTGGTTCCAATAACTTTTCTTGCGTATTATATTTTTATCACCAATGCTGCTATTTTTGCTTATTCTCACAAGGAGGAAAAGGTTGTAAATTAGAATTAAAATTTCCAGAGTACTAATTAGAATAAATAATTACTGAAAATATTAACATGAAATGGTATTAAATAGTAACTAAATTAGCAGATTATTATTATTATTAATATCAACATAATAATACCATTGAATATTATAAAATAATATTAGTTATAATTAAAAAGTTTATTGGAATGAACTTTTGCAGTAAGTGCAACTTTGTCAGTATTATTTTCTTATTACCAGAAATGCAATTGGTGTATTTCTGTCAAATGCATCTGGGGAAATTTGGATTTGAAGGATAATAGCTGACAAATATTAAGTTTCTCTGTGAGAATTGCCTGTGTTTGCCTGTCTTACAGAGGGAGGAGAGTCCTCCCTTTCAGAGAAGTTCTTCTCATGGTTAGAGTGCTCCAATTCCCAGCCTGTCTGTAGGCAAGTCATGGAAATGGAATTTCTTCTTTACAATGATCTTAAACCGATTTAAATTCTTGCTTGCAAATTTGCGTCTTAAAGAGGTAATGCCAAGGTAATTTGAAACAATGCAACTCTTTTTTTTTTTAATGTGAAGGCTCAAAGAACTGAAAAATGTCTGTGGCTTTCCCCACAGAAGTGAATGTGAAAGCTGCAAAATGAGAGTATAGACAGGTGAACAAAATGCTGTGGCCCTTGATATTGTGCAGGTCAGAATTGTCATGAGACTGCTTCTCTTTAGGATGTACCCTACTGTTTAGTTCTAGCAAAAAGAAAAAAAATCATCTAATTTTTAAAAAGGTTGTTTTAGTGAGGATAAGGATATTCTTAAAATTGGAGGAGGAGATAAAATCTGTGTGTGAATGTATGTATTCTTTGCATATATAATTATATCCATGTATAAATATTAATTTTGATAGACATACAATAATATCATCATTGAAATTATGCTTTTTTCCCCTCCATCTGAACAGCACCCGGCAGTGTCACCTCCTTCTTGATGTCTTCAATTCCACAGAGCATGAGTTGACCATCAGTGCCAGGAACAATGAAGATTTAATTCTGCACTCTGCGGAGTGTCAGCGGTGAGTGCTGTCGCTGCTAAAGGGGCCCAAATATAGCCCTATTATTTTTCTGTGCACAATTGATGACATTTAGGTGCCTATTTTTCTTGTGCATAATGTCAAATAATATAAAAGTTTCGCTTTCTTGAAGGTGCATCACTAAGTTTTAGCAATATCTCAAGTAAATTTATTTTGGCTCTGCATGTAGTAGTCCTGAAAATAATGAAATACGAAACAGTTGGTACTGAGGTGTACTGTTCATTTAACTCTTGTAGTGTTTGGTTGTAATTTCCATGTGCTCTAAATGTAATCCTGGTGTTAAAACCTGCTACTTTGTTATCCTTTCCCAGTTTTAAATTTTCTCAACGTGGTTCCCCAGCCATTTCCTCACTTTTCCTACAAAGAAAACTACAGGAAAGAAAAACAGAATTGAAGAAAAAGCAATTCTAATCTCTGTGGGAAAATATATTTCCGATCAAGCAGGCTGTTTTGGGTATTGATTCTTACAGCCCTTACCCTAGTGATGTACAGCTCATTATTAACCATTATTTGCCATTATACACCTGCCTTGGATTCCTGCTGCTGGCTGTCGCCCGGGGTTGCCTAGTTAATCTCCTTCAGATGATCATTGCATCTGAATTCCAATTTCATCCTGGAAAAGGTGATAATGTGAAAAAAGGCAATCTTGCTTTTGGGTCGGGGTGCCCTGCTCTGCTCTCTTCTCTGGGAGAGTTGTGCTGCACTCTTTGAGACCTGCAACTGAGAAACTTGGTTAAAGAGACATGTTTCCATGTCTGCAAAGCCCTGGATGGATATTAAGTTCAAAGTCAAACCATGTTAATTGCAAGAAATGCAGCTGTCAAGAAGAATTACAGAATAGGTAAAATAGTAAATTTGGAATGCTTTTTGCCTTGGTGACTCCCAAAGCACAACCAAGTGGAAATGTGTTGCCTCAAACTTAGGTTGAATTTTACTTTACCAAGCAACAAAAACATCAGTAACATACAGTGCTTCTTTTATTTGGAAAGAATTGGCTTTTCTTAAAAAAAAAAAAGCAGTCTAAACAGTCACCAAAATGTTTTTGTCGTTATTTGTACTGTTTTATAATTTTTATGCCTCTTGTTTTTTTGCATTGTTTTTGTAGTTTTCAAACTACTACTTGAGATTTTTCACGTCCAGTTTTTGGAACAATATATAACAGATAGAAATAAGGCTCGTAAAATCAGGTCATAAAATTTCTTTGCATCCCTTTGATTGAATTTTACTTTCTTAGGAATTTAAATCTAAATTTAAATACCCGTAAATCACTGCATTGTAATGGATATAAAACCTTTAAAAAAGTCTTTTGAAACAGTCATTTATCACAGGAGATTGTATTTGTGTTACAGGTATTTAAACCTTTAAAATTATTTTTATTCTTATTGTAAAATACGTTTTTCATGTTGGTTAGAAATTGCACAGTTTTCTATTGATTCTAAACTCATTTATTATCTATTTCTTGAAGGTAAGTGCTTTTAATTTTAAGGCTGTGTATATGGCTCCTATGTTGCCCTGAGTTTTAATTTTTATTCCAATGGATCTACTACAGAAAAGCAGGTGAAACATACACTCGGCTTTAAAATTAGCTTCCTGCTCCTAGAAAAAGGCCTCTGTTGCTCTTTGGGGAAAAAAAAAACCAACAAAAAAACCCCAGGAGAAATATCTTCCCTTTTTAAGCAATGGCTCCAGATCTTTGCATTTAATACAGGGCAGGCATTCCCTGTAATCTGATTTTGAACCAAGATTTTCAACCCAAATATACAAAGCATTTCAACACATCCCTTTTTTAAAGTCTCCTTTTAGGAATTTTTTTCTTTGGATATTGATTGTTATTAATACCTGATTAATATTTAAAGAGAGGCTTTTCAGTCAAGTTTAGGATTTCTTTCCTCTTCCCAGTACCTTTTGGATGCTGCCCTCATTCTTAATGTTTGCCTCCTTCTACCATTATTTAAATTACGACTTTTTGCCAGCTTTGGTCACTTTCTCTTCCTTTTGTAATTTACTCTGTCTCCATTCATCACCCTCACTTTGAAATCTCCCATCCTGACAGAGTGGAGGTAGCAGGAAATTGTTTTCTTTGTCCCTGTTGTTATTGCTGGGGACTGTAAGTGGTTTCATATTCTCTGCCTCCACACCCCCAAAGAAGGATAATGCTGCATCCTGCTTACTCTGGCCTCTTTTGCTTCCCACTTTGGACGTTTAGAAAGAAAAATAACTTGGAAGTTTTGATGTGTCATTTCTCTTCTCTGTATTACAGAGTGGTCACTATAGAATGTAAGTTTTTCCCTCCTGAGAGGGAATTTGCAGGGGATTCTTGCATTGTTCCCATGGAAAATGAGGAATGCTGATGGAAGTTACTGGGTGCTGCACTTATTAGAACTCCCTCTTTAATATATTTGATTTATAATGAAGCTGTACAATTGACCATGGTGCTGGCAGTGGGAAGGGTGAGGAGATGGAAACAGAAATGCCAAAAAAAGTCTGGGGTTATCAGCAGATAAGTGCTGGCACTGCCAAAACTTTCAGAGCCCATGAAGGGCAGTTCCTGGGATCCATTTTGTAGTATCCACATTATTTGGTGCATTCCAACCCCGTCCTGTTCTCTGTCTTATTTGTATTCATATTAAATGGATCAAATGCGCAGAGTACTGCACAATATTTTTATTTTAAGGTCTGAAAGGCAGTTTGCTTCAATTAACTTAGAGACAAGGCAATAATAGCTGCTACAATAACACTGCATATGTCAGGAAAAAACTGTATTATACTGCTTAGGAAAAAAGACATCCTTTAGGCCATTAAAAGACAATCTGGAAAATAGATGCTTTTTTCTACAGTAAGATTATTCTGCTGACTAGTGAAAATTATCGTTTTAGCTTTCAGAAAAGCTTAAACTTACAATTTGCTGTACTTTTTAGCCAATAATTGGGATTATTTACTGTGTGCATTGTAGCTGTTCTTGGATATATATATAAGCAGTGTTTCTGAGAAGTGACACTCTTTTCCCTCTATTTTAGGGTAAAGAAACATTTTACTCCCTGTCATTTTATAGTCAGAAATGATAATTTGGGCTCAGTGATTATTTTGTTCACTCATCTTTCTTTCATCATTGCTTTTTTTGCAGACAAACAAATGAAAGGATGGACCTTTTTTCCCCCCTATATCCCAAGATGTTAATTAGAGACTTCATATTCCCATCTCTGGTTTCCACATGACTTGAAATGTTCTTTTGTATTCCATTGTGGGACAATTGGTGACATGTTTTAGTCTGAGATCTTTTGTTCCCATAAGATTATGGTGGGGAGACAGGAGAACCAAGATTCCTTTGGAGTAGAGAAGGAAAAGATAGGAGATTTGTCCTCCCTCTCTTATAAGTTTGGTTGAAGAAAAGAGAGGAGCAAGAGTTTTGGACAGTTGCTTGTTGAACTCCTGAAAATAATTTTAAGGTTCATTGTGAAGCTAGATTCCCGCTCAAATTAATTTTTGCTGCTTTACATCTGCAGGAGTTTTTTTTAAACTTCAATATCCCCAGGGAAACGCACTGGAGACCTGCTGTCCTGATACAAAGATGTTAGCCAAATTACTCTACAGAGGTTCTGGCTGCAGCGAGTGATGCTGAGGTGCTGGCAATGTCTTCAGTTAATTTAAAATATCACACAGTGGTATCAACACGTTTTGTTCACCTCTCCAGTTGAACATATGACATGTGATGGTGAGGGAAGCAAATTCTCTCATGTCTGCCATTGGAAAGTTCAGCCTCCGGAGACTTTTTCTGGACTAGCTGAGTCTCCAGTTTCTTGAAGAAGAAAAAAGCTGTTTCTTGAAGCAGTCAGCTGCCATGTTAAAGGACTTTTGCAATGAGCAAAGTGCAAGTGTTTTGAGTGTAATCAGTGGGAAATCTCAGCTTGTTTATCCCAATAATGAGGTAATCAACAGGTTGTTCTGACATGGAAAAATATAGCTCTTAGAGGGAATTGTATTAATGTCTGTGAACAAAAAAGTGTTGCCACTAGCAGTGATCTGAATTTACTGAAAAACCATAGGTAAGGTAATTATTATGTTTCTTACTTGATTATCAATCCATTAAAATTAAATTTCATGACAGCCCTCATTTATGTGTAAATCACTTCATAATTTATGGTAATTGATGTTATCTTGTTATGTGCCCCAGGGTATCTCATTTGTACCACACCCCCTGCCTTGCCTTTCCATTCCCATTCTGTGCACGCTGTGCCTGGGGCATCGGCACCAGGGGGGCAGTGATGGTGGGGAGGGTCTGAGCGGATCAGTGTGATCAGGTCTGAGGGATCTGAGTGGAACAGATCCCTGTGTCCTTGTGGGACAGCACAGCTGGGCTGCTGAAGGCTTCGCCACGTGTGACACTCCACATCTGAGCTCTGCACGTTCACACATTGGGCTTTTCAGGCTCTTCTGGCCTTGGCGTGAGGACCACGGGGATTAAAGCTTGGGATGCGCAGGACAGGACTGGAGTGAGGAGATGAGAAATGAAGAGCAGACAGGACAGGCCATGGTAAATGAGGAAATAGTTTTGTTGATAATTCAAATCAGAAAGGCTTTTGTGCAAAACTTGCAATTCACAAGTGCTGGTGACCCAGGGGATGCTGATGTGAAAGAACATGATGGAATTTTGGCCTTTTCATTTTTTTAATTGGGAGTAGCCTAATTAAAAATAAGCTGAAGAAATACTGCAGTAGCAAAGTCAACACTCAAGTTCAGGCTTCCTTTCTGGGTCAGCAGTTTTACCCTGCCTTTTAGCAGGGTTACAGGGTTAAATGAGTGTGTTTGGTAACACATAAACTCTGCAGTAAGTTTTGGGGGTTTTTTTAATAGTCAGCAGAATTACAGGTATTTTGCTAAGTGAACTTGTGTGTGTATTGACTTCATCCGGTTTGATTCTTTTCTGATATGTTCTAATGAGACAAGAATAATTAAAGAAACAAATTACTATTTTCACTTTTATTCCTTTCATCACATAGTCTGGTGTTTCTTTCATCCATGGAAACTAAAGAATTTTTTAAAAGTCCATTGTGTGCATACTGATTATAAGGGCCATTTCTGCTGCTTAATTATTTGATGTAGGTGCATTTATTAATTGAGCTGTGAAGTTTGTGCAGTGGTACACTGCAATTTCTGCAGTATTAGTTAACAATGCACATTTTGAAAACACTTTGAAATAAGTCCTCTTTCAAAGGGAACAAGAATTAAAAATTCTGCCCCATTTTGAACCAAAAGTTCTCCCAATAAATTTATTATCCATGTGTAAGTAAATGATGATTGCTATTTCTCACAGCTGCCAAGTCAGTGTTTAATTTGTGTGTCTGTTTATGACAGGGCATGTTGTCTGCATGGGAGATTAATGATTTTTTTCCATACATTGCTGTTACAGTTTATGTTTTAATGACAAAGCTGCTATGATTAAGACTTTGCCTGCTGTCAAGAGAAAATAAAATTTCACAGCAGTTGCCCTTGTTCTTCATGTTAAATCTATGGCCAGCTGGATATTTCTGAGATACCTTCAAGTCAAATTGTATTAACTAAAACATGAAAATCACCCTTTGTTGTCAGGGCAATTATTTTCAGTTTGTCTCTTATTTGACAGTTTTTAAATACACTTGTAGTTTTTTTAAGGTTTGCCTTTTTCTACTAATAGCCAAATCAATCATTAAACATAGTACATAATTTTGAGTGAATAATTAGTTATTTTCAACAAAAAGATTGTAAAGGAATTATTTGGGTAGGAAAGGGTGATACATCTAGCACTGGTCAGATTCATAGTATGAACCAATTCTGATGTTGATATTTATTTCAAAGCACTTTGCAAAAACTGGAGATGTTACAGGAGGATTCTGCAAGAACTGTAAAATGGCAAAGTAACTAACAACAATAAAAAAAGGAAAGAGCAATAGAAGAAGTAGTAAAGAGAAATTTCAGTTTTGGACTGCTTTATAGCTAAAGTACTCAAGGAATCCATTTGCATCCCATGAAAACCAGATGCTCTTTTGAGGTCCCTTCCAAGCTTGCCCCTGCCGTGGTCCCGGCTCCTTTGTAAGGCGCGAAGGCCCCGTGGGTGATCACAGGGGCTGAGAGTCCTCAGTGTGACTGCACTGCAAAACCCAAATGTGATCTGAGAACTGGAGAGGCAAAGAGGAAGAGGGAATGATAGGGGAGAATTTTGAGATTCAGTTCTGGTCACACACACAGGACAAAGAGGAGATCAAATGGTAGAAGATGCCGGTGACCGGTGAAAATAAAAGACTTTGACTTTGGTTTGACAAGCTCAGTAAAATTTAAAGGCATTATTAATGCACTGTATGAGGTGGGGACAGAGGAGGGCTCTCCTGTAAAGGTTAAGGGAAGGGAACATATGAATAAAAAATGAGCTTTGAGTTGTCTATGAGTGCATCTAGAAATGAAGAGATTTCAAGGCCTCAGGCACTGTCAGACCATCCCCCTCATGGAGAAATGGAGGCAAAGACCTTCACAAAGGCTGGTACTGAGGTGTCCTCCGTGGAATTGCTGAAGATCTGCCTGCAATTGCCACACTTCCCAACTGGAAGACCTTTTCCAGTGTTCTAGTCCTGTAACTGATGATGAAAACATATGCCCTTGTAGGTATTACAGCATTATGTTCCTGTCCCTGTCGTGTCCCCAGTGCAATATCATCTTTTTCTTCTAAATAGCTAGGATGTATTTGCATAGGGAATGTGCAGACAATCTATTTCCTATGATTTGCATTTGAATTTAGCATTTGTTTCTGTCAAGAAATGTGTATTTGAGCTCGGGTGAACTTTCCTTCTCCAGCTGCTGGTATGAAGAGCTTTCTTTGGGTTGCCTTTCTCAGACTTGTCTGAGAAAAGGGGGGTTGTTTTCCCCTTCCCTTCCCTCTCTTCCCCAAAACTCAGTGTATGGATTATATCAGTCCTGGGATACTGCACTGGGTAGGCAGCTCTTTTGGTATTACATGACTTTCCATAAGATTCTTTTTCTTTTCCCACTTCTTCAGTTGCCTTTTCCTAAATCAGGGGTGAGTAACTCACTGGGTCTGGCCGACATGGCAGTTTTTCTGACCTCTCTGAACATTGCCTTGGCCTCAGAAGACCCAATTTGCACTATTTATAATATTTTGTGCATGCAGCTGGGGAAATGGGAGCTTTGTGAGTGCAGGCCAAATGTGTCTGACAGGATTTATTAAGTTTAATAGGGTACAACATAAATGTGGCTGCATAGTTTGGCCCTTATACAAAATATCACACAGATGTAGCACGAGTTTGCTGTCCCAGTTTTAAATAAGCTATAAATCACTCAAAATCCAGACTAGTCATCTTCATTTTCCCCTTAAATCCTAAGTAGATTACAGGTTGTACAACTTGCAGGGTTCAAAAGCTGTCTCTTGAAAAAAGTCAGAGTAATTGATTTCAGGATTCAGATTTAGGAGTTATATTTTTGGAAAAAGGAAATTATTTTCTCATAGAAGAAACCAGATTTTTTCCTTCCTTAATTTCTTCAATACTTGAAAAAAATTTTTATTTATTAAAATTTTTGGCTGCTAGGCACAGTTGTAGAAGCATTTGACAGAGTGCAGGCCTGTGAAAAAAATAGACTGAAGTGCTAATACTTTTTAATTGGGTTTTCATTTTTGTGCAAGGTATGTGGAAGAAAAAGTAGGAGTTTAAGAAAAATTATAATTGTTTCTTTTGTTAGATAACAATGGAGCTACAAGATAAACAGGAAAAAATACCTCTTCCTGAAGGAAGTCAGAGTTGAAATGACTTGTGCTTGCCCTTAATTCACACATATTCAAACCAATAAATTCAGACTGTGGTTTTAGAAAATCATGTTTCAACATTGATGAGTGATGGAAAGTAGTGAGGGATAAAGGTGAACATTACCAACCTTTCACTGTGAATTAATCTCCCTGCTAGAATGAAATACAAAAATACCAATATTCCTAGGAAGTAAAGATTCCATGGAACTTTGGGGTTTGTCTGTTTACCAGTACCTTTTCTGAACACTGAAGGAGAAAACAAAGTTATATTAATCAACATTGTTTTTTTCTCCCCACATTTGTCTGTATTTCTGTTAGAGGATACTTAATCAAAATTCCTTCATTGTCTCAAACCTGCTCTGTGGTCAGCACACCTGAGATATTCTGTTGGCTGTCTCTCTCCATAAAATTCATATTAGAAACCTAGGAGTCCTGAGTGAAACAATGGCATCAACCATGAGGCAGAAAGAGGTGCCCTCCACAGGAGCTCAGACAAGTGGGGGAGTGCATTTGTACAGCTCCAGCACAGCTGGCACAACCCAAATTTCTGTCAGACTTGCCTTGCAGTGTCAGTTCAAGGCAGGCTGCAGAGATTGTTGTTTAAGAGGTGTTTCAGAATTTTCTTTCCCAGTGGGATGCAGCAGTGCCCATGGCAGGGCAGGCAGAGGCAGCTGCCCTGAGCTCTGTGCCTGGATGGGAGCAGCACGGCAAAGAATGATTTACTTGCCTGGTGCTGTGCTGTGAACATGGGGCTTCATGGCCAGCTTCCAGGTTTGAGTGGATATCTCCAGAGGGACCTCCCAAACTACACTATTCCTTGGTTTGAAAATCTACCTACTCCCTGGTAAACTTGCTCCTTCTTCCCAAAGCCAGCAGTGTTATGGGCGTGTGTCCATAGGAACTGGTTCCTTTGTCACTTTTGTCCTCCGAGACTTTCTGTCTTTCCAAAATTTGTCCTAATCTGTCTTGGGTTTTTTTTTTCCCTTCTCTGGAAGACAATTTTTTTTTTCCTTAGCCTTTTTCCCTTGTTTTTTCTGCTGTTACAGATGGCATTGTGCTACTTTTTGGTAAGACTTTGACCTCCAGACTCATGTCTTACTTTAAGCAGTGTGTTATTGTGAGCAATGTGGATTTGCACAGTCCTCCTCCATAGGTTCAGTTAGGTGCAATACTTTTTCAGGTCACTGTCACCTAATCCTGCTGCCTTGTGTGTTCATTCAACAGATGAAAAAACTCTGTGGAATTCATTTGACTAATAAATTGCTCTGATATTTGGACACTTGGACATAAGGAGTGAAGGGTATCTGGATGCTACCTAGACACTTTAGAGACTGCAGGACAAAGTGGTGAATATAACTGAATAGTTTTAGTTCATTTCCCAATTAACCATCATTTTATTTTTTGTGGAAAAGCTCCCTAACACATTTCAGGTCATTTCTGTTTATGCTGCCAGTAAGAGACTGAGCTTTTGGGTGTAGGTCTGCAGGTCACACCTGGTTTGATCGATATCTGTAGATAAATAGATTAATTTAGACCATAACACTCCCTGTATTTAGGAGCACTTGGCTGTGTTTTGTGCCTGTGGTGACACGGTGGCTGCGTTAATGGGATGGAAGAAGATTGTCTTGAGTGGCTGCCAGTTACGTCTGCCTTAATGGCCAAAGGATTTATGAAAGTTACGCTCGGATGCTGCCCAGATTTGGCTTTCTGCCTGCTCTCTATGTTCTGTAAAAGATCATGACGGTACAGCATAGATTTCCTGAAGTTGGATATTAAAATATCCAATTTCTATTAATTTGTTTTAAATGATCAAAAGTATGATTAAAATAGCTGGTTTGTGAGTATTTCCTTCAAAGAGAGCACTCATTTAAAATTGGTGCTTCATCAGCTTGAATTTATTCCTTACTCTTGACATCCATTTAATTCTGCCTTCATTAACTGGAAACAAAAGCTAAAACAATAGTGATTTGAAAAGATCACTGAAGATGTTAAGTAAATGCTATTGTATATAAAGCCAACCTTTTATGATATTTTCATTTTGCAGTTAAAAATGTGTCTCCAGATGCTGATTTGGAAATTTTGTTTTCTTCCCCCCTCACCAATGCCACCATAGTAACTGGGATCACAGACAAAAAGTTCCAGCTTTCTTTAGAATAATGGAAAGATGTATAGGTCCTAAATTAAAAAAGCAAACCAGTATTCTGCTAAGTTTGAATACAATTTGTGATTTGCCCTATAAAAGTGTCTAATCTTGGCAGGGAATGGGGGGATGTTAAGTCTGTAATCTTTCTTCTTTAACCTCTTTTTCTGTCCACTCCAACCCACTCCTCCAGTGGCTGAATCCTCCCCAGCAAGAGCTTTGCCGTGTTTGAGGTTTTCAAAAATACATACTCTTTCTAATGTGTTTTCATAATAATGAAGAATTCTGCTCTAACTTTGGATTTTTGAAGTATAAATACAATTCTGTAATGAGATCACTTGGAATTGTTTGATTTCCTGGCCCTTGGTGGGGGAGCAACCCTCAGTCTGGATTGTGTAGTACCCTGATTTCTGCCTAGTGCAGGAGGTGTGTTTAAAACCTCCATAGATAAACTTACCAAATTACTCCTTATCCTATGTAGTGCTTCAGGCTGTGAAAGATCCTGACATCATGGAAACATTCCAGATTTGATATGTCAAATAATAAATAAGTACCCTTAGGAAAGAGGGTGACTTGTGCTAAAGAAGGTTAATTACCTGTTTATTTCAGTTTTATGTGTACAGCTGCGTTGAATAAGCGTGCTGAACTAGGAGGGAGTAAACAGGGCTTTATGCAGGGAAGATGTAGCTCATAAATCTATTGAAGTTCTGTTCAGGAATGAACAAGCTTCTGGGTGAGGAGGGTCTAATTAATATAATTCTTGACATGGGAGGGAGTTCTCCACCAGAACCTGATAGAGAGACCAAGCTGCTCTGGGATAGAAAGGGAAAGTTATTAATTAGTTTAGAAAGGGAGTAATAACTTGTAGAGCTCAGGTCCTCATTGGAGCCCCTCTGGAGTGTGGGCTGGGCCCTGAACTGCTCAGCTTTGTTTGGAACTGTGTTGGAAGAGCAGTGGGCAGAGGGCTGGGAAGGTCATGGAACTGTGCTGTAAAGGAGGGAGCTGATGTGAACAGGGGACAAGATGATGAATTGTTGGGTGAACTTCAGTCTTAATAAATTCAAAGTGATGAACAGGGTGGAAGAGGAATCTGAGCTTAAAACAGTGGATGATGAGCTCGGGGCTGCCTTTTACCTCTTAGGAACTGGATCTAGGTTTTAATACATCTGTGAAAATCCTACCTATGGCTCAGTAGTGGTTGAATACTAAACAAGCATCTTTCTGAGCAGAATGTTTTGTATCAGCACAGGGCAGGATGTTTTCACTTCTTTGGAATGATCTCACCAAATGAGAAGATGATACTTGAAAACTATTTAAGTTGAAAAGAAGTGCTAGGAGAAAAATATTTGCAAAAGGGAACCTGATATGAGAGAGGAATCCAATGTTACACTTTAGGGAAAAAATGAGAAAATAAAAGCAAGCTCACATTGTGAACGGAAGAATGAAGTATAAAAATATTTCAAGTTTAATAGTCTGAGATGATTGGTGGTATATTTTTTCCCCCCACCCAATTACAGGATAAAGCTCTGCTGGTTGGTGTAACTGTTGTTAAGGTGGTAAAATTTGAAACTGGTTCAATGATTCTTGTCTTCACAAACTGAATTATTTACTCCTTGGTGGAGGTTTTGCTATTCTTATCCACAGATTTTTTCCTGACTCCTAACCTGAAGGTTTCTGGAGTGTTCCCACACATGCAGTTGTTGCAGGATTTGCACTGCCGAGCAGAGGAGCTAGTTGGAGGCTATTTATAGTAGATTATTTTGGGATGGAATAGAGATTTTCCTCACTAATGGCAGGTGCTCTTCTGGGTGCTTCAAATACTGTATTTCTCCTCTCCCCTGTTGCTTGTTCTCCTCTTCAGAGTGTTCTTTCCCTTGAATTGTGCTGATGCCAAGCAGGTGGTTTTAGCTCTGTGCTTTAACTGAAAGGGGAAGGCAGTGGACAAGCAGCAGGGCAACCTTTGCTTTAATATTTTGAGTCAGCTGAAAGAGTTATAAACTACATAACAAAACAGATATAATCTAGATAAATTCAGGTACTTGTTGCAACTAGATAAACTTAGTGTAGCAGAATAGATTTGGGCCAATGGTTTAATGTGCCTTTCATAGAATTAAAATGCTTTTTTTCTTATCTGTGTAAGTCTCCAGAAACAAAGCTTCTTTTGAAAAGAATCTACAGAGTCATTGCTTGCATGAGGAAATTTTTCTCTCTAATGGTTTACTAGGATAGGAGTATTCTTCCTGAAATAATTATTCATTGTCTTTTTTTTTTTTCAAGTTGAACCTGAAATTTATGTCAACTCTACAGAACAAATGGCAGAATATTAATTCTGTTGATAGTTGGCCGTGAAATGTGTGGTGAAATCCCAGCCATGGGATTATCTCAGCTAAAACCTTTTCCTTTGACAAGTGAGGGCCTAACATGTAAATTATACTCACCACCAAAGTTTCCTTCCAGGGTTACTTCATCAGGGAAGCTTCCCAGCCCTATCTTTTATGTCCAAATTGAGTTAATGAGTTGTGCATCTCCTGATGAGTTGGCAGAGCTTTTGCAGCTTGAAGGAGATCTAACACCTGCTAATATCAATGCAAAAGCTTAGCTGCAAAATTGCCAACCCCACATTTAACCTATTTAAATCACAAGCTACCATTGATCTGGTTTTCACAGTGTGTTCTCCTGAGTGCTTTGGGCTTAGATGTGTTACTTAAAGAAAGATTTTAGTATTTAATTTGCAGTGTTTAAAAGGAGAGAAGCGGCCTCTTTAGCACAGAGAGAGGTAAAGATTGCAGTTTAGTAAATTATTGATAATTAAGAAGAGTCATGAATAGGATTCTTTCACTGCATGAAGATTCAGTTTGATACGAGCAAAACCAGACTTGATCAAGGAAAAACTACGAGTGGAAGGCTGCAGTGAAGTGTATCTGTGTTAACAGTGAGGGTACTAGCAGTGACTGATGCCGTGTATGAGCCCAGAGCTGGATGCAGCACTCTGAGAGCTACCAAAGAGTTGCAGCAGTGCACATTTTATTATTTTTTCATGGTCCTGAAATTTGTTCTTTAGGGTCCAGGTGGGAGCTGCGGCTCTTTGTGTGTACTGTAACAAATTAATCCAAGCTTGTCCTTAGTGAGGGTGCTTGTGGTGGCAGGGACAGCCCAGATTTGAAATAGACTTTGTTTGTAAACACTGAAAATGAAGTGGACTTTGTGTAGAAAAAGGAAAAACTTTATTTTTTTAAGCTGTTCACTCCTGAGTACTTGTCTGTGTGTATTTGGAGAAAATACCAAACATACATCTGAGATAGTTTCCTTCTAGTAAAATATATTTTTTAAATTATAACAGCTGCACATTGTATTGGCAAATAAGAGAATTGATGCAAGATTTTTCACAAACATTTTTCTTGTTTTCTTACTCTAAACCTGTGTCTATATCATTTTTCTAGGTAAAAATCTTTCACTCCTTGGAGTTTTTGGATGACTTGTGAGTTAAATTTATTTTGCAAAGAGTAGACAAAGTGGGAGTAATATTTGTAAATCTAACCTATTCAATATGGATAAATCTTACGCTGTGATCTTAACCGTTCAGTGGCTGAAGGAGTCGAGAAAGAATAAAAAATTGAAAAAACACACATATTAAAGCTACTTGAGTAGCAGTTTATTTTCCTGCTGATCTTTGTAAAAAAAGTGGCAGGGGAGAAAACTGTCTTAAAATAGCCTGTTGGGCTGCTGCTGCTGCATTTACTTGCTTGTGTGACAGATACTCCATTTCTCATTAGAGGTACCTTGCAAGTGCCCACGGTCGCCATAGTAACTATCTTGGAGCCTTATACCTTAAATTTATCCTGACAAAGGTTACTGTGGCAATTCCTACTAATTGGCTTTTTTTCTTCTTTTTTTTCTGCTGCTATTTTTAACTCATCCCCTCCTCCTCCATTTAACTTCCAGATCCTAAGTGGAATGAATTGGCAGAATTAGTGAGAAAATGCTTCACAGGGTAGGACTAATTGGCAGCTAAACTCTGTGTTTTGTTCCTCAGTGTAAAAAAAAAAAAAATCTAAATCATAACTTTCAGTGATAACTAAAAGGTTATCAGATTTGTCCTCCAAATGTTTTGATATGAAACAATATCAGTGCTCTTGAGACATGGGTTTGGTTCATGCAGGCTTCTACTATTGTCTATTATCAAATATTAGTCATGTTGTTTATTAGCAGATATTACTAAAAGCAGAGATAGAGGGAAACAGGCCATATCCTGAAGAGCTGCAAAGCTAATTTAAAGTAAGCCTCCAATAAACAAGAGAGTTATCCTTGTGCTGTGCTATATTGATACCTGGGACAGGTGCTATATTGGTACAGATACAGCTACCTGGCATCTGCTGGTGCAGCAGGTTGAATTAAAAAGTTATTCGTAGGCCGATGATAACATTGTTTAATTTCCTGTCAGTCTCTTAGAGGACCACTGCAACATTTCCAGTGGCTCGGAAATCTCAAATTTAATTGCTTGATTGACTGCAGTTCCATTTTCCAGGCCCAGGACTGAGATGGCAGAGCAGTGACTTGGTGAGCACCCCCAGGGTGCTCATTCCATGGGCAGAGCTGGAAAGGGGCTGTCAGGCACCTGCTGATGGTGGGGAAGGAACAGTTCAGTTGTGCGGAGCAGGGGGAAATGGGATTGCAGCTATGGTAAGGGACAAAATGTGCCTGTACAGACGGCAACAAAGTGGGAGAACATCAGAGCATGGAAGGGAAGGGAAAGGGAAAGGGAAAGGGAAAGGGAAAGGGAAAGGGAAAGGGAAAGGGAAAGGAAGTTCTCAGACATATAGGCATGTTCAACCACTGTTCTACACTCAGCCCATCTCTGTGTGGCAGGGTTCACCCAAAGGTGCAGCCAGCAGTCACTTGAGCTTTTTCTTCTTTTTGAGATGTAAGAGAAAAACTCTTAAAACGTCGCAACCTTTAAACACTGAGCTTTCTCATTTCATAACAATTCAGTCCTGATGTAGATCAGCACTTAAGTTTAGCACAAGGCAAGCTTAAAAGATGTAAGAGATGTTTTTTCAGTGTTGACTCTGAAGCACTAAGGATGATGCATTCAATTGCTTTGAAGTCCAAGAATAATGCACTAGAACTGGTTAGAAAAAAAATTGCTTTCTTCCTATGCTTCCTCAGCAGAAATTTACAAGGACTGTAATTTCATGCCTGGGAATGGGAGTTTGCTACAAAGCTAGAAGTTTTAAAAATAATTAAATAATGGAGGCCTGGGAATTACGTACATCCTCAAGGGCTGTGCAGGGCTGTATTTCATTTGTCATTGTTTTTTTTCGCTGTGTATAACTTTGAGCAGAACCCTGTTTTTCGATATAAAACAACAACAACAAAAAAATCTGGAAGACTGTCATTGGCTTTCAGCAATTTTAATTCTTCTTTAGCATGAAGGATAAGATGAAGGATTATTCTGTGCTAAGTAGATGGACAGGACTTAGATCTTGTTGACAGTAAGTCCGCCTTTCATATAGTTTAAGATGAAGTTAGCAGAGGTTTGTGGATCCAAAATTGGTCTTTTATCACTGTGAAACCAGTTCAATGGGCTTTGTAGGGCCCTCATTCTCTTCCCTGAGGTATTGGATGCTGCAATTCCTGACTCACTGTTGAGCTTTCTAGATTTCCCTGAACTTTCTAGATTTTCCTGAGCTTTCTAGATTCTTCACTTGGAATGTCTGAACAGGAACAGAATTGAAAACTGGCATTTTTCTCATTTTTCGGAAACTTTGGTAATTTCATCTCACAGGGTGACCTGGGATAACAAAGTCCCTCTCGTGTTTTTTTTACCCATATGCTGTGGGTATGTTATTGAGGAGATGTAAGGTTTGGTGTGGAGCCTGAGAGCCCAAATGGGGAGTGATATTCTGGCCGTGGTCAGGAAAGTGCCAAGAGCAGGAGCACAGTCTGCTTCTCTGGGTTTGCTGTGGCTGGTGGGTGCTGAATTCACTGCCCTGGCAGCAGCAGAACCTGCACTGCCTGAGATGTAAATACAGTGAGACCAGAGGTGGGCATTGGATAGAGCATCTTCAGGGTTTCCAGAAGTTTTTATTTTAAATACATCAGCAATGGTGATCTGAAATGTAAATGATGATTGGCAGTCATGTAGAAAATTGCAGCATTGTTCAAGACAAATAAATTTCTTCAAATGGTCAGGTATTCCCAGTCCTAGAAATACGTGAGCTCTGTTGGAAATCTGAAATTAAATGTGGGTTGAATAAAACAGCATTCACATGCTGTGATAATTTTTCAAGTTTTTGAGGTATTTAAACTTTAATTTTATGTAGCAAATTATATCCACTTGCTGCTTAGAATTTGTAACTGAACACCTACTAAAGATTGTTTTCTTATTCTGTTGACTTTTATATTGTGTTGGCTAAGAATTTTTGACTATGGTTTTTGTTCTTCTCAGCACTTTTATATCTTCATTCTGATCATAGTTCCATTAGCAGTGGGATGCCTTTTTCCTGTGTGTGTTTTCTCCCTGACACAAAGTGATTCTGCTCAGTACTTATGTTTGAACACTTGCTGCTGCAGGAATTACAAAAGATTAAGGGATAATACAAAATTATGGAAAAGAGAAAAATAGTAATTTAAATTGTAGCAGCAAATGTTTTCTCATGTATTTCACTTAAGTGTACAGAAAGTATTTAGTAAGTCATAATTACTGGTTTTACTACTGTTCGAGGAGCTAGAAAAAGTTTCAATGGAAGTTAGTCATATACCTGATTCTAAAAGAATTTCAGTTGACCTACTAAAAGTGTTCAGTGTGTTTTTTTCAGATTTTTCTTTGCAGTTTGTGTTAAATTCTAGACCTGGATATTTCAGGAAAATGAAGAAGACTTATAAACGGGATGAAGTGCTCATGCTGTTGACACAGTTCTGTGCTTTATTGCAGTGTGAATCCAGTTTATGAATGGCTCACTGTAAGAGGCTTGTGAAAGCTCATGGAGGGTAATTGTCTAATAAAATCTGCAGCAAAAATGTACTTGCTTAAAATTAGATTAAATTTTATTGTCATGTGTTGAAGTATGAAACATATGCTTCTGACAGCTTGAGCCATTCAAAGCTTTTTCTTCATCTGCCATTAGTGACAGTAGATGTAATTTAAGTACTCAGGAGCTTTAAGACCATTTTGGTTTGGATGTGAATTCTCTGTCAAAAATATCAAGGAAATGAGTTGTCACAGCATCATTCAGAGTCTTTTAGGTTGGAGTGGACCTTTTGGGGTCAGATGGCCACGGCCCTACTCAAGCAGGGTCACCTAGCACAGGTGCAATCTGCTGCAATGCTGTACAGAATGTAGTGGTTACTAAAATTTCTCAGAGGGACGGATTTTGACCAAATACTTCCTGTGCTTTTCTTTCTTTTCTTTTCTTTTTTTTTAAAAAAAAAGAAAAAAAAAAAAGAAAAAAAAAAAGATTCTGAGGTTTTATCTGCACCTGAGACGCCTGTAACAAGTTGTTACATTGACTGTAAGGAACACAGTAACTTCACAAAGAACAGAATCCCAGTATTAAGTATACTGTTTCTCTTTAGGACTGAGTATCCTAAGACATGGTTCCTTTTAAGCCGCTGTTTCTCTCTGTTCCCACATCTTTGAAGAACACTTTTAGAAGTCCAGGCATTTATCTCTGCCTCTGATGGGACTCGGCCCCGGATGATGAAAGGGCTGGGAAGGGTCCCCACAGAGCAGCTGATGAGTGACTTGTGTAGATGCTGGAAGTCCTCCCTGAAATGACAATGAACAAGGAAATGTGGTGTCCAAGAAAAACTGGCCCTTCTGGGGTCCAGCCCGATGAGTTCTGACCCTCACTTTTTCAGATCTGTCGCTTTTAATACGGGCTTGTTTGTTCGTTTTTAATTTTTTTTTTCTTTCCAAGGTAAAAAATAGTTCCAATATTACATTCAGTTTCTTTGACCTCTTCCTTATCCCTTTTAAAGGTGATTTTGTTGACATTGTTGATTGAATATGAAATCTGCCTTACCTTTTGCCTAGATCCAGAAAATCTGGAGATTCTTTCCTTTGTACCATTCTCCCTCTTTCATGGGTTTTCTCTTCCCTGGCAAAGACACCTCACTGGTTTTAAGTGTTTTAAGGGAGACTTTTCATCAGGTCTTAAAATCAAAGCCCTATCTCCATTTATTGGTGAGTTCAGTTCCCTTTAATGCAATACTCCTTCCTGCAATTCCCTTTAATCTAGGTTTGACCCATGTCAGAGATTGGTGCCTCTCCGTTTTGCAGACTCCTATAGATATATGTAGATATACAGATATATATAGAGACAGATGTGTATATATATATTCACAATTATATTTTCCCACTGAAGACTTTTGATTTTTTTCTTGTGTATTCCTTACCTTTTTTATCCTTTATTTGAGGAATGTTAAAAGAATATTAGAAAACTGGAAGCTGCTTTTTCAGTTCCAAGTTTTCTTTTGGTGTCATATAGTAATTAAAAAATAATTAGAATTTCATAACTTGAAGGTTAATGTATGAAGTGTAAGTAAATTTGTCACTTTAAAATGATGACAATGCTTGTGGTGGACGTCTGATCTCTTAAATCAAAAATTATTAGAGTTTTAACTTTTTTTTTTTGAATTCCCAGAGATACCTCAGTATCTCAATACTGCTAAAAGAAAATTTGGGCTTGGTTTAAGGCTTTTTGTACCCCCTTTTCTGACAAAATATTTTACTTTGTTTCATTGAAGAAAAACTACAAATAGGTTGTGTCCATTTGTGTATGAAGACTGAATAGATGGTCATCAAGAATGAAATACTTGGATCTTAAAAAAGTTAGCAGGTTTTCAAAATTGCTTTATTTACAAGAGCATATTCATGTGGCATCCAAATTACAGCTAAGCCTCATTGGCAGGATGCTTGAGGAAACACAAGCAGTGCAGGTGTCTTTTTCTTTAGTGAAGGTGAGATAATAACCTCCAAGTGTGGTGTTACAGAGTACCTGAGGGATTATTTGTTTTGCTTTATTTGGAACATTTTGATTATTTTTAAGCTGATTCACTTAGAGAGGTAGCAACTATATGACAGAGAAACATATACAGGAATTTCAGAAACACAACATTAGACTAGAATTTTAGAGAAAAAAAAATCTCCCTGTTTAGGTATGGAGTACTGTGGAATTGTTTTAATAGAAATTGTAGGAATTACTCTGTGGACGTGAGATTCTGTTCCTCACAGTAAAAGATTTAAGCCAATGGAATATTCTGTGCTATACTTCAATTCAAATGATGGCAGGTGGAATGAGAAGTAAAACTGAAGAAGATAGAATATAACTTTTTGCCATCTCTTAGGTGTGGAAGATCCCCCAGTGCCAGTGCTTGGGCACCTTTAGAAATTTAATGCGTGCTGGGGTCTCAGCTCTTGTTTGGAAGAAGAACAGGTTCTGCATTCCCATTTCCATACTGGAATTTGTTGAAAGTTTTAGCCTTGGTACCTTCCCTGCATGTCAGGTCCAATTAAATGCTGATTTAGTCACAATCCTGCCTGCAACAAGCCAGTAGGAAGTTGTTTCAATAGAATTTGGTGCCTAAGGAATATGCACCAAATCTGAGAAGCTAGTTGTAATTTTCTATATACCTCTTACTCTGATGAGCTCCTTGTACAGTTGGACTGAAAAGCGTCTAGTTTTGATTTAGGCTCCCAAAAGTTCTGTTAGTTCCTGGCAAGCCCATCAGTGATGCCTTACAGGTACCTCTGGGTGTGTTGCATGTTTTGTTCTAGCTCCATATTGACTATCAACTCTAGTGATTGCACAATAAGTGTGCAATTACAGTTCCTTGGCTGCGAATACGTTGCATTAAAAACTAACAGTCAGCCAAAGATGCTTTTCTGAATCCACTGAAAAACAAATATGCTGAGAGCTGATCACTTGGAAATTCATCAGTTTTCAAGTCTGGTTCACTGCTAAGTGTAGTGTCTAATATGTTTACACAGAAGTTACACTCTTGCACAGAAATAATAACCTATGGGGGTTAAAAATAATTTAATGTAAATACGTATAACGGCAATATTCTGCTGTTTGGTTAGGATTTTTTCTTAAAAATCATCCTTCACTGTTACACATATATTTCATTGTTTTTAAACATTTCTCCTTGCTTCAGTTCAGAAATAAGTCTGTCAAGTTTCCAAAGCCAGGGTTGTTCTCTTAGCATTTAAAGCAAAGCTAATTATTGTCAAAGGTCTTGAATATTGTACAGAACATGGTAAAGAAATAGATTATATAACCTGAGGGAAACAAAACTTGACTTTCCAGAAGCAGTTTTAGAAAACATTAATAATATGCACAAGATAAAGAAGGAGTAATATGCCCTTCCAACTCAGAATGTCTGTGAACTGGAAATAAAGATTAAATAGTTCTAGAAATAATGATGCAGATGGTCATATTTGGTGTTGAGGAAGTATTTGGAATCATTATTGAGACTATGAAATGAAAGAAGCAATAATTAGATTGGAGAACATGAAAAACTATCTAAGGAAATAAATTTCAATGTGTATAACACATTCAGTCATTTCAGATTTACACACAGATTCTGGCCAGGTATGGAGAAGACAACGCTGGGAATTCTTAGACTGGAAAGAAACTTGCATTTTAGAGTGACAGTCTAATAAAACGGAAATGTAGAAAGAAAAAAAAAACAAGTGAAAAAACCGAGACTATAGGAACCTGGATTCCTGTGCCACAGGAAGATCAGTGAAATAGCAGAAAACAGCAGTTCAGGACAGAAGTGTTGATCTTACTGGGAGCTTAAAAAGCACAACATCCTCCTTTTGTAGTGCATGTTCCAAGAGAAGCAGGAGCAGAGTTCTGCCTGTAACCTCTCCAGTGGTCAGCAGGACAATTGTCCCCTCTCAGGTGCAAATTCCACCCACTGGGACCCTGGGCTTGGTCTCAGTGGTTTGTGCTCATCTTCCTCCTTAGGCTCTGCATTCCTCAATGCGAGGCTGAGTCATCTCTGAGACCTTGATCTGCTGAAGTAATAAACCATCTTTCTTGTCTATAAAATAAAGGTTCAATTTTGCATGATGTGCCAGAAGAGTGATTATATTTGACAGTTTCAATATTTTGATTTCACACCGAGCCCCATTTTGAATTGCATCTGTCAAGGTAAAGGAAAGGTTTGCTCCTACAGAGCTAACAGAGTCTGTGAGACAGGATAGTCTTTATTATGCTGCTGAGAAAATTCATGTATTTCTTTCCACCTTTGTCCTCAGCAGGCAAAGAATCAGTTTCATTTTGGATATGATTAAAAAAGAATCAATAAGAAATTAAACAGTCAGGAGTCAGAAAAAGCCTGATAAGGATGGAGAGTTGTATTACAATTTTCTTTTTTTTTCCTAGCAAGTGGAGTGAAAGTGCAAGTATAGGAACTAAAAGTTACAGAAAGTAAATTTAAAAAGTACCCAAATTAGCTGATTTGCTGTGATTTAATAATGGGGTATTAGTTCTCTGTTCTGCTCGTACTCACCAATAGTAATTAATTTAAAATAACTTGTTTTGACCATACTGGCATAAAGTTGGAACAATGCTTTACTTGTTTTGGTAATTTTTCTTGCTATTGCTATTTCTGTGTTACTGAGCTGGCTGTTGTCAGTATTTTTGTGATCCTTGAGTCAGGTATTTGCTGGAGAGAGAACATGAGAATAAGGAGGTTTATAGTTCTGGTGGAGGAGAGCTGTCTGTTCATGAAGAGTGAATAGATGTCACATAATGAACATACTATTTTAAGCTCATATAACAGTTGTATAAAGTCGTAGAATAACAGAATGCTTTGACTTAGAAGGGACCTCAAAGATCATCTATTCCAACCCCTCTGCCATGGGTAGGGAACCATGTAAGCACTGCATATTAATCTGTTGCAAGATAATCAGAAATCTTAGAAAATAATCGAGGAGGATTTTTTTCCCCCCTGAATCCAGCAGAAAATCATCCCTGAAATGCAATTTAGGAAGGAGTATGTTGCATCCCAATTCTTAGTGATTCAGGATGCTGCCAGAAGATAAATGATACCGAGCTTATCTGCATTAGCTTTAACCTTCTCAGATGGAAAGAGAATAAAACCTCTACTGTTGCAGCAAATTCTTCATCTAGCCGAAGTTTAATGATTTTTAATCTGAGCTATCCCGGTGTATTATGGTTGTTATTCCTTAAAATTCTCTGATGCAGCAGCATCCTCCTTCTGTGATAGAACTTAGCACTTGAGATTCCCATTAGGATCCAGTTCCCTGTTCATCAAGAACTCCTTAAACAAAGAGATTTATTGATACAGAATGTTGTTACTGAGTGAACTGGCAGCCATAAACACTGTAGTAAGTAAAAGTCTTAGTAAAATGCAGTTCTGCAGTTGTTGTGATGATTGGGCTTTATCAAAAGCTCTTTTATGAAGTTCAGAGCTCACTTGGAGAGCTGTTTGCTGGTTCAGAGGGTACCTGTATGAGTTCACTTGGGTTTATGCTCTCTCTGTATTTTTCCCTGGGTTGAGGTTCCAAGTTCTGCAGACTGTGTCCATCAGGTGTTGAGCTGGAATGTTTATTTTGTCTGCCTTGTATCAATTCTGCATGCATTAAGTAGCCACGTATAAACCCCAGAATGATAAAATTCCTCAGGGCTTCTTCTGCAGCTCATTCCCCTTCTCTCTCTCACTCATCTCTTGGTTTAGGCTCTGTTTTTCTCTCTCCCCTTCACCTTGAGCTGCTGCACATCTCAACTAAACATATTTTGGAAGCATAGAATATCTTCCTTTTTTTTTTCCTCCTCTCCCTTTTGGCAATATTTTGTTTAGAAATTGGAAGTAGCTGAAAGTTGAAGATTCCCTTACAGAGAATTCATTTTGGTGAAATTAATTGAAACAGGAGTAGGAAATGAATGTACCAAAAAACTTCAATTCTTTGTGAGGGCAGAGATAATGAGCAGGAGATGATCCCAGAAGTTCTTGTGTACATTTCTTTTCCACTATGTTAAACATGTTTTCTGAGCTAACTATGCCTTATGCAAGCAATCCTTCAAGTACTGAATATAACAAACCCAACCCAACTCTGTATAACTTTACCTGATAAATAGAAATGCTGTCCTTTTGCAGATGACGTATTTATTCATCTAGAACAATCCTCTAAATGTTTTGTTCTGTGTTTTTCAGCCTCTTTAATAATTGGGAATATTTTTTTTTTCCATTGAAGATTTTCCCCATTACTTTCTAATTATTTATTAGTAAGAAAAGTCTGGAATTAGGATGTATTAGAGGATGGATATTCTGGAATAACCTTCAGATTGTTTTTTTTCCCTTCCAGTCTTCCTAACTAGTTTGAGGACAGAACTGATAATTTTATGAGCAAGGTCACAGAATCACATCCACAGTCATGGACTGCAAGCCCCTCTGAGCAGCCTGTTCAGTGTCAGACCACCCTCATAATAATAAAAGTTTATACTGTTTCCAGATGAAATTTCCCATATTTTGATTTGTGTCTGTTGCCTCTCATTCTGGCACTGGGCACCACTGAGAAGAGCCTGGATCTGGCTTCTTTACTTCTTGCCCCCATCAAGATAAGGTCCTCCTGAGCCGCCTTTTCTCTGGGTTCTTTCCCAGCTCTCTCAGCTTCTCCTTGTGTGAAAAATATTTGTATCCATTAATCATCTTCATAACCCTGGGCTGGACTTGTCTTGATTTCAAAACACTGCTGTATTTACTTTAAAGAGGGAGTACAATACGCTGAATATTTTTGCCACATAGTTTCCTTTTACTTGTGGCCTTAGTTGTTTATTTGGGACACCGGATCAAACCTCATTCCTTTCTTTTCACATCTTCATGTTTTTCATTGATTGTGCTTAGTCTTCAAAGGATCACAGAATCCTGGAATGGCTTGTGTTGGAAGGGACCATAAAGACCATGGAGTTCCACTCCCTGCCATGAGCAGTGACACCTCCCACCAGCCCAGCTTGCTCCAAGCCCCATCCAACCTGGCCTTAGACACTTCCAGGGATGGAGCATCCACAGCTTCTCTGGGCAACCTGTGCCAGGGCCTCAACACCAATTAAGAATTTCTTCCTAATATCTAATCTGAATCTCTCCTCTTTCATCTTAAAACAATGTCAAAACTATTAAAAATTTACCAATATTTGACTTAGGTTTTTAATTTAGAAGAACATCTTGACTGGTGGAAGCATGAGATAATTCAGTGTTTTTAAGTAATTATTCTGTAGTTGTGTCACACTTTTAAGCTTAGCTGTGGAATTTCACAACTTTTCTCTTCAGATACATCATTTGTTTCTATTTTTTTTTCTGTTCTGTGGCTGGATTTTCACCCTGTCAACCCCCTAATTAGGGGTTTTCTGTTTTCAAAGTCCTGTACCAGGGTTTAAAAGATGAGATGGAACCTGTGGCTTGGTCTGCAAAGGTGTTTATTCTATTTCTTATCTCAAGGTCTTACAGCAGTCTCAGTGCACTGAAGGAGAGCAGCTACAGGAATACAGATGGAGGGTCCAAGGTAGTTTTAAAGATTTCTAATCCAATTAACTCTTAAAGCATGCTATATTTGCAGTTTTGTACCAATAACTATTACCTATTCTAGACATGCAATTTCTACATCAAATCCATTCTACCAATGTCTCTGTGCCACCGTCACAGCAGGAAATGGAGTAGACAAAGAAGAAGATGAGACACCGCCCAAAATTCTCCATCCCGTCTCTGATCTACTTCCATACTAAAACCCCAAAACTATGAATTTTCACCCTGTCGCAAACTAAACGGCTATTTATTTTAAATCTTTGTTGTTTTCAATTCATCTCTGAGTATTGGAAGTTTTTCCCATGGACTAAGGTCAAAGACAGTGCTTTCCTGGGGTCCCAGCCAGGGTCTGGGACCCCCCCGAGCAGTTTGAGGGGTTTTCCGCATGCCCTGGACTCCAACAGTTCTGATTGATGTTTGATGAATCATCTGCCAATGAAGAAATGGATATTTGATGTATTGTAGAAAATTTTTTTTCTGAGTTTCAGTTAACAGTTAAATCAATTCAGCTTTCCTGTTGTTGTCCCCAGTTAGATAACTATTCTATGGAGCAGAACCATTTATGCCCACTGCATCAAGAAAAAAATTTATTTGAAAATAAACTTACACTTTTCAATGTTTCATTAAGATTTCCACCTAGATAAATACACAGTATTTTACTACATAGACAGCTATTTTGCTTGCTATCATATTCAGTAAAAAACCCCAAAACCAAACAAAACCCCCACAGCTTTTCGTCAGGCATTATTAAACAGGTGCTGCAAACACTTTCTGTCCTGGTATGAACTAGAAGAATTTTATTAACACACGATGAAGAAAATTCATTTATTTATAGAATTATGGAATCATTAAGGTGGGAAAAGACCTCTAAGATCAGTGAGTCCAAATGTTAATCCAGCACTGCCAGATCCACCACTGAACCTTGTCCTTAAGCACCACGTTTGCTAGTCTTTCAAACACTTCAGGGATGGTGATTCCACCACTTTCCTGGTCATGCCTGTTCCAGTGCCTGACCACTCTTTCTACTTGGTTTCTTCACCTTCCAACCAATTTATTTTGGCATAGACCCATAGTTGACTGCATTGCTCTTTCTTCAAGGATATAACAGCCAAATCCACCTCTTTTAATTTCATACCTAATTTTTAAAGCATTTTGTAGTTTCTCCAAGGAAGTTATTGATTCATCCAGTTGAAGGGAGGTTCGTAAAAATGAGTTAAAAAACTGCTTTAATGTTCGTGACTTGTTTCAGGTTGCATTACACAAACTTAACAAATCTTACCAGTAACACTGAAACTGAAAATCAAATGCAATTAGTGAGGAAAGTGGTATTTTTGTGCATAGTTTTAGCTAAAAATAGGAAAGACCCTCAGGGATATGGCAGTAAATCTATTTTTAAAAGAGAGCATTGCTATTTAATGAAATGCTGAGCCCAGGGAATGCAGTCAAGGATAATCAGAGGCACTTATCACCCTTGACAGGCTGTAATATTTCTTACAGCTTTGTTTCAGCCTGTGACTTCTTACTTTGGTAATTGAATACTTTCTGTGCCCATTCTTAAAGAAAACATTAAAGCATAAAACAAGCATAATAATAATTAAAACAAAAAAAGGTATAACTGCAGGGGATGTGAGCATGCTTGAAACATCAGGTTTGAAATATTTAGGTTCCTTAAATCAGACTTTCAAATCACAGGAGAGTAGGCTCAGTCCTTCATCTTTTGCAAGCCACATTAACTCAGCTCAGTGCAGAATCATTGAAATCCCTAAACTGTTGTATCAGGGAATCACTTTACTGGTGTTTAGAGCACATTTATTGATGGTCTTGTTAGATTGTGTTTCAAGGTCCACAAAGAGCAGCTCTCTTCCTTTTGACAGGACATTCTGCCAAGTGTGGACCTGCTGCAGCCAAAAAAAGGAAATTCTCAAGGCAGTCTGAGCCACCATCACTGCCACTATTTCCACTCTATTCTTCTACTCTGAGAAGTGTGAAATGTGTTAAAGAAGTGGTTGGGCTGTGATGAGACTGATCTGGTTTCCATCAGGAGCTGGAGAGAAATCCATTAGCAGATCCGCATGGAGAAGTTTCCTGATGTAGCAGGATCAGCATTGTTTGTGAGCTGTGCATTCATGGTAATGAGCCATTCTGTACCACACTGAAATGCTGAAAATTACTGGTTTCTGCCTTAATGTACCTCAAATATATCCATCTTTATTCTCCTTCAGTACATCATTTGTAAGGAGTGGAAAGGACATGCACCAAAGTTTGTTTTCAGTTAATAATTTGGAATAAGTGTTCTCTCAACACCAGCAAAGTTGTTCACTGATGAGAACTGCATAGGTAAGACTCAGCAGAAGTTGACGTGGAAGGACTGTAAAGAAATAGCTGTCGACCAGTGGCAACACCTTCACTTTTGTCAGTAGTATTTTCCTATTGAAAGTTCTTTGTACCGCTTTATTTCTTTGCATCTGCTCCTTCTGACCTTGAGGGTGGGCAGCTTAAAGTTATCTTTAGATCTTTTTGTGAGCATATTTATGTGACACTGACTTCTTTAAATTTGAAAAGCCAAGTGGCTTTTTATAGCACTGTTAAAGAGGTAGTGGTCATGGCTCAGTGGTTAAAATTCAATTCTATTTTGCACTTAAGAGCTGAGATTTATTCTTTTAAGCCTTGTACTGGCTTAATGATTCAATGCAACTGTATGTTTGATGGGAAGCAGCTTCTGGCTGCTTTGGTTTTTGATTTTCTGCCTTAAAAAAACTAAAACAGGTATCGTTTGTACTGTGTATCATCTTTATGCTATATTTGTAGGCATTTTTGAAAAACAGCACATTTTCAGGATAAAACCCAAGCCTCTGCTTTACCTAAAATAGCCTAAGGCTCAATAGATACCCTAACTACATGCACATTAATCATTAAATTTTCAATAAATTCACAATTGAACCTGCCCAGAGAAACACTGATGGGTAAGGTACTGGTAGAGGGGTAGTTTCACCAGCAATGACTTGCATTTTGTCTTTCTGGGTTTTTTTTCCCTGATGGATTTGAGAGAAGCTTGTCTTGGAATCTCACAAAACACCTTGCTTCTTCTGCACGTTATTTGATCAAAGTCTAGGATCTGCAGTATTTTTCTGTTAATGAAAACTGGCTGTGGAAACAATGCTTTACAGCAACTACGTCAGTTCTCTTTGTGTAGTTGGCTTTTGACGCATTTTTGTGTTAAAATAAATATAGATGGGCCTTTTTTTTCCTCTTTCAGTGATTGCCCTGTGTATGCTTTCTAACAGGGATATGTTTCCTTCTGCTTGTCACCAAATACTTCTCCTTCTAAATTAATTAATGCCCTTAAAATATGTGGGTATCTGCTGGAGGAGATTAATCTACCCGTGTCATCCTTAGCATGACATTGCCGCTGCATTTATTTTCCATTGCTGTCTCTTCTAGAATATTGCTTTGCTTGTGTTCTGGGAGCTTTGACAAAAATATGTAGAGGGTTTGAATTTGTGGGTATTGGCTTTGAAGCTGTTGGGCTTTGATGGTCTCACTCGATTTTTGATGTTTGATCTTTCCTTGGTTTCCTCTATTCAAATGAAAACAACAAAAGTCTCAGAACACTCAGCCTTGAGGAAGGTCTCAGTGTTCACAGGGAGAGGTGGAGCAGACCTCAATCAAGCTGCATTTAGCAGCACCAGGCAAGGAGGAAAACTGTCCTCCTCAGATTTGGTTGTGCCTGTGAGCATTTCTGCCATCGATGCTCTACTGCAGCCTCTGCTGTTCTGCAGTAATTCCTGGGAAATCTCGGTCTCAGTCTTTCCATGAAGCTCCCACAGAACTTCCCAAGAACATCCTGCAAGCCTTTTCTTGGTAACACAATTACATTAATAGCAGTGTATCATCTCTCTGCATCCTTGAGATACCTGGCATTCTTCCCATGCACAGCGTTATTCCCAACATGGCTGTTAAAGCTGATGTGCCGAATCAGCAGATCTGTGTCACTGCTGTGTCACAGGTGGGTGCAGTGGGCCCGTCCTGCAGCTTAAATTTTTGTTTTCTCTGAAGGGAGAAAGAGACAAAGCACTCTGCCAACAAGAAATCTCATTGTTTAAGGAGCTGGAGAACAGGAAGATGCAGTTCC
The DNA here is from genome assembly GCA_013397315.1 of Donacobius atricapilla. Classification (NCBI taxonomy): domain Eukaryota; kingdom Metazoa; phylum Chordata; class Aves; order Passeriformes; family Mimidae; genus Donacobius; species Donacobius atricapilla. The sequence continues at coordinate 152,152 of WBMY01005574.1, read as the reverse complement.
TTGTGCCTATTGAGAGCCTCTGAGGCTTGAGCTGGCTTTGCAAAAGCTGCCATCAGTTCCCTGACCCTGTGATGGAGCTCCTGCAAGGATCTTCACCTTCACAAGGAGATTGTCCTTCTCCCTTATCTGCCTTGGGGGCAGTTGTTGAAACACAGCAGGAATGGTGGCATCCCAGATCTTTCAGGAGCCATCCTCTTTGTCACCTTCCCTCAGGTTAATGGGTATTTCAACACCAGTGAAGACAGCACTGGTGGACTTTGCTGGTGACAACAACTGCTTTGCCTGCCGGTTTTTCCTCCATCCTTCTCTGGAAAAGGCTTATGAAAGCTGCTTGGAAACACTACTCAGCGTCTTCCTCACAAGGTTCGCTCTCACTTGAGAAGAACAGAGTTTTATAGCAGCTGTTTTGTGGCAACAAGGATAAAAAAAAGTACAGAGACTTATTCTGAATTTCAGAAAATTGTGGTTCAAGTTAAGTATTGTGATTGAGGTTGAAATAAAATTGTATCCCTTCATGGGGAAAACTGATTTGTATCTATCCATCTTCGGGGAGGGGGTGGGGTGGGTGGGGGCTGGTGTGCTTTCCATAGTTTGCATGTTCTTGTGTAGATAGTATCAGTCTTGCATAGGTGAGGAGCCCTGTCTGTACCAGGATCTGTAGTTTGATTCTCTGTAACTCTAAGGCTGCATATGGAGGTCTCTGCATTAGTGGATGTGGGCACTTCAGGTTAAGTGAAGGGGTTTTTTGTCATTACCTCTAACAGGTACAAAGATTTCTGGAGGTGATTGTGCAGCTGTTTAACTTACTGGAGGTAATTTGAGCCATGCTTTTTGTTTGATGATGAGTCATGGCCAGCATCTGCAAAAAGGAGCCTTTCATCTTCAGCCCTTACCCTGCTGAGATTTTTCTTCTGGTTAGGGGACAGGATCTGTGTTCCAGGAAAGTGCTTTGGAGCTCTGGGCTCAATCGTGTTCCAGGTCCTGGTGGGGGTTCACAGTGTAAAGGGAAGCCCAAAGCATCTTGGTGTGGTGGGGCCATTTCTGAATTCCAAACAAAAGAGGTAACATCAAAAATAATGTCCTTTACTTAATTTTCAGCACTGAACACACCTGGAATTTCACATGTGGGGCATGCCAACCGAAGCTTGGATTCTGCTGTGGGTGCTTTACTGGCCCAGCCCGGCTGTGTGTCTAATCCACTGGTTGTGATTAATGAGGGATGCTTTACCTCAGTTCCAGCTCTTTTTGAAAATACCTTAGGAAGAACTCATTGAAGCTGCAGTAATTATCTTCATATTATCATAAGCGAGTTTCCAGCAGCTGCTTGATCTTTTGATTTATGAAAATGCCCTGAAGTTCAGGATGGAAGTGCATGGTTTGGAGCCTCTCTGGACTTAACTGAGTGGTGAATTTGCCCCAGATCAGCCAGACAGGCACTGACAGCAGGAAAAGATGCAGCACCTCTCTTAATGGTGGTGGAGAGGGCAGAGAATGATTTAACACCCAGCTTGATGGAGCTGATGACGAACTCTGTAAGACCTGCAATACTCCAATGATTTTTTCCCTTCATCTGTCTCATTTTTTAAATATTGAATTCAGTTTGAACATTGGAGAGAAGCTGGAGGGGCCAGGGAATTACAATGTCGTTTTTTGGGTCATTTTCCAGCAGCATGTGGAGGGCCGGAGCTTGAGTTAGGTGTTCAGTGAGGTTATAGGGCTAAGTCTAAAAAGGTGACTTAAATCAGAGGTGAGTGTAAGTAGAACATAAACAGTGAAGCGGAGACAGGCATCTTTAAAGAACATCCTATTTTTGGTAAATAAATTTATAAATACTAAAAACTGATTACCTACTGGGGTGCAGGAGTGTGATATGGAGAGTCATTATAGGCTGGGCCATGTATTATCTACAGAACTTTTAACTGAGTTCCAGTTCCTTCACCATTTTTTTTTCCTTTCTTTGCATTTCCTCTTCTTCTGGGAATAACAGTGACTTTGGAAAAGTTTGTTATTGATAGTGATGAATTGAAGAAAGGCATTAAGTATCTGAGTGTGGGGATTAGAAGACTGGAAGGAAGGAATTAAATGATAAACAAAAGAAATTTGGTTTGGAGTCAGTGACCCAATAAACTGTAGGATAGCTTTTTTGAACATAAGTAAGTGCATATTAAACAAAGTGTTATTATGTCTCAAGTTAACCCTGCTTAAGCAATGAGCATTTATGGGCAGGGCAGAGGTGTTGTCTAAAGATTTGTCTATATTTCGAAAAAGCTTTTATGCTGCAAAAAACCCTTTTTAATTATTAATAGAACTGAAATTGAGAATAGATGATTTCTCCACTGTAATAAAAAGAGTACATCAAAACACAAAAAGTTTTTGTATCTTGACATCATGAAACCTACATCTCTCCTAAAGCTGTCCCAAGAAAGGGTAATTTATTGTTGTAGAAAGGCTTATGACAATAAAAATCATGAAACAATCAAAGTATTCACCCTTAGAGAAGAAACTGCGTTATGAAGTCTACTGACCTTTGGAGGGAAGGTGAGTAAAAGAATGCAGTGACACTGGTAGACTGAGTAAATATTTCACCATTTTTAAGTCCATGCACTTGGAAGTCTTTAGGGTTTCATGTTTTGTTGTTTTTTTTTTTTTTTCTCTCTTCTTACATATTTGATACCCATTATTGTTACAAGCGTTGTCTTTTTGGCTGCTTGATCAGACCTTACTGTTTTGGATCCTGACATGAATGTAACAACTCTGTTTCCTTTCCCCCCTGAGTTCAATTTAGATTTATTCCCAGGCATTACACTCTGTATTGTATATTATTTATTATCCACTAGAGGGAAAAGCACAGTATGTATGTAAAATGAAATGAAAGATGAATGTTAAGAAATTCAAAACCATTAATTTTAAGGTAGAAGAGCACAGGCATCATGATGGAAGTTGTGAGTGAAGTCCTATTTTTCATTTGAGTCTAGACTCATTAAGTAGTAAACTTGGAAAGGGAAATTTGTGGTAAATCATTGAGATGTTTTTTAAAATATCAATAATAATACATAAAATACTGAGCTGTTCTTTATTCTTTAAATAATGCTCTAATCTGCTTCTTATTATTGTGTTTTGTGTTACTCATGAGCAGCCTTTACCCCATCTCTTCCTACAGCAACTCTGCCAAGCATAACAATGGCAGGCACAATAAATCTACATCACACTTCACCAGTATTTCCTTTTTCCCTCTGGAAATATTGATGGAAAGCATCTCTTAAGATGGACATCACTAGCAGCTTATTTCAAGCTGTCACTTATTTTCTTTCTGAATCACAATGGCCTAAATAGGATGGGACTTTAGAATATTCAGTCATGATCTCCAATATGAAATAGAGAATTTTATGAGAGCAAGCTATGGGGTGATTAGTGACTGCTGATTACATGGTGACAGCAGGCAATAAATACATGTGTGCAGGCTCTAATGATGGAATTTGAATTTACATGAGGAATATTTTTATGTCAGTGCTCATTGTTTCTGGGGCCGTTCCATGTGGGTTCAGAGCAGCTTCTTTGTTGTGTTCTCTCTTGTACTTTGACGTTATGTCTTCTTTTCTGGGAAGGGCATCCTTCTGTAATTTGAAGGAGAGCTTCTTGCCATTCATCTGGCATTATCTGAGAGGTTGTGCAGGCTGGACTCCTGTACAGTGATATTTGCTGGCACATGGTGACATTAGACATGGGTTATGTCTGTACTACTTGTCCTCAGAACAGGCTCACCAAAACAAGCCCTGGTTTCTGTCTTTCTCATGGCCTCTTGCTTTTCTCACTGCTGCTGTCAGCTATGCTAACTCACTTATATTTGATCCCTTGTGCACAGGAACTGGTTTATACAAATAATTAGCATTTAAAAATATCTATAATTTTTAAAAGCTGTTTGTTCTTTTCATATAAATGGGTTAATTTTTTCCTAAGGCAATTTAAGCCATGTGGTTTTTTCATTTTCTGCATTTCCATGCTATTCAATCAAGAAAGCAAATCACTTTGTTTCCTTTCCAAGTCTCCATTTTAATTTGTGTATATGCATGACATAAACAATAAGCTGATTTTTCCAATATTGAAGTAATGATATGCTTCAACCAGGGTTTCCCAGCCTGCCTGGCAAATGTGTTCCTATAGGATAGGACCTTTCTTTAGACAGAAAGTCATGGATTTGCCATTGAAATGGTTTTATCTAAGAAACATAACAAAACAAAAACAGAGATAGATAAAAAGTGAATTATTGAGAATTACTTGGAGGAAAATACCAATTTGGCTTAGGGTGCAGAGGTTGTGAAAATGTTTAGACACCCACCCCTCGCCCGCG